>VXBT01001152.1:652532-662983 GCA_013400235.1 Oriolus oriolus | reverse complement strand
AGTAGCGGCCTCGGCTCCGAGCCTGCCCCCCCGCATCACCCGCAGCGCCCGTCCAGCGGCAGCGCCTCCGTGTCCGGCTCCCCCAGCGACGCCGGCTTTATGTCTTTCGACGAGTACGGCTCCAGCCCGGGCGGCGACCTCCGGCCCTTCTCCTCCTCCTCCACCGCCAGCAACCGCAGCAACACCCCTGAGTCGGTGGCCGAGACCCCCCCAGTGCGGGACCCGGGGGGCGGCACCGACCTCTACGGCTACATGGCGATGGAGCGGCCCCCGAGTGGCCGCCTCTGCTACCGGCCCTGCCCCGACGCTGCCAGCGACAGGTGCCATCGGAAGCGGACCTACTCCCTGACCACGCCGTGCCGGCAGCGACCCGCCGCGCCGCAGGTTTCCTCCGCCTCTCTCGACGAGTACACGCTGATGCGCGCCACCTTCGCTGGCAGCGCCGGCCGCCTCTTCCCCTCCTGCCAAGCCGGGGCTTCCCCCAAAGTGACCTACACCCCCTACCCCGAGGACTACGGGGACATCGAGATCGGTTCTCACCGCAGCTCCGGCAGCAGCAGCACCAATCTGGGCCCGCCGGCAGTGGGGGGAGGAGGTGGAGATGATGACGGCTACATGCCCATGACCCCCGGTGTGGCCGCAGCCTTAGGGCAGGGAAGCCGGGGCAGCGATGATTACATGCCCATGAGCCCCACCAGCGTTTCTGCCCCCAAGCAGATCCTGCAGCCTCGGGCAGGGGTGGGTAGCGGGTCCCCGGGGAACGGGAGTAGCTACAAGACCAGCTCGCCTGGGGAGAGCTCCCCTGACGATAGCGGGTACATGCGGATGTGGTGCGGCTCCAAGCTGTCTGTGGAGAGCTCAGATGGAAGGCTGAGTAACGGCGACTATATCAATATGTCCCCTCGGGACCCCCAGAATGGGCCCCAAGCTCCCTCCCTCACCCCCCCAGACTTCTTTTTTGCCCCTTCAGGGCATGGGTCCAGTGAGCCCCCAAAGCCCAGCTGCTATTCATACAGCTCCTTACCCCGCTCCTACAAGAGCCAGGGCTTGGTGAAGGACAGTGACCAGTATGTCTTCATGAACTCCCCGGGGAGGATGATCCCGGAGGAGGCGACGTGTGGAGCAGGCCAGTTGCCTGCAGGCACCTTCGCCCCCTCCAGCCACACGGTGCCTTCGCCCCTGCGGCACAGCCGGACCGAGAGCTTCCTGAGCCAGCGATGCCAGCGGGTGGCCCGACCCAGCCGCCTCTCTTTGGAGACCTTGCGGACGATGCTGCCCAGCATGAATGAGCACCCTCTGCCGCCTGAGCCCAAGAGCCCTGGTGAATACATCAACATTGACTTTGGGGATGCTGCCATCTATTCTCCCCCCTCACTCCCTGCTGACAGCCCAGCCTCGTCCCTTGGCTCAGGCACAGGGCAGAGGCGCTCCCCTCTCTCTGACTACATGAACATTGACTTTGGGTCACAGTCTCCCTCCCAGTCAGGCACGGTCTCGGTGGGCTCCTTGGAAGCTCTCTCGCCAGGTTCTTCCTCCAGCACCAGCCAGCCCAATGGACGCTACCTGAAGGCGGCTGTGGGGGTGGCTTGTTCATCCAGCCCATCGGATGGTGGTGATTACACTGAGATGACCTTTGGCATGGCCACTACCCCACCTCAACCCATCGTTCAGAAACCAGAAAGTGCCCGTGTCACCAGCCCCACATCTGGGGTGAAGAGGCTCACCCTCTCTGGAGTGGAGGCTTTCATTCTCTCCAGCCCTCCCCCAGACCCGAATCGGGGGGCCAAAGTAATCCGGGCAGATCCCCAGGGCCGGAGGAGGCACAGCTCAGAAACTTTCTCCTCCACCACCACTGTGACCCCAGTGTCCCCCTCCTTCGCACACAACCCCAAACGACACAACTCGGCCTCGGTGGAGAACGTGTCCCTCAGGAAAAGCGAAGGCCTGGAGGAGGAGCAGGGTAGCAGTCCCATGTGCCGGGAGACCTCGGCTGGCTTCCAGAATGGCCTCAACTACATTGCCATTGACGTGGTGGATGGGTCCCTGGCAAACTGTGACAAATCCAGGTTGAAAGCCAGGCACCTCCTGAATGGGGGCATCAATGGAGTAGAGATGAGCGCCTATGCCAGCATAGACTTTCTGTCTCACAACCTGAAAGAAGCCAGTGCTGTGAAAGGTGAGTAGCTGCATCTGACAGTGCCTGCTGTGCGTGTGCTTTGTGTTTACCATCACGAGGTTGTGTGTTGACGTGTAGAGCACTATCCCTCTTCACTTCCTTAAAAATCATTTTTATCCCTTTTTACACATCCTGTAATAAGCAGTCTTGGAGGAACTTGGTGGCTCTTTGTATGAGGAAAATGTTCAATTTTGGAATATTTCTTCACGTTTTAATACTTCTGTGCCATTACTATGAGTATGTACTTCTGGGTACCCCACTAGAAGCTGCTGTTTACACAGTTACTATGTTTGGGCTGCATTTAGAGTTTTCTTATGAAAGATTTTGGAAAGTGTTTGGAAAATGTGACCAATATAGTTTATGTTAATGCAACTTCTAAATACTACTTAAAAATGTAAAATGATTGAATTAAAAATAGGATCGTTTGACTGAGGACATCAGATTACAGAAATAATCCTTGGCTCTCTAGCTGAGAAACTCTGTAATATCAAAATGAGAAGGATAAATTTAATATCATGGTTTTGAAATACCGTATCTCTTGCAAAAGCTTAACAGTAAATCATAGTGAACACAGAATGTGAATTTAAAAAATGGTAATTCTTTCCAGAAGTCCCTACATGCTTGAGCTGTTGTATGCTGTGTCACTTATTTCACTTAAGGGCCCACCCTGTGGTGGTGTGTAACAATGTTCCAGTTGATGGCTCATGGATTGCAAATGTTGGGTATCAAACTGAAGAAATCTGAAACTTAGGGTGAGAGAGATTTTAGATTTTCAGTATGTAGCTATTCCTTTAATTAGGTGCTGCTTAAACTGAAAAAAAAAAAAAAAAGAAGGAAAGAAACAAATATCCTTCCTTCTTCCCCGAAATAGTAATCCACCTTCTCTCAGTGAGTGAGAGTTTGTACACAACTGGGGGCTAGTTGAGGAGGGCACAGAACAGCCAGTCTGTCAAGGAGGAAAAGTTAATAAGGATTCTCTTGGCTCCTGGATTTATGCAAGACGTGGCAGTCAAACCCTTATGCATGTATAGCTGTGTTTATGGGTCTAGCTGGGTGAAATGACAAACCATGAAAAAGTAGTTGCTTGGAGGGGAATAGGTATTGCTTCTCTATTCACAGTGCTGATAGAGGCATCGATAACAAGTGAGCAGCAACAGCTTGTAAGAGCCGCTTGCAGGGATATTTTTTTCCTTGTGTTTCTTTAGTAGCTAGTTGATTTTGAAGAAGAAAATATTTTCTCTCTTGATAGGAAGTACAGGAAGATGGAAAAGATGAGAGATCCACCGTTTGCAGAGCAAGCTTTGAACCTAATTAAGACGAGAGGATTTTTGAATGCAATGTCAGAGTTTGAAAAGATGAAGGCTTATTCTGAATGACTGGAAGGGTTCAGGGCCGAGCCTTATTTGTCTCTTGCTTTTAGTTTTGCTGGGGTCGCTTTCAGGATCCTTGCGGCTTGCCCGAGCCCGGTGCGGATGCTGCAGCCCCCGCTCTCCTTGCCCGGCCTTGGGATGGCGGTCCCGGGCGCCAGCAGACGATCACGCCCCTTTGCTTTGCAAACGGATTTTTCGCAGAAACGAGGAGCTTGTCTTGAGCCACCTACAGCCCCAATTGCAAACGAAGCCCGGCGTTGGGAAAGAGCTGTTTCCACAGCATTCCCCAAACTGCTGACCCTGAGGGGGGATGGGGGCGGGCACCGGTTACCGGGAAAACCCGGCGCGGAGCGCGGCCGCAGCAGGCGGCGCGCGGGAATGGGAGCGGCGGGCGGTCAGATAAGGAGAGGGAAACGACCGCTGTCCTTTCCATCCAGTAAACAAAAGGATAATGCAGTGAACGCAGCCGTGTTAATGTGGTACGAGGCTTACAGCCGAGATGGCTCGGTGCTGCTGCTGCGTGTGTTTGTCCAAGGATGGTTATAGGCTTGCCTTATTTTAATATTTAATCTGCATGTGTGTTTGTTTTTCCTCTTTCCCGTAAGCTTCTAAACGCAGATCACATGGAGGAGTGGTGCGGGGAGGCTCGTTGGGATTGACCCTATCTGTAGGAGGTGGGCTGTCTTCTCCAGCACCTCGCTTCCCTGAGAAGGGTGCCAGCCTGTAGGGCGCACTCAGAGGTACGGGATGCAGGGATGGATGGTTGGAGCCAGAGTCAGGTGAAGGTAGTAAGGAAGAACCTCACACCACCAGCATCCTCAGCCAACAGTGGGTTGGGTACCAACCAATTAACCTGATGCTGGGGCATCAGGTTAATTGCACTTGTGGCAGCCAAACTGGGAAAGTCACAGCACGGGGAAGGAGAAATACGTCACAAAGGTCTTCATTGGTGTAAGTTTAATCAAATCATAAACTTTTGCAAATTCCTAGATTCCCTTTTGGTTTTCATTGAGATTTCACACTATAGTTTGTTTATGGAAGGTCTTCTGCCAGTGCTTAAAAAGGTCACCCAGCATTTTGCTAATGTATTTGAGTTTTAAACATTGTGATTTGGGAGACTAGTAAGAATTTCATGTTTTACTGAGAAACATGCTCTGTTTAAAGAAAACTGTACTTTGCACGTAGCCAAGATTATTTTAACAGCAGTAATTTGGGTAGATTTGAGAAAAATCTAATTCTGTAAAAATTATTGATTTGCACTAGAGAGAGCTTATATAATCAGCATTGTTTGTTTAGTTTGCACTTTTTTCAAACTTTATTTTTAACTGCATGAGAGAAGTGGGAAGTTTTCTTCAAAAACCAAGAGTGGTTTCCAGTAATTTTTTAAATGATGGATAATCCACTTCTATTTAATATTTAGAACAGGAGACTCTGAGATACAGAGTATACAAACAAGCTCCTTGTAATTACCTTCTCAGTAAATGAATATTTTGATTTGTGCAAAATACATGTAAAAACACAGTTTGAGTTCTTTCTTAAGGTCTGTAGCAGTAGTTGTATTTTCATGTGGATAAATGTTTTAAGGGAAATTATTTGTATCATTTAAAGGTGTCTGGCTTTCATGTGTAGTGTGTTTCTCTGCTATCAGTAACTTGCCTCTGCTGTAGGGAGTGCTGTGCTTTTGGAGATCGCTGTCCATATTATCCTGTCATGGCAAGAGCAAGGAGTGCATCCACAACTGGTTTCAAAACAGAACAGTTAAAAGGTTGCTTGAAATTATCGCTTCACTTAGTTTCACTGTGTTCTGAAAATGTGCAAATATTTAGGAGTTGGAGAAACAATTGCCTTCATCTGATATGTAAATAAAATAATACTGTTGGTGGGTTAAAACTTGTTACTTGCTAATAATTAGCCTTTGTTCTTAAATTATGACTGCTTTTTTGCTTTAAAACATATGAACTGTGTATGGATTTCATTATTTATGGAGATGTTTACACTAATTTTTCCCATATAAGTGTGAATTATTTATTCCAGTATATTTATAACAGATTACACTCAATAATGATGTGACTTTTTATGGTGGATCTTAGTTCTGCTGAAGTCAGATGGGAGTTTTGTCTCTGTCTCAGTGGGGTTAAGATTTTTTTGTGTTTAATCCTGGAATTCTCAATTAAGATTACTGTTAAATTTAGTGGATGTATAATAGGGAATTTTCCTTAATCGAAATGACCAGACTCAAGTGGGTAATCTTTAATTTTGTTTTCTTTTCCACTCCTAGAGTGCTCTGTAGTTTTAATTTGTAACTGTTTCTAGTAGTGGGTTTAGTTTTCTAAAATTGAACAGATACTATGTGTAATAATGCAAAAAACCTTGAGAGTTCTTTCCCTCATGTGTCAGGTTTTTTGCCTTGATTTGTTTGAAGAAGTTGTCATCTGTAATGCTTCTACTTAAGATCGTAATAAGGTGATTTTTGATAATAATGATCCTCCCCCTGCACTCGCCTTGTCAATTAGCTTTTAGTTTTGTGTTGGTTTTATGGTTGCACCTAAACAATAAAAAGCCTATATTAAGAAATCTCTTTCTCTGTCTTTCTAATGGTGTTTTAGACTGTTGAAGATGTAAACTTTGTTTCCTTTGTCTTTGGGATTACTTTGCACAATGAATTATATTATTAAATTAGTTTTTTGACCTCCTCTTCATATGCCAACTGCCAAAAAGTTTTGGTTCTCAGAGTGACTTGAGAATGCTTAATTGTTGAAATTAATGCTTATTTTAAAATTACTTCTTAAAAGTATTGAAAGAACTGTATGCTGTGTTAGAAATCTATACTTTTAAAGTCTTTTTTGAATAAATCTGTTGTAGTAGTTTCTCTTACTGTTAAATTCTGTAAGAACATCAAACTAACAGCAGAAAGAACTGAGCTACTTTTAATAACTTACATAGCTTGAGTTTTTAACTTTCACTTAGAATTAAAAATTTGAGGTTTTCTTTTAAACATTTCGAAATTCACTTACTGTCTTTCAGATGGCACTTTGCAGGTGACCAAACCAAAATGGTTAGATCTGAACCTAGCAGTGCCACTTGTGAAACACAAAATGTAAACTGAAATTATCTAGAATTAAATGAAGTTTTTGTTATTTTAAATCATGTTGATTGATTATATGGGTGTCAGCTTGTTACAAGCAGATAGAATATCATGACATCTATTAGGCTTTTTTTTGCTTTATACTTTAAGTTATGTTTAGGTATACTTCTCTTAGAAAGAATGCCATGGTTACTTTGCTTTGAGTCACTTTAGATAAATTGTTATAGACCAAGTTGAATAGTGGGTTTGTTCTAAAATGAAGCAGTACAGTAATTGCTCAAGGCAGGGGAAATGCTTAGGTTGATGATTGCTTCTGATTACTTGATTTCTTTCAAGATAGCTACAGAGACTAACGTTCATTTGTAAGTAAAAAGAATAAAGGAGTGTTTGAACAGAAAGAGTCTTAGGACATGTTTTATATGGTGGGGTTAGTTTGGTTTTGGTTTTTTTTTTTTAATAGGAAAAACTAACATGGATTTCTTTACACTTGATTTACTCTTATTTTTAAATAGCGTTAATTACACTGGAGTGGTTTATAAGCTGAAACACAGCAAGCATCCACTGGAAAATTTTGCCAGTTATTGTATGTGATCTAACTTCCCTCCGTGTTCAGCAGTTAAATGGCAGCATAGTTACATCCAGGTATTTTCTGTCTATATCAGTTTTTCTCTAAAAACACCATTAATGTTTCTTTTTAAAATAATAAACATCTAAAAAATGGTTATATCTGTGGCTTTTTTCTTCAGAATTTGTTGAAATATAATACACTTTTTATACTGGTTGTCCATATGTTTTTTCGTTGTGTCTGTGTTCATTGTGTTAGTTATGATATAACAAATTTTGTGGAAGTTTTAACATTAAGTTGATGCACTGTGTGTAACAGCAATATAAAGTGTATATGTTGACTGAGTTGATAAATTAGGATGTGTAATTACGAGAGGTTCACAACTCTCTGGGTTTTTTGTAGTTTCTTACAGTGTTTGCTTAGAAGTGATCTGTGTATGCATGGAAATCAGTATGAGTTCTCAGAAGATGATGTAGCGACCTCCAAAGTTCAGATATGGGGTTTTTTTGTGTCTGTTGTCTGGCATGTAGTTATTTTTAAAGTTTTTTGCGTATGTGTGTAGGGGGTCAAGAGTGGCAGCTTTGAAAAGCCAAGTTCAGCTCAATAGTCCCCTTGCTGCTAGTTGTTGGAAAGGCTGGCTCTGCTGCAGCTGAGTTTTCAAAGGACAAGTTGTTTGTTTGTTTGTTTGTTTTTGTTGCTGTTTGGTGGTTTTTTTTTTATGCTTGTGTTTGTGTCAACTGCCTTTAGCTATCCAGCATGTGGGCTTCTTGGGCTAGTCAGTCCGCCAGGGCTCTGGAGGGGCAGCAGCAGTAAACAGAGCCAGCAAAGGTGACTGTTCCCGTTGTCTTGTAAATGCAAGTTATAAAGTAGCATGCATTTCCCCCTGCATCTCTGTCAGCTTTGGAGGAAGCCAGGATTACTGGTTTAGGTTGTATTTGCAGTTTCCACGCTCACACAGGTAGAATGAATCCCTCAGTTGTGGGATTGTGTTTGTAGTTAACGCAAGCTGTTAAGACTTAGGTATTACAAGCCTGATGCAAACCACAGAAAAATCAATGCAAAGATTGCTTACATCTTTACAGAGGGTCACCTAAAAGTACATTTCATGGAGTGTTAGAGTGCTAACACACATCTAGTAACATTTGAGGCTTACTTGAAGACAGCAGTAGTTTGTAATCTGTGTTGCCAGTTAAACAGTAATGAGTAACTTTCCTGAAGAGTAGGTAAATGCCTGCTTATTTCCATGGAGTTGTGCTATTGCTTGGTAGCTCAGGTGACAAACTGGCTACTAAACTGGGACTGTTTAGGAAAGATTTTCCATCTGATGGTGAGGAAATCCCTTTAGAAATTGATTTAAAAGACCAAGGAAAATACTTGGAGTTCTGTTACTATTTTTGCTTTAAAAAAATATTTCAAAACATTCTCAAACTTTTAATCAGTGATGATGACCCCAAATTGTGTATAGCTGTATCAAAAATAGTAGTTTAAAAAAAACAAGTTCTTGCTCACAGTGCAGGGCAAATAAACTCTGGAAAGAGGCTTGTTACAAGTGAACAGTGGTGAGGTACTTTCCAAAATAAACATCTTTGATGCTAGGGTGTTTTTTTTGTTTGTTTTCAAGTACAGAATTGCCCATCTCAGTTGAATAAAATTATTTCAGAGTGTGTTTTTTCTCAGTAAATCAATCACAAAAATTGTTAGGAAAAAAGTAACCCAAGCCTCAAGCCTGAGCCCCCACCTCTGATGGTGACATCTACACTGCAGAAGAGTAATGTAATAGCTTTATTGCATAGATTAGGAATGATTCAGTGTTTTGTTTACATTATTTGTCAATCTCTTCAGCATCCTAGAGGAGAGCACTTCCTTCCTGGCAGATGGCAGCCCCAGGGCCATGCACCTGCCATTACAAGCACTACGCAGTAGTAATCTACCCCAGCATCGCTGTTGACAAGAGGCTAATGATTGGAGACTGTCTGCCTGACAGCCTAAACAAAATAGGAACGTATTTGTCCTTCAGCGAGGGTCTGAGAGATCTTTGGTAGGACAGTCAGGACAGTATGCTGAAAAATTATAATGGGACTTAGTTTAGACCCCTTTGGTAGCGTTTGCAGTATGAGCCACTTGCAAGATAATGATGCTTCAGAAAGCAAACTGTGTCTCAAGGAAGGGATTTTCTGTTTCGCTGGCAGAGCGATAGCTGACGGGTATTAATAGCTCAGTGTTGATGGGAGGAAGGCTTGCGTGATTCTGCTGGCTGTGCCGCTGTCCTCTGCGGCGCAGTCTGCCCTCGCTGGGAGCAGGGAGTCGGATGCGCTTGCGCTGGTAAATGGGGCCATGAGCGCTGTTAGAAAGTCAGAATGTGTCTTTAATTGTTTGAGTGGTGTGTTTGGTGTTTGCATAATGCATTCCTACTTCAGTAATTTGATTTGTAATTTTATATGTTTTTATTATGACATTAGACCACAATCTCTTATTTTGTGTTTTTGTTCATTTCTTTTATGCGTATGTGTGCGTTTGCTTTTCTCATTTGAAACTAGTGTGGGCGATGTTTCTAGGGGACACTACCCAAGGCAAGGGTATCTTTGAACTAGGCCAGGATGTTCTTTGCTAAATTTAAAAACTACCCAAATATTACCCAGAGTTTGTAGGGTATTAAGCAGGATTACATGACGCACGGATTAGACATTGTTGAGCAGCTTGTTTTTGTTTGAAGGGGTCGGAAATGGAGGCACTGGGGCTCTAGTGTGATGCCAAAACAGCAAACTTGCTGATAATCACAAACAGCAGAAGTTTCTTAGAAACAGTAGAGCACTTCGGAGAATTTTCCAAGCTTTCTCCAAGTGATGCTTTTGTAAAATTTGTTTGATATGTGCTGTGATGATGAATGTAAGGTATAAAACTCATTGTTCCATTGAGTTTCAATTTCCAAATCTGTTTCACAGATACTTTAAAGTAGACTAAGAGCACCACTGCAAGTGCAGCTTGAGGCAGAGGACTTTGATTCTCTGCAGTCAAAGACAAGTCAATAAATCATTCCAGTAACAGTGGGAAAACCATGTCAATGAAATAAGATCTAAGCTGGTTTAGATTTGTCTCTTACATTGTGTCCTCTGAGGCAGTATATTATTTTAAAAAGTGTTTAAGGCAGTCGTGATGTCTACCTCCTAAAATTGAGTGGCACTGGTAATGTATGGAATTGGAATTATAAAGACTTTTTCATTTTTATTTTGGGTTGGTTTGTTGATTTTTTTTTTT
>VXBT01001152.1:514666-652514 GCA_013400235.1 Oriolus oriolus | reverse complement strand
TTTTTTTCTGTTTGTGATTTTTTTTGGTTGGTTGGTTTGGTTTTGCTTTGAATCTGGGCTTTTTCTGACCAGAAGTCACAATATTGACTGAAGGAGACATATGACAGTCTTTTGGGGCCAGGTTAGGCTTAACTGTTCTGTAGAAGACAGTGGTGTTGAATAGTTGCTGGAGAACAAGGAAACAGTAACGTTTTTGGTTTAGTCTGCCGTCAGTGATGGAGGTAATTGAGGCTGTAGAAACTTACTTGCAATAACTGGTAATGTTACATTTTAGCATTATTTAAAAGAATAGGGGTGGAGTTGACAAACGGATGCAAAGCTCATCCGTTTTCTAGTTAAGGCAAAACTTTTACATCACCAAATTGACTGCTTCAAATACTGTAGTCTCTCCCATGGTTGAATTGCTGAGAAGTTATGGAGTGAATTTCTTATCTCATCTTTTTGCTAGTTTCTCTGGTAGTGATTTTTTCAAAAACTCCAGTGAGTGGTTTTTAGTTTACTTCAAAAGGCAAGCCAAAATCAGGTGATGTGTCTAACCAAAATTTTCACTTATACCTAAAAAAGACTTCTTGTGATGGAATAATGAGATTTGGAACTGGAAGGTGGAGGTGAAGTTCTTCTGAAAGTCAGTTGCACTCAGTTGTGTTGTAACATTCAGTTTTACATCATAAACATTTGGTAAAGTTTATAGGAGAGTGGACTTGCATCTTCTACAACATCTTTCAGTCTTGAGCAATTAGTTCTGCCAAAATTAATGAAATATAACTATAATAATACTGTCTCTTTAACATGACGGGAAGAAAAGTTACACTTTCATTGTAACAATCCCGTACAGAACTGATAAAGATTTGTCTTGGTGATTACCATGAAAGTTGTTTGTGAACTATGAAAAGTCACTTTGTTTAAAATTATTTACAACTAATTAGTATTAATCTGGCATAAAACTTTGAACATTTATGTTTGGATTTGGAGTCAATCTTGTATAACAATACAAGGTTACATAATTTTCTGAATGTTGAAGTTACAGAATTAGTGTTCATGACTAACAATAGTTATAGAAAATTAACTATGTGGAGGAGCATTAAGAATAAATAAATAAATATTACCCTGATGCACAGAATACTTGAAAAAATTTGCCATAAACTTAAAGCTGTTAGTACTTACTGTTTTATAACCCCAATAGTCTAGCAGTTACTCTCACAAATACCACTGAGACTCTAACATGCTCTAGTGAGTCTTAGGATAATTTTACTTTCTTATGGATATCTACAGAAAGGTGACTTCTTATACTGTTCTGTTTTAATCTTCAAATGTCAAATGCAAATTCAGTAAAAATAAGCTTTTAACTTTAACCTTAACTGATGTATTTTTAAGTAAGTGTTAGATTCTGTGGGCTCTAAATAAATAAATTGATGATAACTGGGTGTTGAATGTTAGCCAATAGGATGATTTCCAGGTACAAATACACTGATGCATTTCAGCGCTGTGATTTCCAGTGTAGGTCCTCTTTTCTTCCTCCACTGCTACTCCCTGCCCCTGCTCCCACCATTTGTGTGAATATTCAAGGGACAGTAAACTGAAAGATTTGTAAGATATGATAACATGAGATAGTATATCTGTTATTGTCTTGGTTTGAAAGACAGGTGTCCACCAAAGGAAGGCAGGAGNCCCTGCTCCCACCATTTGTGTGAATATTCAAGGGACAGTAAACTGAAAGATTTGTAAGATATGATAACATGAGATAGTATATCTGTTATTCAAAAAAAAAAAAAAAAGATCAGAACTTGACAGTAGTGAAATATTATTGATTTTTAGTAGAAGTAGGATTCAGCCCTCAGGAAATAAATTGATGGACATTTATTTTAGTACCTGTACGCTTGGCTGTGCGAGGAAGTCAAAACAACAGCTTAGATCTTGCAGCTTGAGTGACCACAGGGGAACTCGTGTGCCTGAATGCAGAGAGAGCAGGACTGTGCTGTGAATGAGCTGTGTAGGATGTTTGGATGCCAGGCTGCTGTTTGATGGAGTCATTGTGAGGGGTCATTTAGAGAGTCTTCTGAGTCTGAAATTATTCCTTAAGTCTTGAGCCTGCTTCATCAGTCACTGACATGGCAAACTTTAACTTGCCATACTGGCCATGTGGATGCTATGTTGTCATACTAAGAGAAAATGCTGCAGTATTTTCTATTCCTCTCACTCTTCGGTAGATGTTTTCAATTTTCTGTGTTTTTATAGATTGGCTGTTGTCACTTTTACAGGGTGACAACATTTCAACCATACTGTTTTAAAAAAACATACTGGGAGTTATGTCCACGATATTTTGTGTCATGTAGACTTGGCCTGGTATTCCACTTACTTTGCTAAAGTATTCTACTATACTGTACTGAAAAATAGCATTGATTTAGTGCAGCTTATGGTGCTTCCTTAATAAGGCATAGGAGAAATGCAATGAAGGGTTTATAATAACACAAAAGAAAAAAAGAAAAGGTGCTGGGGCTTTAGAATACATTCGTAGGAAACAGTGAGCTCTTTTGAGAAGTGATGCATAGGAGACAACTTTAAAATCTGCACCCCTAGTGGAATGAAGTGTGTGCATCCTGTCTTTAGTCAGGTGTCTTAACCCCTTTATCAGGCACTCATTTTTTGCTTGTCTTCTCGAGGGATTTTCCTGTTTGTTTTCTATGGGTTACCTGAGCAGCTGACACTCCATTGTACTCTGAAGACAAAGTTCTATTAAGTTCTGCTGAAGATGTCAAAACAGAAGTGGACAAAGAAGTCTTTTATTGAATCTGTATGTTAAATTTCTTTGCAATCTTTTAGTTTTATTTTTTTTTCTACCATGTAAACCCAGTGTTTTATTGGGCTGTGAAGTGGCCTTATCTTATTCATTAGTATAGGTGTGTTTTTGTGTGTGTGTGTGTACCTGAGTAAGATCTTGATTTTGAGTCTGTAGTCAAACATTTTAGTATGTCTCAAAATATATTAACTCAATATTTCCATCACATACACATTACTTTCTTACTCCATGTAAGAATTAGCCTTGTTTGTATTAGATAGAAAAAAGCCTGTTGTCTCATCAGTTAAGAAAAGCACCATGTTAAAAATAATTATATTTGGTAATTGTAAATTAATTCAATAGCAGGAGGAACTTGTGTAAAGTCTGTGGTTTAGTTTAGGAAAAAACATTGAGAACAAGTGGTACAGAATATAGTATACAGTGGCTATGACTGTAATGGTTGGAATGAACAGCCTTTACCATGTGTCTTTTAAGTTTGAAATTCTGTTTCTTCATTGAATCACGTGCTACTGGAGGTTCTTTCCTAGTAGGTGTGTTTTTCTTGGTGTATGTGGTGACAATATTCTTTAACTTCTATGTTTCTGGAATGTGGTAACTTTTAATTTGACAGATTTCCAAGATCTTTTGTAGCAGTGATGAGTTATTAATAGGGAAGCTCATAACCATTTCTCTTCTTTGTCATGGATTGTCTTAGGTCCTTTCTTTGGCCATTTGTAACCACATAATATCTTTCTGGAATAGTAATAATTAATTGCTTAAATTAATTTTTCAAGGTACTTCAGCTAAAAATAGCTACTGGAAATAAGGACCTCTAATACAGTCCACAGACTATTTTGTACTGTAATTTGAAAAGTTTTGATATAGAGAAACCAGTCATTTACAGCCTGTTCGTGCTGGATTTATATGTCTTCTGTGAACATGGTCAGATGATTTTGTCCAAGACTTATTCCTGATCTATAGGGAAGTGTATCTGTGGTCTCTTGTCTCAAACATAGATTGAATCTGAATTTTTTTGTTTTGTTTTGTTTTTGGTGATAGTTGGAAAAGCTCAGGCATCAAAGTGAAAGACATTCAAAATGGCTGTATCTTTTATTAGTGCCTCAGGTTTCTTGGTTGCTTGTTTTCTTTCCTCCTTGCAAACAAGCAGCTTGTGTTTGCTGTGGAAATGTTTTGGTAGGATTGTTTAGCCCAGACGGGATGGGATTATTTGCAAGCTGAGGGAGGATATTCCAGAGGAGGCAATTTATCTGTGTTTTTCTTAACAGGTTTTGTGAAATTCAGCTGTGTTGGGATCCTGTTTTGGTCTGATGGACCCGACTCTAATTAAAAGGCAGAGGCTATAGGTTAACAACAGGACATCAGAATCTTAAGGGACCTTCATGTATGTGTCCTGAGTGAAGCTGCTTAATGTCTGCTGTGTTGCAGACTGCAGCTCAAGTGTCTCCGGTATGTCCTAAGGGTCCATGTTCCTGGTTTAGATTTCTAGGTATATAGTGGGGTTTTTTTTCATCTAGCTAGTGTCCTTGCACTCTATGCACAACTGAGAGGTTTGGTTCAGTCTGTAATCCTTGCATTTGCAGCTTAGGGTGCAGTCTCCCAAAAGACTCCTCTTCAGAGAAGGATCTGTCTCCTGTAAGTGGTCATTAGAAGGATACAGGTGCCTTTTAAGTATTGAAGAGGCTGGTCAAAGCCAGACTTGGAGACTGGCACAAAACCACCTTCCTTGATCATAGAGGGAGCCTGTATGCTTGGCATAAATGGAACATCTAACTTCCAGGGATCTGTAGCTTGTGAGATCAACCTTGCTGTATAGAGTCTTATTTTAAGCAGAAGGATTTGAAATAAGACTGATACTTGTATGTGGATCAGCTGGCATAGCTAAGTGTTCCTGCCTGACCTGGACTGTACTGTAGTTAGTTGATGACGTATTGTACTTGTTCAGTAAATGTGAAATTAAAAGGGATTTGCGTTCTCTCTAGCTGTGCAGCTGCTGCACTGTTGGCTGAACACTTTTCAATGTGTTTCCTGGTCAGTCACAATATGTGAAATATGCAGCAGTATCAAGGCCTTGGCACTTGCAAACCAACTTGGGCTGTAAAGGTGCAGATGCCTTGGGGGAAGTACTGGTGTTTTGCAAAGCATTTCTTGATGGCATTTCTGTTCTTCTAGAACAGCATCATAGCTTTATAAAGTCTCAGCAACTGCATTGTATCCTACAGGAAGTCATAGTGCCTTAATATGATATCCTGGGGTGTTCATCGCACCTATTTGAGATGTCCTAGGAAGCTTTAAAGAGCTGGGATGCTGGCAGTAGGAGAAAATGCACGCAGGTCTTGATGTACTGGAAAGCCTCCCTGAAGTTTAGGGGAATTCTCTGCTAAGCATTGTGGGACTAGAGCCAAACTCTAAAGTGTTCCATCTTAAGTGACAAAGATGGGTTTTAATCCGTTTTATAGAAATGGTCCTGGCAACATAATACAATTTCAGAAAGATGACAGTGTCAGTTAGGTAGTTGTGTGGTCAGCCACATTGCTGTAAGTGAAATGTATTTTTTAAAAATGCTGTATTGGTCCTGGTGAGCCTTTTTTAGAAAATTAAGTGTAATTGGTTGCTTACAAATATATTTGCTGGCAACAAATATGGGGAGCCATAAAACAAAACAAAGACACCTGTGTAAGAGCACTTGGGAGAGGAGGAAAAAACTGGTAAAACAGTAGAGTACAGCTCTGTTTCTGTAAATATTTACTGAGAGCTCTTATAATTACAGAAGAAAGTGTATCTTGCTCTGGAGCTAGTAATGTTTCATGTAATTGACACTAATTTTTTGGGTCTTTTTAAAGGAATCCCTTTGAAGCTTTGAGAAAAGTGCTGTGAATATGACAGCATAGTATTTTTCACATTTTAACAGGTTGGGGGTTTTTTGTTTGTTTGCTTGTGTGTTTTTCTTGAGGAAGGTAACATTTTGTATTGCAGTCTTGTGGCTGAAAAAACAATGAAATAAGTGATGTTTTCTAAACTGAGATTGAATATTCTTTTTCCTGAGGGTGGGTAAAACTCGGTGCTTTGCATTCACCTTTACCTTTCTTAAAAGAGCATAGTCTTAGTGTCTGCTTGGTCTTGCAGAGCAAATCATTGTGGGCTTGCTTCACTTTCTTTGCAGAAAACTATTAGATGAGGAGGATTCAAAGTGCACCCAGTGGCGCTGGCAACAATTGCATTCATTCAGTATAATCTGTGTTTGTTGCTTGAGAAAGAAAGTAAAATATGAGTATGAAAGAGGAGATAATTATATGCTTTCTGCTATCACAAATTGTTTTATGACCAGCTTCCGGTTTTGAAACTGGTAGATAAATTTTAGAAGGTAGAAGATAAATTTTAACCACCTAAATTACTTTTCTAAACAGTTCACTATGCTTTTTGCCTCTGCTTTCCAACTATCAGTTAGCCTCTGGGAGTGATAGGTACATGATATTTATCATGCCCATGTGACAAAAAGTACATCTTTTGCTTTCATGTCTTAATATAATAGCAACTTCTGTATGCAATAAATCCATATCAGCTTCAGAAAGAAATGCTAATTCATCTCTAGATGAAAGTCAGAGTAAGAAGTTACAGATGCCTCTGTTTGTTTTGAAAATGCAAGATAAAAATATTTTTAAATTTTTTCTAGCATTTCTGAACAAAGTATTTGATGCAAGACAGAGCAGAAGAAAATTCGTCAATAATAAATCTACAAGTATCATTCTTTGAGACATCATTTTGGTTTGATTTCTGGAATGTTTGTTTATTGAAGGAATAGTGGGAAATGTCTGCTGGGGGATTGTGTTAGAGTGGCTGTTTTTGAGGGGACTTAGTGGGCTTCTGTAGGCTGATAAGTATTAAGGTAAAGTTGTTGAAATCAACAGGGGTGGGGCACCTTGCTAGATTTGTGAATCTGGCTTTCGGAGAGTGTCCACTCTGCCGAGGGCTGCTGCGGGTTCCTGGTCTACAGTACCAAGGAAATTAAGAAGAGCTTGGCTCATGGTCTTTAACAAGCTGGCTTGTCCTTATGGGTAAATTGTTAGAAAGTAAATGAGAACTTTGGGTCATATCTCCATTTGCATGTCTTGGATTTTGTATGCAGCTGCTTTTGACCCACTGTCAGAGAGAGGAAGCTGGATTAGAGGGGAGTATAACCTGCTTCAGTGCAGCATTTTTGTGCTGTATTGCTCACTTCATTAAATGGTTCAGGGAGGCTGGGAGTGATGATGTGTTTTCATTACGGAAGATGATGAAACTTCTTGTCTAGCTTCATCTTTTCCCCACTTCTCTGTCACTGACAGATTCACATTGACAAAGGTGAGGCCACAAAAGATTTTGGGAAAAGCATTGATAAAATTGGAAAATAATGCTTTAAAATGTTTATCATGCTTCTGGGTGCTCAAGAGTTTTAAGTGAGGTTGTGTCAATGAGAGAAAGCTGTAGGGTGCATGCTAGGTTGTTCCTCTTACCCCTTCCTTGCTTTCTTTTTATCTCACTTCTCTCCCTGTGTATCTCTTCTGCATTTCTCTGGACATCTCCTAAAGTGAAAGTCCAAAAGCTTCAGCAGCCAGCTAACATTTAGTGTGTGACCATCCAGTGTGTTAGATGGCAGGTGGGATCCCTAAGTTAATGTATGTAATTCCAGGGCTGTTTCAGTCTCCTTGGTAAGCTGTCTGAAGGGCAGTGTACAAAACAGGAGCGTGGCTGACTGTGAACATTGAGGAGAGCCTTGTGTTCTGAAACATGCTCTTCTCTGGAAGATAAATGTCTTCCTCTAGGATGCTCTTGTAAATCTGAAGCCTCTTTTGATACTCAGTGCCTAAACCTGTTTGACAGTGATGGAGGCAGGGATCAGTCTTTGAAAGAGTGCCTGGATGAAGTGTTTCTGTTCCCCTCTCTGCACTATTTATGAGGCAAGAGCACTTACTCTGACTGACCAGTGTCCAGTACCTTTCTTGCTGAAAAAAGATCTCCGTTGTCTTTTCCCCTCACTGCCTTATAGCATGTCTTAACCATATATTGTTTGATAGAGTGCTCTTGTTCTTTCTTACTGCAGCTGTTTTCAGAGAATAATTAGATATCCACTGTAATGGAAGGGGAGACTGAACATGACTTCCCACATCTTACATGAGTCCTTATCCCTTTTCCTATGAATATTTAATTTTTTAATGTGAATATTTCTTCAATTTAACTGGTTGAAAAGATTGCTTTTTATCCCAGGTGAGAGAGGGAAAAAGCGTACTTTTAAGCTCTTTGAGAACATTCTAATGTTGTGTTTTCAGGCATGTATTTTCAGCCTAGTGGCTCAGGAGCAGCTCTTGAACTTTGGTGTTCTTCATTGATACCTAGAATGGCAGTCAAGCTCTCACTTGTGGATCTGAACCAGAAGCCTGAATGTACTTTTTTTTTTTTTTTTTGCCTCACTGTTACCTGCTGGAAATAGGACAACTAACTTTGATGGCATTTTAGTTGGCAGTTGTGTGAGAATATCAAGTTCTGCTTCACAAGAGCTCTTCTTCCTTGTCAAAACTTGCTGACCTTGTTAATGACTACTGATATAAATTAGAAGAGGCAGAAATATGCCTTTGACATCTCAGCTGAGAAAAATTCCCAGCAATTGTAAAGGTGTGTAAAAGGATATCATCTCTGTTCCTAAAATGAATACCAAGCTGTATACCTCACAGAGTTTGAGGTCTTTCAGAACTCTTATTCATCAGAGCACAATAGGAAATAGGGCAGAAGAATTGTTGCTTAGACATTGCTGGTTTTCCCCCTCGACTCTAAGGACTAGGAATGGCTGGCTCCTCATAGGGTAGGTAGATCAGAAAAGCAGTGGTACACACAGAGTTTGGTAGAATTTAGCTGAGTACTGCCTGGTATGTGCTTTTGGGGCAGGCATGCTAATTCAGTTGTTGTTGTGTCTCCAGAGATGGGGTTGGTAGGTAGCTCAGTGTGTTAGTCACTGATCCCTTCCACCCTCGCCCTTCATCACTTGGCAGGTGAGCATGTTGTTTTGCAAAAAATTCTGTCTCTTCAACTTCTAGCCTCACTTTGTTTGCAAAGTGGTATTTCTGGCAGGCTGCACCTGGGAAAAGCTGTGCTCTCTCCTTGGCGCAGTGAACAGAGCTGTGAAATCAAGCCAACAGCCACACTGAGGCCATGTTTGTGTGTTGGGTCTTGAATCTACACTGATATGGGAATACAGCCATGGTTGTAAAGTCGGAGGCAGTTTCACATGTATGGTAATGGTCATCAACCAAGAACATGACTTCTTGTTCCATGATGGTTAAGTGCTTTGTGCGTGTACTGTGGAGTGGATCTTTGGCTGGCTGCCACAGACAGATCTCTCCAGTGGCAAATTTTCTATGTATCTTCCACATTTGTTTTTGCGTATTTGTTTCTGTCCTTCTTACAAACTCCCAATGAATTAATAAACATTTTAATAAATTTATTTATAAATAAATAGACATTTTTATTTACTAGCATTTTGTTTGTACAGAGAAAGCTGCTTGATTTTGTTTCATTTCAAGTAATGCTCTTGAGTGGTTGTACACCCAGCTTGCAAAGGAGAGGATAACTGAACATATTTCAGATAGTACTATGTTGTGGGATTTCTGTCTAATTTGTTTTATCCCTAATCATGGGATTAAATCACATCTATACAAACTTGTTTAATAGTACACAGTGGCTGTACCTCTGAAATTAAGAGATATAATAGCAGCTGTATTAAATTAATCCTGGGAAAAATGAGGGATGTCTAGTTTCTTAATTTTAAATTAGAAGTGCCTATATTTATTATAATTGATATAGAAAATGTATTTCTGGACCAGCGCTATGAATTAATTATAATTGCATTTGTAAGTTGAATCCTTTATTTTCCACATAATTACATTTTAATGTTTAGTTATTAGTACAAAATCTATAAGAACCTTGACAAAATTGTATGAAACACAAATTATATCAAATTCTGAAGTCAACTAAGCATAGCGCACATTCTCATCTGTACTTCTACTAAAAACTCAATTGTTAAACTCCAATTCAAGATTATAGGTAAAATAAGTATTAGTCATGTAAATGTATGACATCAAATACAAATTATTTTGGTTTTTAGTACCTTTGGTTAAAAGTTGATGCTCATTAGAAATTCTGTGGCATTTGTGCATGACATCAGATGAACAGTTTAACCTCTTGACAGTATGCTTGGGCACACAAACCTAAAAGGTATTTGCAGGTGCTGACATGCAACAACTTTTTCCAGATAATCTGGCAGTTTGTTTCTCACTTTAAAATTTCATCTTTCCCCATGGTTATATTAATGAACTTCAAGGTGATATTGTTTCTAACCATATGACACAAGAGTTAAAAGTACTGTGAAGCTCATTTTAATATAGATTACTGTGGATGCAAAATCCCTACTTCAGTGCTTAAAAAAAATTTAGTGATTTTTTTTTTTAATTATTATTATTTGTCATGAAGAATCTATGTTGACCAGATGCTGGCTTTTTAAAATTCATAAAACAGCAGAGACACATCTGAACAACATTATGTACTGTTTCTTAGCAGAATAACATATCAAAAGAGCCTAGTTACTTGGTGCAGCATGTTTCCAATTATGATCAACCATGACTTGTTTAAAAAATAAAAATATCATGGCTTTTTCATTTCATGGTTTAACTTGTTTTTCTCATCAAATGTGGAAACATTTTACTTTGGATGGATATTATTCATGAGCTTTGTAAAGTTTTAGAGCATACTACTTCATGTTTTTCTGCAAAGCATTGGTGAAGTGAATGTTCAAGCTGTGATTGAAACTTGTTTCTCTGACAGTGTCTGTGCTCAGCTTTATTTGGTAGGAGTAGTCTTGCTGAGTGGAGCTCAGGTTCCCTGGAATTACTTGTGGAGAGCCATAACTCAGCACGAGTTGTTCTGTTATCTTTAGCAGGGTTACCTATGACGTTAAGTACGGTATTCATTGCATTGCTTCATGAGAGTTGGAGCCAGGTCAGGATTTGGTTCCCACTGTGCACTTCCCAGTAGTATCCTGGGTAGCAGTCAGGCCGCATCTGCATTTGGATGCTTGGCCGAGTTTGTGACCTTACGATGTGTGTGCATCCTGTGATCCCTCCAGTAAGGAAGCCCTTGGAGACTGCGGTTCAGACCACCTCTGGTCGCTGTCAGTGCCTGGTCAGCAGGAGTTTGTTACCATCAGGCCCTGTGCTGTTCCTTCCCACCCTCTCTGCTCCCCTTGCTTGCAGACACAGGCTGCTGTGGGCGCGGGGACGGTGCTGCCAAGGCTCAAGGCTCCAAGCCATGTGGGTACCTTTGACCCATCTCCTGTGGGGAGCCCAGCCAGTACGATGCCTGGTGCTGGAGAAAGCTGGAGGGCTGGGAGGGCAGTGTGACCTGCTGATGGAGGGTACACTGGCCTGTTCTGGGCGGCCAGCTGCCTCGCCCAGGGTCATACGTCGCCTCTCAGGTGTCTGGTGTACCAAATCCTCTCTGTGAGTGGGATTCAGTTCCTTGGGTTGTGCTGTCTAATGGCCTGGCCTGATGCCCGCAGACGTACGTGTTGTTAACCTCCAGGTTCAGTTGTATCAACAGGATTGCTCTTCCAGGAAAAGTTAGTTAGCAGAATCGCAGCCTTAATCGATTTGGCAGACAGCATGGGGAGGAGAAACAAAGGGATAAAGCCACTGAGTGATTTGCCTGGAGTTGGGGCAGAAGCCTGCAGCAGAGCTGGGGGTTCTGTGTCCAATGCCTGATGTGCTCTGGCAGTCACACTGCCAGTGGAATAAATTTACTGATTATGAATAACCAGCAATGTGTTTTGCCACAAGCACATGAATAACTGTTCCTGCCTGCGTGCTTGTTAGATGAGAATTATTTTTAGAAATTAAAAAAACCCTTATTTGCTGCTTACTGACTTTGAAAATTAATAAGTAGATCTTTAATTGACTGACCATTGTACACTCTTCACAGTATATTTAGCAAGTCTAGTATTTGATAGTTTAATAGCAGTTTGTGTGTGTGTTTATTCTCTGATTTATTTCCCGAGAAGCACTGGGAGAATCAGATGACTTAAGTGGTTTTGGAAACTCAGCAATGTTAATGGATGCTTTTCTTAATAAAGCCCAAAACCAAGAGGAAACCTCAGTATTGAGACAGTGCTGGACTTTGTATTTTGGTTAGTGTGTCCCCATAGGGAATGAAACTACCAAAGAACATGTTTGTGTCCTGTAGGAATTTTGAGTTCATGGATAGAGATGGTGTATACTGGTGTGACTTCTTGTGTGAGTGGAATGTTGACCTGAGGCTTGAAATAAATAAAAGATACTAATCACTGAGGTAAAAATTAACATGATACTGCCCTTTTTGTTTGGTTAGTTTTTGTTTTTACTTTGGCATGGAACTTGCAAATTTTTTTTTCTTCCAAGTAGGCTTCCTCTGAAGCTGACATTGCTATTACATGGGTCAAGTGGTAACAGTAGTTATTTTTCCTTTATTGATTCAAAACTTATTCAAAACATGATTCAAAGCTTACTGAAGTCAGAGGCAATTGTTTTATTATTGAAGACTATGTTTGGGGTGTTTCTTTGATTTATGAGTCATCATTATAGACTCATTGGATGATGTGTTTATTGCATCATAGGCTCTTAGGCTTGTGCCCACAGTCCTATCATCCACCTACAAAACCATGCAAACTAAGTTTGGAAGTGCTTTGAAGCATCAGCCACTTCACCTCCTCTAGTTTAATTCTGACTGGACAGTACCTGCTGTACTGTAAGGACAGCATCAGATTTACTTGGTTGCTAATAATCTTTCCTCATGTCTGCCCTAGGCTGGCATGCTTCTGGATACTTGTTTGTATCGTTTTAATTTTCCACCAATTTCCCTATCTGAAGATGAGGATTTTAAAGTTTTTCTTTTGTAATACTTTATTTGGCTTTCTCTCTCAAGTGGCCAGTTTGGGGAATGTAAATTTAGTTGTTGTGTTGGTTTCCATTGGAAGGAGGAAAGCAATAACACAGAGTTAGCATGTACCTTTGAACACTTACTTGTTTGCCTACGTGATGCATCTATGCTGCTTCCCTGAACAAAAATGGGAGCAAAGTGGTTTGTGAGGTGTTTCTTCCTCAAATTAGGAATTTCTGCTCCCATCTGAGAGCTGTCCATCCTGCCCCATGTTCACTCATGCAGCCCTTTGGGATGGTGTTGGCAGATTTGGAGCTCCCCCCTGGACTCATCATAAGCCAGTTCAAGTTCTTTATCTGAAACACCCTTCCAGAACAAACAATGAAAACTCTTTTGCTGAAGATTGAATGGATAGATTTGACTTAGTTTCTCATCAGAAAAGTGGCAGCAAATAAATGGCGGTGGGGGGCAATGAGGTGCTTTCATTGTCGTCTTGGCAAGCTATTAATTCATCTCAAGATGTGGCATGAAACAAAATCCCAAGTAATATCCTAAGTATTTGACCGTATATTGGCTCCAATTGACTCCAGCAGGACTAATGCCTTAAGTAAACCTTAGCTCTCAGAGATTCAAAGCAATTTAGCAAGTCTTACATATATGCCAAGATACATCAGCCTTTGTTTTTGTGTAAACCTGAGGGAAAAGGCTATGTATTTTTGTCAGAGGCTTACATGGATTCAAAACTTGCACAGATAAGCACTGCACTTACTTTGACATCCATGTTTTGTATTTAATTTATTTTGGTTTTATGGTCCCAAAGGAATTAAAATATATAGGAATACTGACTTCTTCTATCAATACAGTCAAAACTATAGACTTTTCTAAGTAACAGTGTTCCCAAAATGTTCCAAAAAACTTCAGTTTTTGGAAAAACTCATGTAATACATCATCTAACTAAAATTTTCATTTAACTTGTAAACTTGGGGACAACATACAACAAAGAAAATTGCTATAACTATTAAATTTTGATTTTTAATGGCCATATTATCAAATCATTTTAATGTTGTGAGTTAAACAATATAATAATGTGCCTTTGTGGGGTAGGCACATACTATTCCATTAATTCTTTGAAATGAAGAAACACTAAAGGAATCAGCTGCATTCTTTAAAATAGAATGGGTCTCATTGTAATCAGTTTCTGTTTTACTGCTTAATTCACCTTGACTGTTTAAAGCAGCTTTGTAGTCAGTAACTGGGAGAAGATTCTTTTTTTTTTCATACCTACTCATTTTTTTTACTTCTGAAATAATAGTTGTTTGGTAAATCAAATCAATAAATTAAAAAAAGGTTCTTTCTATACTTTGCTTATGTTTTTAATAGACTGCTTCCCTAAAGACAAGGTAGTCTCAAACTTGTTTTTAATGTCTGGAAATGGAAAGCTTTTTGTCACATCCAGCTGACAAAAAAGGAAAGAGTTAAGCTTGTACCTATTTTCTCCAACCCCTTTTCCTTTCCACTGATGCAAAAAATTGTGATGGTCACGACTTGAGTTGGGGGGATTTTGTGTCAGGTGTTCTAACCCTTTCTGTGTCCTGCAGTCTGCTGATGTGAAGAGCCTTAGCTGAAAGGTTCTGAAAAAAGGGAGTGATGTTGGATTGGGAAATACTCCATTTATTGCCTTTGCAATACCTTATGGTGTATACAAATATGAAAGCAATTATTGCACAGCTGCTTTTTTTCCCCACATGAAAACCCATTCTGAATAATCTCTCTATGGTATTTTTCATGTTGTCTGTATCATATATATGAAAAACATTTTGCAGCTTTTATTGACTTTCTTTCATTTTTCTTTTCAGAGTGAAGGAATTAGTTTTCTCATCATGACCTCAAACAACAGAGTACAACATTCAAAGAAGCTGCTCGGCATATACCTTTTTGTTTATTTGTTTTTGGGTTTTTGTTTTTGGTAACTGAAGCTGCTTAACGTTTACTTTTTATTGTTATTGTTGGTCCTAACAGTTGCTTAACTGTTGTGGGCTAAACTGTACAACAAATCTGGGAGGAAGGGAAAGCAACCTGCCTAACTCATTACCTGTCCATGGCATCTGTGTTATCATTTTGCTGCTGTTTCGACAGAAGCTGGAGATGCTCTTTAAATCATAGGAACTTTTCTGCCGGCCTCTTTAACTAATGGTCAATGCCTTCATTTTCTTTTTCTTCAAAGACAAACTGTATTTATTCTCTGGCATATTAGGGGATTCTGTAACACCTGCTGAAGCAGCAAGATCTGGTATTTACTGGCATAATTTCAAGCCTACGACAGTACTACCTCAGTTCAAAGTAAAGCCGGATTTGCAGTGTTGGTGTATGACAGGAACTCCTTTATCTCTGTGCTGAGTCTCTCAAGAACGGTTGCCAGCCTTACTGAACTTGCAACTTGTACAGCTGCTGCTGCTGCTGGGTTTTGAATCACTAGCCGCAGGGTTTACTTCTCAGATAAAGCCGAAGTAGGGCACTGAAAAGTCTAAAATGGGATGAAACTCTGTGAATCAGACTTGGACAGAGGATTCAGAGTAGTTAAAAAGTATAAAATGTGTAACTGAAGCAACATAAGTTAAAAACATCTATCTGTATTAGGGGTATCTCTGTACCTTTGACACACTTGTTTAATCCTCTCTATGTAGGTGTTTATGTAGGTACTTCAGATTGCAAAAGCCTTTTCTTCTATTTACAAGCTCACTTTTGTCAGCTAACTGTTTTTAGCTGCATTTCTTGTAACCAAAAAAATCCACATAGGCATGCTAGGAATGCAGGGATGATAATGGGTATCGGGCAGATTCAAGAGCTATGTTAACTCAGTATTATCTTGCCATCTATAAAGTCCTGATATTTGCCTTTTACCAGGAAAGCACCATTGTAGCTGCAGGCACTATTACAGGGAAGAAGAACCATTGCAGTCACTTATCCTGAGTTCTTTTCAAGGCTAACTGTGCGTCACATTTCCAGTGGCCTGAAAATCTGAGTGGTGTGGCAGCTACTGTCACGAAAGTCACATATAACTGTTGCACCAGACTAGCAGAATGTCATGCCACCTTGCTTCTCCTTTGATTGAAGTGTTTGTGTACATTTTAAGGGTACCCCACCAGTGCCTGCTCTGATAGACATGTAAGTATTACTAAGTTATGAGTTATGTGAGACTTTTTTCTTTCCTTTCTTTTTTTATTTAATCATTGTGCTTGGTGGAACCTGTACTTCACTATTAACAATGCATTATCTTCTTTTGGGATTTTTTTTTTTTCTGCGGGAGACAAGAGTCAATGTCTTACAAATACAGTGAATGGCAATGCAGTCTTCCTGCTTACATGCTGAATTTTTAGAACTGAGGATTGTATTACAAGACAAAGATGAATGTAAACTAATTCCTTCCCTATTTCATGGCACACTTTATTTTTCAGTGTAATTTTTGGGGTCTTAAATCACAGCAATGCATAGGCTAATACAATATTAGATCTAAAATCAATTTAAATATCTGATCTGATTGAGTTTTTCTCTGATACTAATGCTATAAATGGTTCTAAGACTTTCTAAAATGCTGTTTGTTCAAGTCTGGAACTAAAAAAACTTGCATACCTTTGATATTTTGTCTCTGACCCCCCTCCTTCCCCTGCCAGCACTGAGTGTGGTACCTGCTGAATTCAATGTTTTGAACATTTTGTCTCTATTTTGAAGTATCCCTCTGTATCAATTAAGAAATCACACCACTAAAACAAATGGCTAAACAGCATACAGCAACTTCAAAAAAAAGAAAAAAACTTGACAAAATAATCAATTATTCTCTATCCTGTATATTTCACAAAGGCATATGCAATACTTACATTCTTAATTTAGTTTACAGAATGGAACCAAAATGTATAAATGTTATGTTTGCTAAAACTTCACAATGTATATTGGGTCTTTGTACATTTTGCCTGACTTACCTTAAATTTAAAATATTTTTTGCTATATAACCTTAACAGTTATTAAGCAGTGTTTTCTTTTTGGGTACGTATTGTTTCTGGATATCAAGATGTTAAATATATTTCTTGCTATTGTGATATGACAAGAGACTTAACTTATCTTGCTGTGTCTTCCAATGTACACGCTGTATATAAGGATAAATGTGATGCTGCTGGAGACCAGAATAAATGGAACTAGAGTAGTGTATTGTATTTAGTCTGTATTGATCATGGATGCTCTCCTTAATAGCCATATGCAATAAAATACGTTATTTATGAAAGGACTAAAGTATTTGTGTGCCTATTTTCTGTAGGGGTGAAGCGGATTTTTCTAGCTGTTTACAAAAAATCAGTTTATTCTCTCTTTTGAATGGAAACACGCTTTCTGTGAGCAAATGTTACTGCACTGCACGTACTTGCTCTCCTTTTAATTCCTCAAACATCATGAAATAATTTTAAATCTTGTTTAAGGATAAAATGACTGGTTTTATAAAAGTGAAGTTTGTGTATTTGAAGAAATAAGTAGGAGCAGAAATCATCTTAATTTTTAATTCCAGTTTTAAAAGTTAGTGGAAGACTATGGGAGTCCTTCTCTTAGCCTATTTAGTGAGAACAGACTTGCCCTATAGAAGCTGTATAGTCACTTGCACTGGTTCAAGGCTGGTGGGAACCTAATGCTATTTGTAGTTATCTCCTGCTGCTGGTTTGCATGCAGGGAACCTGGGCTGCAGTCAGAGACACCACAAGGTCACTGTAGCCTGGTTTGGTCAGTGGGAATGTTTCCTGCACCTGACAGTAGACCCTTTTTCAATTTTCCTTGCACTCAGGAAAGTGATGTGTGCAGGTCATGGGCTCATGTCAGGATGATGAGGGGCAGGGGACAACAACAGTAGCTTCATAAAAAGCTTGATGTCTTTTTTGCAGCAGTCTTGGTGAGAGCTCCTTTGCTTAAGCTCGAGAGTGTCTGAGTGACATATCTTTGCTCAGATGCAAGCCCTGCTGGTGCAAGGAGGAGACATGATCTCACTGTTTTTAATGTTTAAACTCACTTGAGGTGAAGTCCTGCCTTGGGATATGTATGTTATATTCTTCTGGTCATATCTGCTACTAAGTGGCTGGTACTTTCATGGTTACCTGATGTTTTGGGCATGGTTGAAGTACCATACTTGTACAACTTGGCCTTTAAAGGACAAAACCTGGCTCACTGTGGTGAGATCCTTTCTCTGAAAGTGGCTTGAGTAGAAAAGAGCAGTTCTCTTTCTTGCAGCAGTAGGATCATCCTATGGCTTCTGGAGTGTCCATATAAGCCACAAAGTGCAGAAATAAATGTATATGCTCCCCAAGAGAGAATGTTCAGTTCCTTCTCTCATTTGTCCTGACCTTCCTATCTGTAGGCTTTTCTAGGGAGGATAAAATGGGACATTGTGAGTTTTGTGGTGCCTACATCCTTGGCAAGGAAAAGCAATTGTTTTAGTCTTTGGAATTGCTCTGGAGAAATACAGCTATCCAAAAGAACCTCCTCATTTTTTTGCTGTCAACAGGGTATGAGAGTGGTACCTTATAATACCACAGAAGAAGAATGTCTTTGATAAGACGTGTGGAAATCCAGTATCAGATTCTTTGGAAGGTACAGTTTCTGATAATCAGAAAGTGAAGGAAACCTTTGGGTCCTCCGCATCCCTGCAGCAGTCTGATGTCATGTAGGATGCTTTCAAACAGAGCAGCATTTGCACTGACTGGAAGTGGTGCTCTTCAGTCATTTTTTAGTGTCTGTACTTCTCAGAGATAAGGAGTCCATGGCTTCCAGCCTGCTTGGGAACTTGCATTCACTCTTTGTGGCACATGGTTTAGAGAAGGGTTGATGCATGTCCAGGTGTCACCCCAGCTTGCTTTCCATTCTCAAACACCATGGGAATAGGAAAGGGCTTAGGTCCTTGCTGCACTAATTCTGAAGTAATTGTGAGTGTTCTGGGGTTTGCTCTTGGGAGAGCCATTGCTGAATAGTGTAAAGGGAACAAATTTGACTGGAGGTGCAAGCCTTGATGCTCTGTGGGAGGCAAATCACCGACCAAATCTTTCAGTATATTACTACAGCTTCAGTCTTTTCCAGATGGCTTTCCATCTTGAGAAACTTCAGCCAGCTCTTGCAGAGAACAAAAAAATAATAGGGACAGAAAGTACCGTTATTCACTTTTGAAAACATAGATTCCAGTTGGGCTTTTTTTCTTTTCAACTTGTTTCTTTTATTTATCATTGTGATGTGTCCTATCTATCTGTAAGACTAAACATATGTTTTATTATGTTCAGTGTAGGGATGGCCTCTGGGATGGATATGGCACATAGCATTGCTTCATATGACCTATGGCCTCTTTTTTGCATTTTATTAGGCAACATAGTGTCATGTGTTGAATGCATGGCAGCAAAAAGTGTTTGAAAAGTTCACTTGATCTTCAGTATTTCTTTACAGGGCCTCCTTGTTTTTCCTCTTTTCATGTTCTCTTTTCCCCTTTGCATGAAGTGGGTAATAAATGCAGTCATAAAATGCATCGGTAAGTGCTAAACTGAGTGTAGAAGGTGTATCTAGAAGGTGAGGAGCACTACTGCTAAAATACGAGCTCGTATGTAAGAAGAGGATGTAAACATTGGGCTATGTTTACATGTCTCAAATGGAGGAGGCAGAAGGTGGAATAAAACACACCTTGAAACATCCATTAATATGAATACGAGGAGGGACTAGATAAAGGAACAGGATTCCCTTAGTTGGAAACATGCTTCCTGCAGATGGACCAGTTAAATTGAACTCCCACATTTGACAGCAGTTAAGCATTAGTATATTATTCTGTCTCAACCTTTAAAGTTTCTGCTACTGCTAGTAAAAATAGTTTTCCTTCTCATTAAATAATGATCCTGTCTGAAAACGTGGGCGTGCTGAACAATTCATTCATTGGTGTGAGTAAGCTATATCGCAGAGCTGAACATCCAGGCCTACCTTTCCACCTCAGACAAACTTCAGCATGGAAATTTTGCTCAAGCAAAAGGGTCCAGACTTAGATCTTTTAATATAACTTAGATTTCTCCCCCCAAAAGGTGAACTGAAGTGTACACTTAGTTCAAAATATCAGATCAGTTGATAAAACTTGTGTATAAGGGATCAATTAACTTGCACTAGAATATTGTTGTGTAAAAGTCTGACCTTAAAAGAGTAGAGTTAATATATGCTCTTATCCTCCTAATTAGTTGAAAAAAGATCCCTTTCATCAATGCATAGTGGCTTTTTGAGCAAATCTGTACACTAAATGACTGTGGAAAGGTGTTCTGGTACCCCCTATAAGGTCTCCAAGGCATAGTCTAAATATCTGATACTAGAATATATTACAACTGTATTTGACAGAGCAGCTGCTCCTGGGGAAAAAAAATACATTTCTGTGTCATTGGCCCTTTACTGGCAACTTAGCTGATTTAGATGCAGATGTTGAAGACGATGGACTGTCCTGTAACAGGACAAGAAAGTGCGGGGACAGGGGGTGCATTATGCCATTAATTGACCTGTGTGATAAATATAGGTGAGAGTGTCATGGTTCATGTACATGAGTATACACCTAAACAAGCTACCTAGACAAAGGAGAAATAAGGGGTACAAGGCAATAACATTGCCATATCTGTTATTTTACTTAATCCAGCCCAGAGGTAACTATGAGGTATTTACCCCTTCCCTATGGAGCAGTGATTGCCTCAAATTGTCACACTTGGGATCAGGTATTGTGATGACACAGGCACTGGGGACTAAGTTCACACTGTCGCCTACAACATGACCACCAGTTGCCCTTCTACTGCTGCCAGTTTGCAGTCTAAATGTCACAAGCTGTTGCACAAAGATAAACTCTGGAGCCCTGGTCCCAGTGGCCACAGATTAGGAATATGCCACCATTGCATTCATGGTGATTGACTGCAGCTGCAGCTCTGATTCAGAGTCACTTGGGAGGTTGTTTATGTATGTCTGTATTATAATAGTACATAATAATATGTTATGAAATATTATGTATTTATGTAAAAAATGATACATTTTTTTTAACCTTATGTCCTCTAAAGGCTGTTCTGTGTTGTGGTATAAGATTGCCTTTGAGCAGTACTTCAGGAAATGTAATTATAGTCAGTTATTTATCATGTCTATCAAGCTGATCCATATAAATATCTTGGTTCTTAAGTGGGATACATGAAGAATTTTTTTTTCTAGAAGGCTGAACCTCACAATGACTGCCCATTTTCTCAAGGCTAAACTGCTTTTAAATGACTTTTTTTAAAATTCTGGTTCAATGTGTCAACAGAAGCAGAGTGGAATTTTCATGACTAGTCTATGCCTTTAGCCAATGAATCAATAAAGCAATCCAGTATTTATTTCAGCTGCAGATAAATGAATGTTTCTCTAAAGGTTTCATAGGAGTAAAGGTTAAATTTTAATCTTAGTTATCTAAAGAACAAGTATTAAAGTGTTTCTACTTTGAGTAGACTCTTTTCTTAGTAACAGACTTGACAGAAGAGGAATAATGTTTTCCTTCTTTGCCTGTGGTGCATCATGTTTAATGTCTTAGTGCTGAATTCTATATTATTTTAATCAAATAATGGTTTTACTATTTCATAGGAAAGTCTTTCACTGTATAAACATTTCATTTTTTTTATTGACTATGCTTGTATTTCTCAGATGGTAACAGACCGCAGGATTTTTCAGTTCTAAGGGAATAAAAAACAAAGGAGGCTTCTAATTTAACAGCTGTGGTCTATTGCCTTCAAAACCAGAGAAGAGGCACCACAAAGAAATTCAAGACAGTATAATTTTCATTTTGAAAACTTGCTCTTTTGTTTTTGGACAATCACACTTACGTGATGTACCTGGAATACACCATTGCCAAGTTGTTTCCATGATCTTTGCTCTTTATTTACAGACATGCAGATTAAGAGAAGCCTCCGGGGCCATGGACAGAAGAACCTCATTTATGTTTGGACTTATCTTTACACTTTCCAGCCATTGAACTCCCTGTCCTGTGACAAATTATATGTTCAGAAATTCTGTTGTTGTACACCGCGATTGTCCTCAATTTGATGTGTAAAGCAGTGATATGCCATCTCAGTTTGAGGTGCATCATCACTCCGTGTGTGAAGTTCTCCCACACTGTTCTGAAAAATGCTCTGGTTCTCCTCTTATGCAGCAGCAGCACAAGGGTATCAACTTATACTCTTGACAAAGGCCTAATTATACTTGTTACTACACAAGAAATCTCATGCTTTGTGTGCGTTCAAATATAGTTTGTCAGATGTCAGTGTACCATTGACGTATTTGGAGGGTGTTGGTTGGTTGGTTGTCCTGTTTTGCTAATGAATGGGTGACTTTTTAACTTGTCCTCAAGCACAGAAGATCCACAAGGTGAAATCTCTGAATTTTCCCTGAACGATGATTCAAATGACTGTCCAACTTTTGTCAGCCACCAGACTTCATCCTCCTGCCTCAGAGCCTGAAACACCAGCTGTGCCCCTCTCTTAGCGTGTCTATGTAAATCATCGCATTGATCTGTGGGACTGAGATGTAGTGAGGGCAAAGCTCTTTTTGAACCCCTGTCTCACTACATTAATCTGCAGGGAGGCTTTGAGAGATGTCTGACTAGAGGAAAAGAAAAGTGGGACTTTTTGTATTTCCTTTTGCATTTCAGGTTTTTCAGGAGCCTTACACAGGAAGAAATATGCCCTCCAGCTAAGCACAGAGCTGAGTGCATCATTACACAGGAAACCTTTATGGTGGTGGGCATGGGAGCAGTGTAATGCACCTTCCCCGGCCACAGGGGCTGGGAGAACTAATGGGATGGATGCCTCATCTGCCAGCTCCCGCTCCAACCAGCCGCACCGCTTGGGAATGCCACAAAACATCAGACTCAGCCTCGGCCGGCTCCGCTGTCGTGCTCTCCGCAGTGAGAGGGCACGAGTGGGATCCTCGAGGTATTTTAGCACCTTCCCAAAGGTGCTTCCCCAAGCTGGGGGAGGTGGCCCCGGCAGCCTCCCGGGCTGGCCGCGCTCGCAGCTCCCCGCTCGGCCCTGCGCCGTGTGTGTGGCACGGCCACCTCTCACATTGTGTCCGCCTCATTGACGGCGCTAAAGAGGCTTTGTCAGCTGCTTTGCTCTGCTTTCAGGGATCCCCTGCCTGATTTCCATGCATGCCTCCTTGGCGAGAAGCCAGCATTTTGTTTACCTCTTAAAAGAAGATTCATTAATATGTTTTTCCTGTTCAAATTTGTTTGTGTGTCGTTTACCCTGCATAGGCAATTTTGCTTTCCTAGTACTGGGGTTTTTTCTGTTGGCTGGGGAATAGGGGAGGTTTGTTTTTATCAGTAATATGTTGGTGAGTTAAGTAATTGTTTGCAAAATGAACCACATATCGTTTGTGGTTAAAGGATTTTTTTTTTTTTTTAAGTTTCTGAACCAAGTTTGGCTAGCAGTTATTTTTATGCAGCCCCACTGAAGTGAATAGAATTCCTTAGTTATAACTGAGCATCATACTCAGCCTGCTGTACTTTTCTCTCCAGCCTTATATAAAAGGGTCTATTTATGTGACATATCCAGGATTGCCAGCACCAATGGCTCCACAAAAGGACTAGATGCAATGTGAATGTTAGCAAATGAAGCCCCATATTTCTAAACTGCCAGGATAAGATAACCTGACAAATTTAAAGAAGCAACGCTGAAGATACTGATCTGCATTAATATTACACTACTGCCAAAATTGGTGGTGCTATTTGAGCAGAGAAACCAGATTCAGGGTTTTTGATGGTGTAGACAGGCTCATCAAAGTGGTGAGAAAGTACTAATTTCACAACTTTCACTGCACTATTCTACAGTGTGTGTAACTGTTTTTGTATTTTTAAATGATGACACAACAATGAAGTTAGTGGAGTCCTTTCCCTTCTTCTTACATGCATCAAATGATTTTTCAAGGTTTCTGTGGTCAGTTTGTGTATTCTTGATGGGCTGTGAAATGAGAAGATGCTACAGAGTGACTCTGCTCACAGTGCAGTCTGCTCCCTTGACTCTGCTTTTAGGGAAGGGAGCAGTGTCTGGGGCACTGAGACAGGCAGGGAGCAGTAACCCATGGCTGCCAGGGCTCGGAGAGCCTGCCAGATAGAGGGGAATCAGGGAGGCCAGATGTCCAGCATATTTCAGGGGTTTACAATGGTCCTCATGTGCTTATTTAAGCATAGGAGTTCATACAGAGCAGGAAACATAGCACAAGCTTTTCCATCCCTCAGTCCTGGAGTTTAATTAATTTTGTCCTACAAAGTGTCATTTTGGGATGAAATTATTTTAATCATTTCATCAAATGCATTCAAGGTCAGATTGAGAGAAGGAGCTAATGAATGCATTCTGGAAAAAAGACACTTTCTGTTCAGTGCCACTCTGTCAGGGAATAGCTGAGATCAATTTCCTCTTCCTATAAAGCCATAGCACTGAGGCTTAAAAGATTTATGCAAAAAAAAAAATAAATCTCCTCCTTTCAGGCTGGAAAAAATGTGATTGATTGGCTCCCTCAAAGAAAGGAAGTCCTTGTCTAATTAACACCCCCATTTGCTTTCTTTTAAGGTAAAGCATTAGGCGATGATACGTAATGATCTTTTGTTCCACGTTGTTTCCAATTCTGCTCGACCAGTGAGTCAGGGTCAGCAATGCAACATTTTCCACTGGCCTCATGACCACAGCGAGGAGGATTTTGAAAGCTAGCTTCCACATTCACTCCTCAAAAGAGAGACATGTTCCAAAAAAGTGTAAGATCTCTGTCATCATGAATACCTATGTTTCAAGTTTAAAAACCTGTTTCCTTGGTAACTAGACTTGTTAGGCTGGTCTGCTCATACCATGCATGCAGAGGCTACCACGTACCATACAAAGCTTATTGAGCCATTTAGCAAAAACATTTAATGCATTAGTCTTTTTGTATTAATTTTAAAGAACTCCTGAGAGACAAAAGATAAACTTTTTCTGCTGCTTGCCTCGTGCTGTATAAAATCTTCTCCTGTGATGCCGGAAGGTATCATGATGGAGGATGGCAACAGTGACTGTGAGAGGAAAGTCATTTTTCTCTAGACTTGCCTCTCCATCGCAATTCCTTCCTGGATCCCTCCCAAGCATGGTTAGCTGTGACACCCATTTACTGGATTTTTTCTATCTTTGCATGCTGCTGTTATGGAAGACATTTTAAACTTGTCTATTCATGGCATATCTCTGTGCTGTCGTCACATTGCTTGTGTGATGGGCATTAACTTGGATATCCCTGACTGGCAATTTGACTCTCCACACCCAGACAATGTACATTCATAGCATCTTGATTGCCTGCCATTTAGCCCATCTGTTGGATTGACTCTTTGCCCGTTTAAAAGTCAGTCAGACAGGGGTGTAGGTGCCAAGAAATGTGGATTGAGAAGGGGAGTCTGCATAACACTGCTGGCAGAGCATCTTCAGTAAGAGCCTCCTCCTTTGTGGCAGCCATCACTGCCAGATGCCTCCCTACAGTAGGTTACAACTGCTGACATTTGTGTACCAAGAAAAGGATACACGAAGCAGAGAAAAGCAGGGAAGAGTTTCAGGGTAGCCTTGGCAACTTGCAAGGCAAGCTGTGCTCTTGCAGGTACTCATTTCACAGCACATGTAAGGGATGCGTGGAGATTGCAGGGTATTAGAAAGTTACTCAGTAGGAAGGAGAGCATATCGTCAGTGTGCTAAGGTGAACCTGAGGTGGCTAAAGGAGAGAGCCAGTGACCCAGCAGAGGTAGCTGCAGGAGCCCAGAAAAGGTATTTCTCCTCCTCTTCCATGTAGGAGACCTATACAAGAGTGTTAGCCCTGCCTGGAGAGTGTTTCTGAATGTGGAGTAGCGATCCAAAGGTAACAGCCCTTAAGATCATCTCTCTCTTAGCCACAGTTGGGTTGTGCAGTGAATTAACTCATCTGTGTAAAATTTATAATCCAAATCTGGAGAGTGTCAGGCACATGCATGCTTGAAATAATGTCCATAAGTGAATGTTTCACTTCAAGTTTGGCTCACCAGAATTACTTTATCTGTGAGACTAGCTTGTGTATCTGTGTTCTTTGCCTGGACAGCCCTTCATTTCTGCTGAATAGGCGTTATTGCTGCAGCCCTTCACACCAGAAGCACAGGTAGCCTCTTTCCATCATCATTATTATGCTTGAATATAGCAGAGAAATATCTCCAGTCTGTCAGTGGCTCTGGTTCAGCAGTGCATTGCAACCTAACTAGTATTTAATGGGTAATTTTCTTTTTTGATCAAACTTAAAACATAAATAGATGTGTGAGACCAGTCTGAGCTTACGATTGTTTTAGGTAATTCTTTATAAACTGATGAAAAGCATCATCCCAAGTCAGGTGAGCAGCTCTGTTTGATTTCAATTACTTTATTATGTTTCCAGACTTTTTTTCAGTTTGTTGTTTGGTTTTTTTGTTTCTTTTTGTGTCAAACAAAGATGTGGCTTTCCCAGTTACCTCATGAAATACAGTATGGCATGAGGAGCCCGTAACTAGTGCAGAGATGGTGTCTGTCTTCTCATGAACCTGAGGAAGAAGTTGGTGGAAGGAACTGGGACAAAGAATTGCTCAGTGTCTTTTATTTGAGGGCCTGCTTTTTTCATTTGAGGGAGATTTCAGGCACCAGAAAAGATTCTTTTTGTGATCATACAACTCCTTTTCTGTCATCTGTCATTTTCTCTTTCTGATGTCTTTTGCCCAATGTCTAATCCCAAGCAGAGAACCCCAACTTTCACAAGCCTGGGCTAATGTACTGAAGAAGTAGCACACCAAAAGTGATGTCTGATGCTGTGCTCCACTTTCCCTGATGTCAGCAAGTAACACTGAGGAATCTCGTGTTCAACATGTTGTCTCTGAGCCAAGAATTAGGGACCACTGCCTGAGGGGACAAGAAGCAGATTTAGTGTGCCTACTTGTCAGTTAATAGTCAGCTGTACAGTAACCACTCTACTTGCTCACTACAAGGGAAGATAAAAACCTGTTAGAATACAGGAAAATAGTTGTCCCCCCATCCCCTATTTACATCACTGTTAGGCAGCTTGCCGCAATTCTAGACACACATGGTGTCAAGTAGTACCAAAATTATTAGGTGCTGATGCATGTGTAGCCTTTGCAACACCAGTCTGCTGTTCCGTAGTGTGCTAGCCACGTGGCCACCTTCTGTGCCTCTTTCCCTACCCTTATCCCCTCTGATCTTATGCCCTTGATCTGCAAGATGTAGCCTGCACAGTCCTCTGCCTGCATGGTGTAGATGCATGATGGCATTAGATTGGAAGTGCATGCCCTTGCTTGTCCCCAACCATGTCACTGATCCATGCTCCAGCAGGGTGTTGCCAGGGGCTAGGATGAGTCTGGAAAAGGACCAGGGCTTTAGGGATAGAGGGACTGATGGGGATAAGGTAGGCCATGTTTCCAGAAAAAGGAGAAAAGCAGAAAGCCGGGTTGGAAGGGAGGAGTTCAGTAAGCCATGGGCGGAGAGAGAGAAAAAGAGAGTTTTAGGGATAAAAGAGGAGGAGACTGGAAGAAGAAGAGAAGGCACTGGAAGTACAGATCTCATGATGCTGCTTTCCTGTGGTCTCTACTCCAGAGTGGTCTGCTGGGAAAATCCCAATGTCAGGAAAACAGAGGTGTTAATTATTCAGTGCAAGGTGCTGCACCTGGGTTGGGACAATCACAGACATAAGCACAGACTGGGAGAAGTCATTGTAAACAGCTCCTGTGAAAGAAGGACTTGGGGGTTCAGATGTATAAAAAGCTGGACATGAGCCAAAAATGTGCTCTCACAGCCCAGAAAACCATTTGTGTCCTGGGATGCACCCACAGCAGCGTGGCCAGTGGGTTGAGGGAGGTGGTTCAAGTGGCAGTGTGTGAATCCAAGCAGTCCAGTCCAGTCCAGGTAGTTGCTTGTCAATAGATCAATCCATCCTGGGAAAAGAAAGCACAGAAGAACCATCAGCATCACACAGGAAATATTTCATATTCAGTCTGACTAGTACTAGGAAATATGAAAATCCTAAGAACTGAAAAGAAAGTAAAATACCCTCCTAGTGTTAAAGGGCTGCAGCCCAATAATAGTTCCAGACAATGAAAGCAGCCTTTTAAAACAGCACAGCCTAATTCCTCACTCTTCTTCCGTGTACTTTACAGGCAACTCACTTGCCAGGAGTTGAACTGCTGCTTTTTGGTCCCAGAAAAATATTGGGTTTGTTTCCCCTTATTAAAAACAATCCAGAACTCAGCTGAGAAAAATATTATTTATTTAAACTGTTTGTTAAAATCAGATTAATTCTTTTGGCATTTATTTTTCACTAGTTCTTTTTCAACAGCTCTGTTGTATCTGTTGGTAGCCAGAGATTGTGAGAGTCCTAACCTAGGTCCTTTCCCCATTTTGGATCACGTGCTGTTGTGCCAGTGTTTGTAAAATGCATCTTTTTGAATTCTAGATATGGATACTCAGCATTAACATAGTTAAAACCATTTATAAACCTGTGTAATATATGTATGCTGCACGTTCTGTGTATTTTCTTTGTGTAAGCTTTATGCTGTCACTTTTATAAATATCCTGTATAAGTAACATCCTCTTAACACGTTTACAGCACGTCGCTGTGGAGGCTGTACTTCCAAAACAGGTCAGTGAATTTGGAGGCTGCAGCAACAAGGAATGACTCTGATGCCACAGTCCTTCCCAGCCAAGTTAAAATAGCAGACAGCTCAGCCACTGGAATAGGCAGTCCTGCATTCTCCTTGCCCCTGTGCATGTTTAGAATCATAGAGTGGTTTGGGTTGGAAGGAACATTAAGGGATGTCTTGTTCCAACGCACTGCCATGGATTTCCCCCTCGAATTTGTGCAATTCCTGTTGCCACCTGAGGTTTCATGCAGCTGCACAGTGGCCTAGACAGGGAAACCCACCCAGGAGAAAGCTGTGTCAGGAAAAAGGGCTTAGATAGCTCAAACGTGGGTCTGGTCCCCAGTCTGGTCCACTGCAGCGACATGCACCTTCTGAATGCCGGAACAAGGGAGAGGGCAATGTTGAATCAGAACAAAATGGGATTGCTTCTTTTGGCCTCAGTCTTGGATCAAAGTGTTTGTGAAATTAAAGTCTGTGAGTGGTTAAACCATGAATAAAATCTTATTCTGGCTGAGAATTTTCTCTGGGCAGCTGCAAGCAGCATCCATTCCATCAGGCTCCTGGAATACAGGCAATAAATCTATTTTTTATTAGTTTTTTGTGTAACTTTGTCTATTAATGCTTGACTGCAGCAAGTCTTTTCCAATCTGAGTTAGGCTGCTCTCCCTTTGCTTGCACTCCAAACTGAGATATTAAGGACTGACACATTTTTGCACTTTTCGGGGGCCTTCATTGTCCCCATGACAACAGTGCCCTTCAGCAGTCACTGTTGTGGTCTGGGTACTTCCTGGCACAAAGCCTATGCCGTGGTGTTCTTGCATGTGTGCAGTTAGCAGGAGACAAGCAGAGAACAGTAGGAATGACGACTTCCCTTTGGAAAGGTGATCTGGCTGCTGCTTCATCCCACTGCCTTCCAATCCAAAAGGCAGATGAGGTTAATGTAACGGTCTGCAATAAAAGACACCTTTTTAGGTACTTGTATGGCGGTGTCTCAGGCACTCGCTGGCTTTAGCAGTGGTGTTTGTGTGTGTGTAAGCACAGCTTTTGCCCCACATTTAGACTACAGCTGTTTGCACAATGCCTCGGAATGAGGTAACCACGTATAGAGCAAGGTCCACCACGACCAGCAGTCCTCAGTGAAAATATGTTCAGTTCAGCACAGAAATTGAAGTCTTCCAAATATTGCACAATCTCTCACTCAGGAATCCCAATTTAAAAAAAAATCAGTCCAGGTACCCTGCATTTAGGAAGGGACTATGGGTTTTATGGCCTGTGTAAGGGCTTAAGAAAGTAGGAAAGGCAGTCTCCATTCGCAAGAGTGCCAGGGGTAGGTGGCAGACAGCCCCCAGCAAAACCAGGCTGAGTGGTGGGTGAGAGGGTGGGCTGGTGCAGCTCAGCTGAAGCACAGGCATCTCAGGTGTTTGGAGGAGATATGTTAGAAGGCAAATGATCTTGGGATTCTGTAGACAGCTCTAGGTGGACTGTACAGCAATGGGAGACTCTTTTTGTCCTCTGTCCTTGTTGAATAAGACCAACATATGGATATCTGAGGTTATAGGAAAACACTTCTATTAATATGCAAAAATAGTGGCATAGTAGGATAAAAATACAAGTTCTTTTATCAAACACACTGGTCAATATTATGGTTGTGAAATGCTGAGAATATAGAAGTACTACTGAAACATCAGGACATAAAAGTGCTTTCCCATCCTTACAGCCTTTTCCACCCCTTTAAAAACCTCATTCTCTTTCTTTTATAGGGTAATGCATTTCTTTCTTCCCCCTTCCCCTCTGCTCCCCCAGCCTTTTGTTTTACTATATTTGTGTTGGGAAACATCTCCTTTAGTGTCAGTGTTGCTTTCATTTGTAGTTCTACTTTGTTTTGCAAAATAATTCAGGGATTCTTTTTCCAAAGGCATTTCTTTGAAAGCATTTCAGTAAAGTCTGTAAGGAGAAAGACATCTGTTCTTCCACTGTTCACTTTCCTATAATTTTTCTTCTCTCCTTGCCTTTGCTGATGACTACTAATTTGTCCATTTAGAATCCAAGGAAAAACCCACTTTTACAATTTCTGAAAAAGCCAGTGTTATTTTCTGTCCTTTGCAAGATGCCACATGTGCAATTTCCTTCCTGCCTGGAGGTCTGAAATCACCACAACAATGCCTTCTGCATCAAGGGCTCAGGGGGTCCTCTGCAGCAAAACACTTAAACAAACCCTCAAAATTAGGCCTCTGCATAGCCTCATTGAAGGAGGTGAAGTAGTATGAATGTACCTTGAAATGCACTGAGTTCTTGTATAAACATTTGGAAGATTTGCCTTCAAAAGGGAACTGATGAAATTTTTACACTAAAAATTGCTTTTCACTTCAAATGTCTTTTCCATTGATGGCAAAATCATTTGCTTTCCCACAAGAAGAAAAACAACAAACTCCTCAAAGCCAAGCCCCCAACAGGAATAATTATTCTTTTTTTAAATTCTCACAAAACATAAAAAATTATGAAAATTTTAGCTGGACTCTTTTTTTACTCAGGAAGACAAAAACCTAAGACCATTGGCCCTAGGTCTGAACTAAAAAATAACATGAAAATTGAGAGAAAAAAATATGTGGAGTTTTGTTTGTTTGTTTCTCCTGCTTTGTGATGTATAAACCAGCCTGAAAGTTTTGAAGATTAGATATGGTGACTCCTGAGTCATAGTCCACTTCTCCATGTTCAGCACGGTTGAATTTGACATTTAGGTTTGTTCAGACTGTTCTCTTCTTTGGATAGGGAGTTTGCAGTCCCTGCTTTCTGAGGCTGTAAATGACTGCATAATCTGTAAAGTACTGGAAAGCCCACCTGAAAAGTCTGTTCCTTTTTACTTGGCACAGTCAGATATGTGTCAGGGATTGCTGTACATCCCTAGAGGTGCTTTTGAGATCACCATGCAGATTAGGGTATCTTGAAATCTGATGAGATGTCCAAGGAATGGAGCTGCCTAATAAAGAACTGTAAATATTTGTATCAGACAAATGCACTTGAAAATAGATGAGCAACCTGTTTCTGCTGCAGGGAATTAATCAGAAAGTCTTCACACAAAGAGTCTGAAAGATCAGGCCCCATGTCATTTGGATTAAGATGTCGCTGTGTTGTTATCTGGGATGAAGTGTAGGATTTGTATAAACATCATCTTCCCTTTGCTGAGGATCAGCCAATTCAAACAACTTGTTTAAGTGGTTTCCATGCTAAAGAAGACTATGTTTACATCTTGAGCAGCTGTTGCTGTGGTTTGGTCCTGTACAAACCCAAACCAAACCCCTATTTAATTTCACATTTTTTACCGTGTTTCCAGTCTTCTTGGACATATTGGTGGTTTTGTTCATCTGTCAGCATAAAGCCCAGGCAACATGGCCAGGGAAGGAATATTCCTGCCTAGTGGGACCACCAGGTTTTGGGAAGTGCTGTTGTGCTTCTTCTGCCACCTTCCAGAACTGAGAAAGGAAGGGAGAGAGGAGGGGAAATGATTTCTTTTCCTTCTGTCTTTGTGTGAGCTGTGTAGAGACATCCTCTACTGGCATCGAACTTAGCCATTGCAGCTCACTGCTGCCTCTTTCAGAGATACGGGGCAAGGGGTGATATGGGGCAGCCTCAAACAGCAGGGCTCTGGGTGGACAAGCACTCTTTTGATATTAAACACTGAGTGGCCATCACAGCTTCATTAGGCACCTCCAGTAGGATGACTTGGAGAGTGCCTTTCAGGGACCCAGGATTAGGGATTCATAATCAGTAATTTCAAACCTGTTTCCGACCACCCTAATCAACTACACTTCGTTTCCTGAGAGAACATCAGGGTCCTTATTTCCCTCTGAAGAATGAAATGTTAAATTTCATTCTTCAGTGTTTTTTTCCTTCTGTATACAAATCCCTCCTTAGGTAAGTCTGATAGCTTTAGTACTTTAAACTAATACAAACGTAAGGAAGAACACAGCTCTTTATATCTTACTCATTTTGCAATTCGTGTGGCCCTGAAAAGAATTTCTTTGCTTTAAAATTTGGAACCTGCATATATTAATGCACTTTATCTTGCCTAGCTAGTTCAAGCCAGGTCTGATGAAAGCCACCTTTGATTTGATTTTTTGTTTGCATTAAATGCCTTTTTGAACTTTGGTGTGGGTGGCTGACCTTTAGAATCAAAAGCCATACTGGTGCAATGCAGCTAGGAGCATGAAAATGTGTGTCCTGACAGTTAAATAAAAAGCGACTGGCTGGGCTGAGGTACACCTGTCACGTTACAGCTGCCAGGGGAACTCGGTGCTCACATGATTGCTTTGTTGTTGTTGTTGTTCTTTTTTCCCTATATAAATCTCAGTTATACAAATTTGCTAGGGGGATTTATATCTACGGCTCTGGCTTCAGAGGCGCCTCGCATGATATTTTAAGGAAATCTAGTTCCTTTTCTCTGGAATGCAGGATCAAGAGAGGGCTTACACATTAAAAATGAAAAACTAAATCAAACAGCAGTAGTTTATTCTTTAAAGTAAACAGAGCAAAGGCTATCAGTGTCAGACACTGCAGCAGTTGGGTGCGTGCTGACAAAAGAGACTGAAAACATTTTTCCTAACAGAGGAAATTATTGGGGTTTATTTACTTTTTCCAGGGAGAGAAAGATCATTTTAAAGGATGCAGGATACCACCACTACTACTAATACTACTAATAATAAATCAGAAGGCAGACTTGTTTGCAGCAAACCCATTGAAATCATTCAGCTTTTGGCCCTTTTCAGAAAACTACTGATCACTCCAAGTTCAAAGAGGTCAGTAGAAAATTAGGTAATGCTCTCAGAGTCCAGCCCAGTGGCAGGATGAGACGGGGCTTTGGGGAATGACTCCCTGATTTATCATTAATAAGCTGTAGGCGAGGAACTCCGGACTCATCCACAATTTTGCCAATAGGTAAAGCTTTTTTGCACAGTCATGTTAAACCAGTTTTCTGGCACTGCTGCTCTTTACCTTGCTTCTTCATGAAAACAAAACTCTGGTTTGTTTCTTAGGCTGCCTGGATTCTGTCATCTATTTTGGATTTCCTAACACCACCCTAAATTACTGTGTGCTTGATTACTGTTTGCTCCATCAAGAGTTAACTCCAATGCAATGGAGTACAAAAATTGAGCATGCCACTGAAAATCAAAGTCTATATGAAAATGGCAAAAATCAGAAAGACTTGTATTTTCATATAATGGCAAGTATGTAACAGACAGAGATTTTAGTAACTTATCAATGATAAATTGATAATCAGTCACTGGAGTCACTGATTTCAGGGTTCTTACTCCTTTTTGCTTTGCAAATCTGTTACTCTTGAAAACTAGTCTATCCTTATTTTGAATCATGTCGACACTGCAAAGAAGAAAAAACCTGCCTCAACAGCAGCACTGCAGTGACTTTTGGAAATGGAATCCTACTGTTTGTTCTTGCTTTGGAGTCATGTGCAGCAAGTACTGCTGGATTAAATGAAGTTTCTGAGGAGTTGAAGGAAGTGCAGGTTGTATAGTGGGACATTCTGGAAGGAAGAGGAGTCCCTGAAAGATGGTTTAATTTCATAAAGTTGCCTCTCAGACAGTTTTAAAAATTATGTCAGACAATGGACATGTTGACAGCTTTGTCGCATTCCCTCCTCCAAAGTCCAGCCTGGCAAGGCTGGGGTGCAGCCCCTTGTCTTGACCTCTGGAAGTGCCAGTAGAATAGACACACATCTGTGAAAATAACATCACACAGAGGAGTTTTGCTTACTAATGATCCATTTCTGTCTTGTATACCAGAAGGCTGACTGCAAGGGAATAACTGTAATTGGTTATCTTCTTATGAGTGCTGCTTTTTTTTGAAGAGTAACGGCAAATTTTCCTGACACAGCTGAGCCAAATTGATAAGTGCTACCCTTGAAGGAACAAATTCCATCCTTGTCCTTCTCTACTATTCTTTTCCTGCCACATATCTCATTTCTTTTCCCACTCACAAGCATAATTCCCTTCCCTTCCTCCTTAAGCTAACTCCCTCATTTGGGGGAAAAATCCCAAACCAACAACCCCATGTTTTTGGTTCCACTGAATATTTGTATCATTTTGATGAAAGGAATTCACTAAATTTCTTGGTTGTCCCTGTGTGCTGCCAGACAACCAGCACAGCTGGCACAAGGCAACAGACATACATGTGCAGTGTGCCACGGCAGAGGTGTGTAGGCTCTTTTCCTGTAGCAAAACAATTACTTGGCTCATCCTGCTGAACAAAGCCATACTACAACAACTTCATCCCAGTGACATCCTCCAGTAATATTTTCACCATCATCAAAACCAGTTTAAGAGGTTCTGATTTTCCTGTTCCTCTGTCTGTTCTCACTGTCGGCAATATTTTTCCCACTATTTTCTTAGATGATACAACTATTTGTAGAGATGTGTTGCAAACTGGATCACTGAAATTATTAAAATCCCTTTTTAAAAGTAGTTTAAAAAAAAAAAGCTGAAACCTCACCTCTGATCTTCCTGATAACTGTGATCAGAGTGCAGCCCAAAGAGCTGAAGGCAGCCCTGCAGCCCTTCCAGTCAGCAGAGCTGGGAGGGCACTGAGCTGCAGCTGTGAGCCAGGTGGATTTGCAAAGCAGGGAACCAAATGTCCAGGAACAGGGAAGCAATAAGCTATTTTACAGTGCTTTGCCATTAAACAAATGTCTAAGTTATGTGGATTTAGGTTTTGTTTCCAGTAAAGGTTGCAGGGAACACGACCAGGTAATGTTCAGCAGCAGATGAAGCAGAACTTCTAACCACTGATGTAAGTATAAATTTTTACAGTGAAAACAAAAGGCTAAGGACATCAAGGTGACACCTGTGTTTTCAGCTTTGATCATATAAACTGAGAACTGGTGCCAGCTGGGAACAGTTCAGCTTTTCCTGGGATCCAGCTTTAACAAAGAAGCAATTTTACTGTGGGAGCTTGTGGGCCTTATTTGTTACACCTGACTGACCCATACTTAAAAATACATATAATAAAGAAGATTTCCTAGGTTTGGAATGAAAGAAATGCTCATCATCATAGCTGTGGTTGCTTGGCATAGGACAATGTGAAGTGGAGTATAATATTCTGCAAAATCCAGGTTAAGGAAACCTACTATTTCCTAATAGATCTTTGTCTAGTGCTACGTCCAACCTCAATCAACAATATGTAATGAGCACCTCATGCTGTAATTTATAGGCTTGTATAAAATACAGTTGTCATCTTAGATGTTAACATGGGATACAGATCTTTGGTTTTACAGAATATCTGCACTGAGAGCTGAGTTCTTTGAGTACCAGGCATGAGGGAACATTGTCTCCCCAGGGTGCTGATGACTTGTTTATATTAAATACAGACATAATCCCTAGCAAGTTTCTGTTTATGGGGAGAGGACTTCACCTGAAAGGGACCTTAGTAAGTCCCCAATTTAAATGGGGAGAGGAAATAAGCCCTCAGAAGTGTCACAATTATCAGTCTGATTAAATTGCAGATCACAGGTGTCTGTGATAGGGTAAAGGTTTGAGCTTGAATATGAACTCAACAGTAGCCTACCTTCAACAGTATTTTCTTCTGAGAGCAAAAGACAATAGTTTCATCCTAAGAAGAGTGTGCATGGGAGCATTTTAGCAGTATTTGAAATGAAGTAAAATGTCTTTGAGTGGATCTAAAGTACAGACACATGTAATCATTATTCTCTATTTTGTTTCTTGAAATTTGAATTTAAGCCAAGTAATCAGTGTGCCACTATTTGAACCACAGTAAACAGTTGTTTTCCATAACTTTCTACATCTATCTCTATACCTATTTTTAAGTCTGTCTTGGGATGAAGTTGATTTGAGGGTAACTAAAACACCAAAGCATATTTTCCTCTGGATGTGATGATCCTTAAGTCCTGGATTGTTTGTTTCTTTTCTGTGTCACCAACACAGTGAAAATATTTTGAAGAACTGAAAAGTTAGTGTTTCTTCCCTAATTTATAAAAATGAAATGTAGATTTGAAATGTAGAGTACCACCGTAAATAAAATCTCTTTCAATAAGAAGCGTTAGCCAGCATGTCAAAGTCTTTCATTGATACAAGAGAGTGTTCATGCTGAACCCTAGATGTAACTGGATAAAAAGATATTTCAAAGAACTGGATCATAGATGAACCATATTCTCATAGTAGGAGAATAAATAATTTTTAAAAAAAATCTCAAATGCATTAAATAAGGAAATAAAGAGCAATGCAGCACAGGCCAGCTGTTATGTTAGCATATATTACAGTGATATGGAACATATCAGATATGTAATTGTGTGAATAAGAAACAAAAAGGAAGAATAGTTACTGTAGAAATTGCTGCAGGTGTATGATATTTAATATGCATTCTACCTAACTTAACCTCAGTTCAGCTTCAGAGTTTCAAGAAGGTTTTAGGGCCTGTGCAGATGGGATTCTAATCAGGAATGCGGGTTCAGTGCCAGAGGGGATAGAAGTCTCCTTTGTTTACAATCAGAGCTGCTTTCTGACCTTCAGCCATTGAAAGCTCTCATTCAGCTTTAAAAATGTGAATGTTCTCACTACTGATGCTTTCCAGGCTTCCTATTTCTTGTTACCATGACTCAAGCTCAGCTAGGCACACGCTGTTTACAATCCCTGCTCATGCTTTGCTAAGCTGGTACCAATGTTGTTATCGCAGACTCTTCCTTCTGTTCTGATTCTGTGATTCTATCTTACACTATTCAATATACTAAGGTCTTTTACAAGTATCCAGATTAAATTTTTGATCTGAACCTCAGCAAAATCCTTCTGGAAAGCTTCTGTGGAGTTTAGAATTCAGTTTCTTTCTGTTTGAACAGGTCTGTCTTGCTCTTGTAGAAAACAGGAGCTTCAAAGGAGTCATAATAAGGTTTGTGATCTTTATGAATGATAGAACCACAGCAGTGACATTATATAGGCTAAAAAAGATGAAAGATGCATACTGTAATGCTTTAGGGTCAGTGTTATCTAGGTAGAAATCTGAAAAACCAGTGTCTTTGAGGCTATTTCACCTGTCTTAGATGTACTTGGAAGAATTTTTGTCTGTTTCCAAAGATGTGTAGGGTCTGCCACTTTGAACTGTTGTAGGCATTCTGGGGCTGTGAAGACTTATTTTTCAAGCCCCCAAAACTTGCAAGTCATCACCAAAAGCTAACAAACATATAAAGTATGTGCTATCAAAACTTCAAAACAAGGAGTAAAAAAAAAAGCAGGTGCAAATGTGGGGTTCACAGGAGGTTTCTTTTCCTAATGCTTCTGTTTTGACAAGGAGAGGGCATGGAACACTAAGGCTGTTGGCACTGATCGAGAGGTCTGTTTTTGCTACAGAATTACCTGGTCACATTAGCCAGGCCCATGCAGAAATGCAATAGAAATGTAGTAGAACCAACATTTTCTTGCAAGGCAAGTGAGATATTAACCATGTGGATACACTCCTAGTTACTTTGGGTGATACCTAATTTACTACAGGATTTTAGCAAGGTGTGTAACTGGAGGTAATTTTGCAGAAGAGGCGGTGCTAGAACGCTGTTGGTGGCTGGGGGATGTGTTCTGCTCTTGACTGGTCAAAACAGGTCCTACTACACGGTCCTTTATGGTTTTTTCTAGCTGATATCTTCCTGTCTTTATAAATATTCCATGTTAAGGTAAAAGCTTTTGAGTTTGTGAATATAAACCCCCAGATGAGATAGGGAAAAGAAGATGTAGTAAATAGAGATAAGACTGAACATTCAGGAAGTAAGACCAGATGTAGATATGGGAATAGGAATGCAGAAAAGTAGTCCATTTGGACATCTTGAGGAAGTTGTTCAGGAGAGAATTAGCAGGAAATTACAATATTACTGAGTAATTTTTTAACTATTAAAAATAGTTATTGATTTTGAAATTGGGCTCTGTGTGATTTTTAACTAACATCTATAGAATCCTTCTGTCTTAATCCAGGGATGTAAAAAAGGGGTGAAACTGATCGATCATATTTGTCCTTTAAATGAAAAGCATGATTTCTCAGCTTGCATACTATCGGGTTTTTTGTCCCAAGGCCTAAAGAGAATGTTTGAAACAGCTTTCTATCTGTTACTAGTACTTTGTCCTTTTTCCCTTTCCCATAACTCACAGTTGACCCTGAATCAGGTTCCGAGAACAATTCGGACTGTTGTACGGAATCGATAGGAATGTTTTATTGCTTGTTTTCCTTTCTGCCTTATTTCCTTGTTCCTTACTGTGCTGCTGTCCTGTGATTTTTATTTTTATTTAATTTTAATTGGGAGGCTAGCAACCAACTTGTAAATTGTCTTGTTGGTTCCTTTTCTACTAAGTCAAAGGAAAATTCAAAATATAAGTTGTAATGAAAATTCAAAATATAGCTTCTTAGGGAAAATTTCTTAGTGGGGGTAACAAAAAGGACTTCTTTCATTGCTCCTGGGTAGGAGGGTGGTTGGAAGAAATGAGTTCAGGGGACTTTTCTTCCTTTGAAGCTTTGTTCCACTCTCTGCATCCCTAAACAATACCCTGATAAGAAAGACAGGCTTTACTGCTGGTTTGTGAAGGACCTGTTCCCACATGTACAGATCATCTCCTGCCCTATAGGGTATGAAGAAACATTTTGGATATGCCTGAACTGAAACTAAGTCATAATTCTGGCAGTCACTGTGAATAGTCATTACTTCTGGGTGTTCATTATCTTACAAAGTTGGGCTTAAAGACACTTATACTGAGATAAGAGAAAATCTTGGCCTTTAAAAGTCTTTGGGAGTTTTGCTGCTGACTTGACTGAAGTCAAAATTTCACCCTGAGTATATTTTTCCTGTTGAATGTCCTACATTCCACTGTCAAATAGAAGCTTTCCTGTCTTTCTCTAGTGGCTAATGTCCCAAGGACTTATAGGTCCCTTCAGAAAAAGAAACTGGAATTTAAATTATTATAAGTTTGCCTTAGAGTCTTTTCCTTCAGATTCATGACTGCACTCATGTATTGAAATGTGAGAGATTAATGTGATTTTAAATGACAGGTGAACATCTTCAGATCAGGCATATGGTACATCTCTACCTATGCAGCAATTCTGCAAATGGATCCTTCCATTTGCAGAATTAACACATTCCAATTCAGTGACACAGTGATAATATTTCATTCTAGAGTTCAGATACATACTTGATTGACTTTAATTTAAAGATGTTAAGGTAATAATAATAATAAATTCTATAATTCAGGCATTGTAAGAGCTTAAAGGCAAGTGTCAGTTTGTTCCACACCTCCTAGTATTAGTTTTCTAATATATCTCCTTTCTAATGAAATCACAGTGGCGAGGCTGTAATTTGGATTATCTGCCAAATGTTCTTATGCCTATTTACATTTTAAGCTTCAACTGGAAGTGACACATATTAGGTATTTCCAAAAAACATGCCAGATTTATACAGCACACAGAGAGAATGAGATGCTTTTAATTTAAGATGGAGACTCTTGCTGATCATAAGTTTTTCTCTGTCATTTCATCACAAACTTCTTTTAATAAGTATGAACAGCGGTGTTGATTAGGTAGAATCTGAAAATACCAAATCTCCTGCCACAAGGCTGAATGACCTAACTGCTTGACTATTAAAAAGAAAATGCATAAATACTATTTTTTTCCTCTCAATAGCCAAGGAGAGACATGCAGACAGGGGTTGGATTGGGTCCCAGAAGACAGTCTAGTGATCTCCAGTCTTTGAGAAGGTGTCAGTCACCACCACACTGGTGGCCCCTCTAGACAAATGGAACATTTCAAGCATCTGAGAAAGCTTTTACCAGCAAATATGGATGTTCGTAGCACTTGTCTTCAGTGCATAATGCGTCACTATATTGGCCATCAAAATGTAATGTTCTTACTTGTTTTTTTGGCTTAATCTGCAATTTTATGCTCCACGTTACCTGCGGTATAACTGGCAAGGGGCAACTCTTCTGCTTATGTATAACTCACTGTTTTTGTCATCTTGTGTCCTGCCTTTTATGGAACAGAAACGAAAGGGGTGCTTCTGGTGGGCCTGCTTCTGGTGGCAGCAGTGTGGAGGCTGGCTCTGTGCCACCAGCTGCTGCTGCACGTGGTGCTGATACTGACCACAGCCAGGATTCCCAGAGCTACCTCTCCTGCTGAATGCCAGGATACACCTCCACAGAAATGTAACAGCAGCTGCTCTATTGCCCTGCTTATCCCTTACCCTCCCTCTACTGTGTACCCACTCCTCCTTACTACTCCCAGAGCATCTTTTGCAAGCCTGCGTTGTTCTCTGTTTGTGTGGTGGGCACCCTTTGATAAATTGGAGGATTCATGAGCAAGTGCCCTTTGGAAAGTCTTTATGTTATTGAAAAGAGTAGAGGGAGAATAGATCATTGAGGTGGAGAAAACCTTTAGAGTATAGCCTGAGAAAAAAACAAGTCATGACAAGAATTTTTGACAAAGGGAAGGAAATGTGTCAAGATTTGTTGCATGGTTTTTTCAGACTATATGCATTTAGTCAATTTTGAGTCTGAATAGTCAAAACCTTAAAGAGAAAAGAAATCCTATTAATTATTCGCATTCATAACAGGAAATTATGGGATTTTTATATATGATCCTTATATATGATTATAGGTCTGGGAACTTAGTGAGGACTGTTGTCCTCAGTGGGTCTTAGGATTTCACTTTTCACTTCCCACTATGACCCTTAGTATTTCATGAAAGACGTTTGCCCACAAAAAGCTTGGTTAGAAAACAATCTGCCATTGTAAAAAGCTAGATATTTTCTTAAGAATGGTGAATAAATAGTCTTCTCCTGATTTTACTGATGCTGGGCTAAATGTGGAGAAACTTTAGTGAGGCCATGGAATTACATTTATATTCATTCAAATTGAGGGAGAGATCAGAATCAATAATATTATACTTTTCTATTTTAGAAAAGATTGCCAATATTGTCAATATTTATTGCAGTCATATTTCTTAAGGAACTGTGCCTTGATCTCCTATCTTTAGTGATTAGTCCAATGAGCTTAATTAAAGCAAAGAAAGCTTTTTAGCATTATGTTTACTAAAAATAGATCTGATTCTTACAGCCTCAGATGGATTAAACTATACTTCAGGTGGTGAAAGGACAGATTTCTCTGGCACGATGTCATTATTGAGTTATTTCTCTCTGAAACTAAACTTACATGCAGGGGAAAAAACCAGATATTTATTCTATGCTGCTCAGAACCTTAAAAGAAATCTCTGTTGTCACCTCCCTGTGTTTTCATGTCGGGCTTTTTTCTACCTTCCCACCTGCCTACAACACAAAAAGGATTAGCACTGAATATTCTTTATTTCCCCAAATTGTTAATAGATGATAGTTTTGTTCTGCCTGCCTTTCTTCTGATTGCTTGTCAGGAAATGATTGCAATTGTTTCACATTCACAGATTTTTGCACAGTAGATCTTATAGTCAAATTAGGCAATTTTCCTGTATAATTTTATTCTTGTTTTAGATTTTAAAAAATCCTTTTTCTAATCTTTTCTGAAAAACACCAGTGTCTATAATGCTAGAGCTAAAAGCATTATCTTTCTCACTGCAGCAATTAAGCTGCTCTGTGATTAGCAGCAGGTTATGCAATAGAATAAAAGACATTGCATCTACTGTTTTGCTTTTTCTCTGAGGGCTGGTAAAATAACCTTTTGTGCCATCAAGGAGAGGAGCACCTCAGCACCTAATAACAAATAAAGATTTGTGGTCCTAGGGAAAATACAACTAATGTAAATACAACTTTTTGCACTAACTAATGTGTGTGTAACTTATTACTTAGTCCAAAGCTTCTGGAAATGAAAATCTTTTTAATGGAAAACATTTTTTGATAGCTTCTTTATATAAATAGCTATTATTAATATGCTAGCTCTGCTGTGCAACAAAATAAACAATCAGAAACTAGACAAAAGCATTATTAGGAGAAAACAGGTAGACCACTGTTACATTTATAATATTAGTGAACTAGAACTTAAGCTCTCAGACATTTAAGTGCTTAACTCCTACTAGTTTCAGTAGGAATCAGGCATTCAAATATATTTTTAAAATGCGGAATTGTGCAGGTACTGTAAAGAGTACAAAGGAGATGCAAGAAATGAATATTTAACACAACATTTTTACTTTGACAGATTTATTTCTTTGACACATTTACTTCTTATTTTTTAGCAGTTTTGGACTATGTCTTGGGAGAAGTAAACAATCCAGGAACTGCATTTAATTTTTAAAATACATTCTTAAGTAAACTCTCAAGAAGACTTCTAAGATCATCAGCTCCAAGCACTAAACCAGCATTGCCAAGTCCACGGCAGAACCATGTCCCCAAGTGCCACACCTATATGGCTTTTGAATACCTGGAACTTCTCTTTCTTTTAGATCAAGGGGCATCAGTGGCATCACTCTGCTAACACCAGAGTGAAATCTGTCCAGCTGTGTTACTGTCTCTCCTTACTCTGACATGCCCTCCTCCTCCTCCTCTTTCTTCTCCCTCTACGCCCTGATCTGTCCCTCTGCCTAAATGTTTGCAGGTTAGGCAGGCAATGAATGAAGTAGCATTTACTCTCTAACACTCCGTGATCTGATTCCACAAATAGTTTCCCAGGCACGGACTCCTGCTAAGATCAGTGAGATCATTCACATAAGCAAATAAAGATTTGTAGGTTCAGGCCCTTGATTGTCTCATCTCTTCTCTTGGGACTAATGTCCTTTCCCAGCACCACCATAACAACACTCCTCGGCACCTCTTTCTCATATTGTTGTCCTGCCAGTTTGCCCATTCAATCTTTCATTTCATCCCTTAACTTTCTTCAAAGCCCAATCTGTCCTTTTACCAAATCCTCCAAAAGTGGGGGTTTTTAAACAGCAAAAACTAAGGTAAAATTATTTAAAATGGTTGATTTCTCTTACGCCTAATTGCTGGAATATGATCTCTTCTCTGAAGCCTGATGTGTTACTACATGCTTTCTCCAGAGGCTTTCTATCCTTCAGTGATTCAGCTCCCATGATTGCTGTGCCACAGAGAAATACTATTATCACTGGAACATCACTTCTGTCTTTCTGAACATCTGTACCCACCAAGAGCATAATTTTTACGGCAGGTTGCATCATGTGATGTCAGAGCTTTAACGAGAATGATTTCTTATTGGGAAATATGGAGAAAACACCAAAGAGCCTAGGGCTGCTTCATTTGAAGTCCATAGAGATTTGGCCACTAACTTCAGTGGGGGCAGAATTGGGTCCCGAGATTACAACTACAAGGCCCCAGAGGGGCTGATTTGCACAAACATTTCTTATTAAAAGAAATAATAAATTCCCCAAAGCATTAGGGGGAAGAGCATATGAAGGCTTAAATGCTTCCCCCTGTGCAACCAGTACCTTTATGCTTTGTTGCCCCCACTCAGTCCTTTTTATGGTGGGCTGGGCAAAGGAGAGGCTTTCAACTCCCAGACAAATCTCTCTCTGAGAAGAGAGGTGTTTACAGATGTGAACTCTGGGAGATCAGTGGCAAGCTGTTCGAAAGGAGAGAGATCTTGGGAATTTGAAGGAAATGACATGGAGCTGGAGGCTGTGGGGAGGGTCAGAGAGGAAAAGTATTTCCATGCTTCCTTTCTGTTTTGAGAATTAGGAGTTGGGACTAATTATATGTTTGTTCCTTTGGAATAGCCAGCAAAGGGTACTCAACTCTCACATAGGTATCCTGTAAATATACAGAATTTCTAGCAAGGCACCTGTGAGGACCCTGAAGGCCTTCCACACTTGCTCTAGAAGACTTCTGGAAAGGAGGAAGTTCTTTGCAAGGATGAGGCGTTTTGTGGAGAATGAAGAGGGCTGTGAGCAGATTTCCTTCTCATCATGCCATGGCTGAGCGCAGATCATGTATATGGGTGGTCAAGAGCTGAGGTGGGAGTTTGTGTGCAGACCATGTCAGCTGTCTTAACTGGGCTATGTGGTCAACAAACAACCAGATGGAATCAAAATATCCTCAGTTAGGAAAATCCAGCAAGTGCCTCTACAGACCTGGCCACAGGTATTTCTGTAGACAGGACACAGAGGTGTCCAATTCATCCTGAGATTTTTTATGGGAAAATAAGAAGAGCTGCTTCCCTGAACAGCCCATCACACTTTCAGGCTAGTACCCCATCCTTGCTCCTGGTATTTCCTCTGACACTTCCTGTACGGTGTCCTTTGCCCTTGTGAGTGGAGATGGGATTGATTCTATGAATGCCAATCCAATGGGGCTAAATACCATGACAGACAAATAGAAATGCATCAGTTATAAGCCACAAGCTTTGGAAACCTACCTAACTCCAGTCCTGCCATTTACCCTAATGTATTATATTTTATTCTGCTGCATTATCCCTGAGTGGCTCAGTAAGCCTGTATGATGGCATTATTTGTTACTGACGGAACATTGGCTACACAGCTTGTCTTTCAGCATGGTGAAGTAAAAAAAAAAAAGTATAAAAACTGTGAACTAGCTGTTCCTGGGCTTACAACCATTATATTCCCAATGGGCATGTTGACAAAGATCCTAATGGTTGTGAACCAGCTATTTCTGTGCTTATGGCTATTAGAAAGGCTCCACTGAGAAGCCAAAGGAGTTTATAATGGTCATGAACCAGCTATTTCTGAGTTCATGGCTATTACAGATTCCAAAGAAATGCCAGTGAAGTTTATCATGTTCATGAGCTGCGTGTTTCTGTCTTACAGTGCCTATAAACTCTGCTGAAAAGTGAAAGGGTTTGTAGTGGTCACACATGAGCTATTTCTAGGCTCAGTACTATTACTAACTCAGATAGGAAGCCAAAAGTTCACAAAGTGGTATTTCTTTTGCCCCTGGCAAACTCCATATAGAAACTGATAAAACTACTAATGTTTCTCGGACAACCACACTCCAATTCACAATAACACCTCTCAGAGTACTACAGTGGTGCAAAGTCTCTGCTCTGCTCAGAGCCACTCTGGCAACTTGCCAGGACCCTGAGGGCTGCAACTCATTTGTATATGCATTTACATAAATTTACATGAATTTTACATCAATTTGTATTCCATCAATGTTGCGATGAACCCTATACTGAAGCGAATAAATAACATATAGATGATTAACACTAGTACTGTTTCTCTGGTTTTCATTTTACTTATTTCACTCTCATTTTCTTTGCGTCTTTCTGATACCTGTCCTGTAGCTGAATTGACTTCCAGTCTTGACAAGAGTCTGTTTTGTAGGGTAAAGAAAAATCCTGTTTCATCTACATTCAATGGTAGGGAAGCAGAGAGTTGTGGCTTTGGCAAATTGCTTATACTGCACACTTAGCAATCTCCCCAACCACCAGTGGCTAATATACATATTAAAGAGGGCAGTGCTAGCACAGTCCCTTGCTGACCTCCACATGTGAAGCCCTCAGAATATTAATGAGATTTTAAACATACACTAAAAAAAAATCCTGAAAATCAGAAATAATAGGTCTCTTTTTTTTTGTATGAAAATTACTGCTAAGGCACAATTTTAGAGATAAAAATAACTCAGTGGACTGAATTAGTAATTTAATAGGAACAGTCCCCTTTGTAACAGGATCTATTAGTATTTAATGAAATTTGATGCCATTATGCACCTTTTCTTTCTCTTAAGGATGCACAGTTTATATAATGCTTTTTTATTTTTCAGTGCTGCTTTCAAGAAAGGTCACTATGACTTCAGAGAATCACCTGTATGAACCGCAACCTCATATTGTGCTTTCTGCCATCCTCATGAAAACACTAGCTTTGAGATGAGCAGAGTCCCCCACTTGTTGCTTGAGGGCATGACAATATTTTAACGTGGAGACAGATTTAAATCTTGTGTGGACTTTGCCAAGGTCAGGAATCAACAAATTGTCTTAAAGACGCAAGATCTCCCTGCAATTACCAAGCATGAAATGGCTCATAACACTTACTTGAAAAGCCTTGCTGGAGTAGGAGAAATCAGCAGAAGAGGCTACAGCTAACCCCAGACAGCTTCAGTGCTTGTCAGTGCTGCAAGTGCAGTTTATGTTGGCTGTTTAAAACCTATTTTTGGAGAGTGCTTTCAGCCCTCTGCTGCTATAGCCCAGTTAGCATGATGCTTGTGCTGGTGGACAGCTACAGCAATGAAAGCACTTTTTCACAGGATTGCTCATTTGAATGGCCAGGCATTCACAGTGAGACTTGTATCACTGGAGTACTTGTAATATACTGCTCTCACCAGAATTGGAAACTTTAACACTTAAATTTTGAATTGCAGAGAAAAAACACTGAACATCCTGGGCAAGAATTTACTCAAAATTTCTTCAGTCAGGGACCTTGTCTGGTAGTGTGCAAGTCTCTCAGATCTCTTCTTCTTCAGTGTAAGCCAACAAGAATAGTGACAAGACACAAGGAAAAGGAAAATGACGTGGTGATTAGATTGTGAGGTTTTCTGTGTTTGGCATCTGACTGTCTGGCAATCTTTGGAGTAAGGACTGCCTGGTATCAGGTAGTGCTACCAGCATCCTGATGGATTTTTATTTCATGGCTTTATTTAATTGCTTTTTGAACCCATTCACAGATCTGTCCTCCCAATTTTACATTATAAGAAATAATGAAGAAACATTTGTTTCCTTTCTTTGCAGAGTCTGCAGGAGCGAAACGCAAAGCGAGATACAGCCAGAGAGCCTTTAAGCCAACTGGACATACATGAGTCCATGGGACCAGACAGGAAGCACCCAAGGGCGCTGTGGAGCTCTTTGGTGTCATTGTGAGGTCCCTCTCTGTCATCTTTGAGAGATCATGGCAGTTGGGGGAGGCTGGAAGATCTGTCCTTGTAGATATTCAAAGCTCAGAGGTTTGGACAGGATGATCTGCAGAAATCCCTTCCTACGTCTGGGATTCTGTAATTGTGCGCCTATACAGAGGTGTGACTAAGGGAGTCTGTCAGCTTTTCAAAACACTTCATAGTGCTCCTCTGATTCATTGCCTGGGCAAAAGAAATTCCACAGGCAGAATTGTTTAATTGTAAATTCCATTAACACTAGCATTAAATGGAACATCTAAATCAGTTGGTATGCAGTGTTAGATAGAGCTTTGTGTAGATATACTGTTATCCTTAAACTATACCTTGGTCCTCATGGACTCAAAATGATTTGCAAACATTGAGTGTCACAGACATTCTGTGGGGACAGGAAGTGTCCTGTTTGCAGTGACAGCAGGTAAAGAGAATCACCACGTGGCTGCACGGCTGGGACAGGGCTGCAGAAGCAGGCGGATTAGGCCAGGTCAGCAGGGAAGTCACAGCACAGAGAGAGCAGGAGGAAAAGGTAGAAGCTTGTCTTATGTGATCTGAGCAACCTGTAAGCCGTGATAGGGTCTTTTGCCACAGTGGGTGCTTATCTCTTTGAGAGAAGAACGAGAAGGAGGGGTAACAGGCCTCCCCCATTTCCTCTCCTCCCAACCACCAGCAGAGGCTTGTAGGCTGCCAAGGAACAGAGACAGCGCATCTTCCGTGCTGCTGCTGGAGGTGCCTGCTTGTGGCATGGGGGACATGGTGCCTTCCTCATGTGTAGTGGCCTCCAGAGCTCCAGCTGAGACACTTATGTGGCTGCTGGTCTTGTTTGTTAAGAGACTGGCCCTTTCTCCTAAACCCAGCCCTTCAGGCGACGAGCCTTCCCCCATTCTAAAAGAATTCTAAAAGAAGCCCATCATTTCAGTGTTGCAGAGGGAAAGAGAAGATTGGATTAGTATGTCAAATGATCAGACATCCACAGTGCTATGCTAAGCAATATAAGTGTTGATGAAATGTTGCTTTAAGTGCAAAATTCAGTCTAGATAACTCCTTTAACAAAAATAACTGCCAAGCCTGGGAGAAATAAGGCTTTTCTTTTCATGTTTTCTGGAGATTACACTGAATTGAATGCTTTGAAAAAAATAATCATGGATTTGACTTCCTGTTCGAGATTGCTGCTTAAAACACAATATTTCCTCACAGTTTTTCTTTGTAATCCATACAAGAAATTTCATGCAAACAAGGAAATGTACGGAAAAAAAGAGTTGAAAGCTATAAAAAGAGCAAATGTTTGATGCTCCCAGGTAGGTGAGAGTCAGTGAGTACTGGGCACAAGGTACAGTTTTCACATGTGGGGTCCAGACAGATTCTTGTGTCAGAGCTGGGATATTTTAAGAATGGATCTTTGCTGGAGCTCTCTGGAAATCTTCGGCTGGCTCAGTAGCTTATGGCTAGAGCAGAACCGCAGCTCCTTGCTGGGTCTGGAGCTCTGGGTGCAGCTGAAGAGAGAAATGGGCTCCCAGGCAGCTCCAGGCAGTGTCACGGGGAGGGTGACAGAGGACAGGGGTAAAAATTATGTGGTTGGGGTCTCCCACTTTCCAGGCTGACATGCTGTTCAAAGGCTGAAGGGTCTGGCTACTGCAGGGTTGGGAACAGAGAGTAAGTCAGGGAGACACCACGATTGCTCACTCACTCAGAGCAACATTTGAGTGATTTGATCTAAGTTACCTTTGCTGAATGACATTTCATTTATCAAAGCCACATTATGGCTTGAAATCAAGGTCTATATATTTGATAACAGCCAACAGCAATTTGGATCTTACAAATTCCTTTAAAACCAAAACTTGTTATATTGCTTTACAGACTGTATACAGAAATGATCAAATCATTGCTGAAGCATGAAAAGCTAAACTAGAAATGTAATGCCGAGGAGAATTGTGACCAGATTCCTCTCTAATCTCAGCTTTTGGTATGTGGAGTTTGCCACTTTCCATGTATCTAACACAGGCTGAAACTTGCTGTGTGGGAACAGCACTCACTGCACCCTGTATGTGTATTATCTGAGACAAACTGTTCCTGTGCAATGCAAACCAGATAAAAGTGTCCGGGGTCTGAGGCTGGACTGAGGCACAGTATTTTCAGTTGGCTGATTTATCGCAGTCTCTTGTGGACAGTGACTGACCACAGACTCCGTGGCCGTATTCTGATGAGAGGCAGAGGTACACCCACTAAAAGGCAGAAGATGGAACTTTGCGGAAAGTGGAGAGAAATGATTTTACATGGATCAGATATCAGTGACTACCATAAAACACAGCACAATATATACAGACGTGTCTCTGTCAGTTAGAGCAGTCTGTCAGTTCAAGGCCTGCATAAAAATGGAGCAGATGATAAAAATAAGACTAATCTGATTTAAAAAAAAATTGAGGAAAGCATTTATAGTAAGAAACATGAAAATACAGTATATAACATTTTTATTCCTGCGAAGACAACAACAATATTTTCATTTGCTGTCATGCCAATAGATCACTTGATTGTGACGGGAAACAAGAATTAGCTTTCCAGTTTTGTGTATAGCTAGAGTGCATCTTTTTGTGACAAGGCTTTATGTACTGCACACACCATATTAGTGTTCTTTTGATTAAATATTAATTAAAAAGTTCCTTGAAAATTTGTTGGTTTGGTTTTTTGATGGGTTTTTTTTGTTTGTTTGTTTGGGGTTTCTTTTTTGTTCGTTTGTGTTTGTTGGTTGTTTTTTTGTTTTGTTTTTTTTTTCTGTGGCCAAGGATGCCTCAAGCCATGGAAGTACAGGACTGTTACTGGTAGTTCTTGTTCATATGCTACTGATGCAACTGCAGCAGCATGTCATCACAGAAAAAGTTGTGCAGACACAACCAGGAGAATAATGAGATTTAGCTCAAAGTTATTGTAATTTTAAAGTGAAACAATATGCTTTGTATGTGCCCAAGTATATGACACGAAATATAAGTTTAAATATAGAGCTGTTAATAGATTTTTTGGTAAGAAATGTTGCACTTACACAAGGAAAAATCTTGACTAAGTAGAACAAATGAAAAGGGATTTCTTTCCCACGTGTACATTAGCACAAAAGTTCCTGATTTCCCATTTAATTACAGCAAAAGTCATGTTTTCTGTCTTTCCCATGTCCCTCGAAAGATATTTCAGGCAACCATAAGTATTACTGAAGGATTACAAAATAAGATGACTTGGTATGGATTTCTGGATTTTAGGATAAATGTTTTACATTCACAAATCATGCAAACTAGGAGTAAGTACTTCAGGAACCAGTCCAATATTCTACCTTCAAATTCTATTCACTTAATTTTTTTTAAATGGCTGGAATGTTTATTCCAACTTCTACATCACAAAAACGTTTTTGTTGAGGTATTTAGAGTCAGACCTACTAAAAATGGTGAATGATGAGCCAAATGTAGATAAAATTTTTTCACACAGAAAGAATTTTTATGAATCAGTTAAAGTGAGCTGTTGAAATAAATTCATACCCTCCATAATTTGCATTTGAAGTAACATGCTGAAACCAAGGCTAACTGCATTGCATATATGAAGGCAACTGAAATGTAGACTAAAGAAAAGTGTCTTTTAGAATGACATGCTGTTCTGGTGGTGGATTTTCCATTCATGTGTTTGCTCTTTAGTTATCTTTCCAAAGTGGGAATACATAAGTAAATTAATTTTTGGGGTTTTTTTTTGTTTGGTTGTTGTTTTTGTTTGATTTTTGTTTATTTTTGTTTTGTTTCATTGCCTTTTTAAAAAATTTAATTGCAGAGTTATTTCTCCTTTTCCCCTAGAAAATACTGTGTGTTCTTTCTAACAAGAATTTATGGTGTTTAGTGTTTTACAGGATAGAGCCCTACTGGCAAAATACAACAACCAGGATAGTTCTCTACAGTTCATTACTGATAGTGCAATGAAGTGCTCTGTTTATTTTAGACCTCACACCACACTTGTCTCTAAAGTATCGCAGCAGCTCAATCTTCTAACTTATCTCTCTGTGAAAAGCAGGATTGCTTCTTCTTATGCATGTACTAGTGCTTTATCCAGGGTAGCTTGTGATGTGTCAAGATATGGACTTTCCATTGCTTCCCTTAGGAGACTGTTTTACCCCAGCTGGTCTCCCTGGCAAGGAGTTATTGCCTGAGATCCAGGCTGACTGATTTCAAGCTGATACTCTGAATTGTTTCTTCACTATTAAAAAGCTTTCTGAGAGTCTCCTGTATGCAGCCTGAATGCAAAAATTCATTTACTGGGTTGAAAAAGCATCTTAAGCAGCATCTTGTGTTAAATGCCCCAACAACATTACTAGGTCAGGAGAGTATGGAAATTCAGTGAGTGGTGACTCACGTGCCCCTGAGCTCCCATTCTGTCAGCAGTTTCCATTCTTCTGCCTGGCTGATGTAAACAACAGTGAATCTGTACTGGGTTACCAAAGGAGAATTTGGCACTGCAGTGTTTTTGTCTTCCTAGACTTAATATTAATTTTTGTTTGTTTCCTTCCCCTTTTCTTAGATCTTTTGTTGTGGCTAAAACCCAGGACGCAGCTAGCCATCAGTAACTTCCAGGCAGGGCAGCTGCTATTTTACTTAATCTGAGGCACAGAAGCACAAGAAATATAAACACTGAGGATTAGGGAATCAGAGATTGCCTCCTACATCCAAGATCCAAGAGCAGGATCCCAGTTCTACCCCAAGGGAACACACAAATAAGTAGCACCTCCCATTTGTTATTAGGAAAGGAAATGTGGGCAGCTGAGGATCAGAGACTTAGGGAGCATTGAGTCCCTTCTCCTCCTGTCCCAGGTAGCTCTGGAGCAGCCTCACTGTCTGCCTTGCCCCTGTGGAAGGTCAGAAGCACCAGATAATATCTTCTAGACTTGCCTGTGGTTCTGGACATGAAGAAATCAAAATCAAAAACTGGTAAGCATGTTGTGTTGTTCTTATGACTGCATGTATGAGTGTATTCAAATGAGAATATTGCAGTCCTGGCATCACTGCTAAGAAGAGATCAGAGAAGATTAGTAAGTATTTTGACATAATAATAGCTAATCAGCTGGGCAGACTCAGACTGACCCGATCAGTAGAAAAGGTAATGGGATTGCTCTTAAAATAAAGAAATAAATAAGTAATGAAAGAAAGAAAAAGAAAGCATGAAAGAACAAAAGAACGAAAAAAAAGAAAAAGAAAGTTACTCCCATGGCCCATAAAAGAAGACATTAGACTTTAGGGATATATGATTATAACACTCACCACACAGATGAGTTTTTTAGAGAATTCACTAACTATTTCCCTGTAAAATCTGAGGAATGTGGGGATCAAACCTGGGAAATTCTTGTTTTTAATGTATGCTCATGACCAAATAAATCCAGTGATGAGAGAGCCCTGTGCAGCAAACTTGTTTCAGTCTGCCCTTTTGGTGCTTAAATGAAGCAGGTGGTGTGTATTAAGTATTTGTATTGATCACCAGAACTGAAAATAATCTGGGTGGTCAGTCCCAGTGCTGGTGAGATTCATTGTCACTCTGCAACACTGCTGACAGATGTTATTGATTGTAGTTCATATTGTTTATATGTTTCCCTGAAACAGTTAATTTTAGCACAGTGGGAAAGAATGTCTTGCTACACATGGGACAGTCAGAATGAATGGCTTCATGGAATTTTTAATTACTTTCTGTTTTACTCTCATCAATTAGTAAAGGCAGGAGCAGTTTTGCTACTGTCAGAAGACAATTTCAGTGCTGTTTGAAGATGATGACTACAAAAAAGCCAATTAAAATGAATACTTTTGCGGAAAACTTTCTTTTCATGACAGTTTAGACTTTTTTCCTCCTTGCCCTTCCACTGGGAATGCAATCCCTTCAGTGGTGCACTGCATGGGGCATTTCTTTTGTGATCTGAATGCACTGTAGCTTCTTAGAGATGCATTCCTGCGTCCTTGTGCAAGTTAAAACATGCTGGTGTTTTCATTATGCTACCAAGAAGCTCTAAGCTGACAGTATTGATATTCTCAATTCCTTTTACTGTGCTTAGTGTGTCTATTGTCAGTATGGAAAAACATCTTACTTTTTGGTACCTCTATGCCACTGCTGCCTCTTCCCATTACTGTTGTATCTGAGCACCTCATGATCTTCAGTATTTGGAGGCTAAAAACACTCCAGCAAAGTCCCACTATCCCTGACAGGGAAATGAAGCACAACTCAGACAGCCAAAGTCCATGTCTTTGTAAATATGCTTGTCCTGCTGAACTGCCAGGGTGCTTCCTGCCTCGGTTCTGGCCTAAATCAGCTGGCACTCCTCCAGTCTCTGGGAGCTGCTTGGGAGCTTTATGAACACAATTGGTTATAGCCACTTGATCTGGATGCCAGAGCACAGCTCATGGCATGTTTAATTCCTTACTGCAGACATGGTGTCCTGTCGCATCCCTCAGACCTCTGCTCACACAAGGATTCAGGTTGCTACTGATGTAAAGGAGAGCTTGGGTAAGTAAAAACTAGTTTAAAGGTGTAACTGCTGTCATAAATTGGGACATAACTACTGACACTTGTGACAATCACTAGTACCATAATGGTGTCTACAGAATATAAAGGTAATGTAATAAAATTGCTAATACAAAGTCACCTAGGCTACAAAACCTTGTTACTAAACTTCTTGCCCCGAGGAAATGCAAATAAATGTCCTTCTGCTTACTGAGTTACCTGCAGACAGTGCAGGCTGTGGCAATACAGATAGATGGCAGATGCATTTCAATAATGCCTTTGTTCATGCATGTGATCCCACCAAAGTAGAGTGGAGACAAATACCTTCTAAAGCAAATAAGAAACGAAGAGGGTTAGGTTGCTGTGATTTATTGTGTTTTCTCCAAAACAAAGAGACTTTCTGAAGCTTCAGTGGAGTATCATTTAGACTCCTAAGCTCTCTGGTGGCAATTTGCAGTAGGGGCTTGGCTTCTGTTCATAAAAGTGATTAAGTGGAATGGAGGATATCAGCAGTATAGTATAAACCTCTTGTGAATAAGATCCAATAAAGCATTTTCGTCCTACTGTGCTGACTTAGTTATGAAGTCCAATATTATTCACAGGGTTTAGTCTTCATAAACTGCCTGTCCTTAGTACAAAGGTTCATTAAAGAGGGATAGCATTAACACTCTGTTTTGCAGCTGATCCACATAAATAAAATGTAAACAAAGTACAACTAGCCAGAGCTTATTTTCTCAGCTGTATTCTGGTGCTTTTTAATTTTGGAGAAAATTGAACTGAACAGGGAGATTACTAAGGTATTTTTTAACGTGAAATCTATCAAGGTATTTATTAGGACAAAATAAAGCACATATTCTTTTCTAAAGTTCTGAAATCTCATCTTTCTTAGTTATTTTACACTTACATGAAGTTTTCTCAATGCTGATAAACACAATAAATCTCAAAATTACTTAAACAAGTTCGGAGTATCACAGGGAGGTATGATAATTCTTTCATTTTTGCAGATGGGGTAATTGATGGAGATAGGTGTTAAGTGGACTTAAATTAGCCAATGTGTTGGTGATGAATTCCATGTTCTCAGGGTTTGGTCATGTTTTCTTAGTGATAGCAGTATCTATACTGATTAAAAATACAACAATTCAGCAAACTAAACTCTCCAACTCACAAAAAAGGAGTAGTTAAATAAATTATTTACAAGTTCCAAGCTGTAGCTCCCCCTACTCCAAACTGGCATTGAAATCTGCCGTCCTCAATATGTAGTTCGATAACTCCTACATATATCCTTCCCCTTGCTTTGCTCTGACTACTTGACAAACTGTCTGTGGGAGCCAAAGAACTGTTTTTTTAAAATACAGCCATGCCTCTTGGTCATTTACTATGTTTACTGATATAGGTTCCCACGGGGTCTTAGCTCGTGCACTGTAAAGACAACTCGTGTAAGGATGTAAGGGACAAGCTGTGCTGGGACAGCCCACAGGGCTCTGAGAGGCTCCCCACCCTGTCCCTGACATGGGTCAGCACCTGGTGATGAGGGGAGGGTACCAGAACAAGCAGAGTGTGGTGAATGCTCGTTAGCTTTATGCCTTTTTACGGCAGTGGGCTAAGGTCTACCGGGCACAGAGGTGCTAGCTTGCCTCTTGGTAGCTCACAGTAGATTCTCCTTCTTCAAGGCTGCAAAGTTAGCTTTAAAGAGATGTATATTTTTGGCTTTCTACCATTGTGCAACAGCCAAAAGGCCCATAATTTAATTATGTGCCACATGAAAGAAATCCAAAAACCAAAAAAACAACTCACTTGTTTTGAAGAAAAAGTAGATTCTGTACTACAACAATATAACAACTCATACAACAACTCTTCAATCCTCCCTGACACTCTTGTCTCCTAAGGCTCCTGTCATACTCTTCTGCTCCCTTTTCAGAATGAGAGGCCACAGACAACTTATTTCCCTGTTGTAGAGCAGCCTTTCCACACCCTTGCCAGTCCCTGTCTTCATTCTGCCAGCTTTTCCTGGGGCGCTTCTTCATTTCTTAGAGAGGTGGCTTGGAACTGCATGGAACTTCCAAAATGCAGTGAAGTCATGGATTTATGCTATTGAGTATGGAAGACATAGGGATTTTTTAAAGGTGGAGATTAATATTCAGGTGCAGATTTACCTGATGACATGTCTGCAACACCTTTCCTTTCACTTATTACCATCCATTGGCTGTAGCACTTTCTGATGTGGCCGTTTTTTTCTTGTGTCAAATAATATGGACAACGAATCTGGCCCCAGCAGGGTTCATTTGATAGTCTGTGTTGACATTTCCTAAAGGAGGACAAACTACTCTTGCTGCTGACCCTGGACAAAGATTTCTGGTAAAATAGTATGAACTCAGCGGAGATGGCAATTCACCCCATTTTCTGCCTTCCAACAAGACGTATTTTTTCTTCCCCATGCCCTCAAAAACAAAGCCAAAGCAGCAGCTTATGAAGGACAGTTAAGGGAACCTGGTTCTGACATAGCAAAGTCTGCCCTGCACTGAGTAGAGGTAATCCATGCAAGAAAGCTGCATGTGAAGTAGTTTTATTCAATGCAGTCGCAGGTGCACAGAATTCACAAGGCTCCCAGTTTTTTGGAAAACCAGGCAGAACTGGGATCATTAACTGATCTTTTTTTCATATCGCATCATTTGGCACTGTTAGATGGTACTTTGGTTCTGTGTCTGTGAAATCTCTGAGTCTCACAAATTCATCAGTTTTGGAAGGAGCTTTTTCTTTTCCTTCTGGATTTTTGCAGTGTATCAAGAAGCATGAAATACTGAAAAGGCAGAAAGAAATATGCCATTGCAGATCACACTATTGCATTAATCCTCCAAGAAAGTGCTCTAATTCAACTGTGTAGCTTTTAATTATATTTACTGATATTTCCTGATACATATTTCATTATTCTAAAGACTTCAATAATATGAATAGAGTATTCTGTGACTAAGGAATCAAGAGGTGAAATATATGAGAGAAAACACAAAGGGTGCCAAAAGTACTGAACAAATCACTTTTTTCTTTATTGTGATTTACAAAGCAAGCGTATAAGTTGCTTTACTGCAGAAGCTGAGCAGCTTCATTCAGCACTTTGATGTGTTCAGGCTAATCAGCTATTCTGCTCTACAAATTTGATGTGATTTCAGAAGCAGATTTAACTCTCAGTTAATTAATGTAGGTGAACATGAATAGCATTTTTTTTCCTGCACTGAGTGAAGTTACTGAAAATAGGTGTCTCTGCAGGTTGAATCGAAATAGTAAGTGTCTGCAAAAACAGACTAAAGGTGAAAATGCAGCCAGGAGCTAAATCTCTCTGTAGGGTGTTTCTGAGGCTTCTACCATTCTTATTTCCTCCCTGACAGGGCTTTGAAATTCTCAGCAATTTACAGCTCTCAATGTAAGTAGCATAAAGCTATTAATGCACACTCTGATAAGAGGACCGAAACAATGGTACCAGGGGAATAACACAGCATGCCTTCCAGAGTGCAGAGTAAGTGCAACCTTCACATGTTGGATTTATCAGGATACAGTGAGGTATCTAATAGCAACACATTCCTGATCTTTGTCTCTCTTATGTGCATATTCTCATACACAAATACCTACAAAAGACTCCTCAAAGTTTCCATTGATCAGCCAATGCTTGTGAGAGTGAAATAGCTCTTGGCAGTATTTTCAGGGGCCAGCTTACTGTGGTCTTCTCCACAGAACAGGATAGATCAGCTCTACATTTACTGAAACCTTATTTTGATTTGACATTTTATTTAAATTTATATCTGTGTCATTACATCCCAATATTACTCTGTCGAAAAAAGAGGGAAAAAAAAAGGGACATAGGAAGGAGGAAGAGAATAATAGATTCAAAGGGAGAACACCGTTTTCCTTTACCCCATAGCATTTACATCTGTTTCCTTTACTGGTCTTGTGTGACCAAGTGCTGGGTCCTGTGTTTGGGTCATGTCAGTCCCATGCATCACTACAGCCTTGGGGGAGAGTGGCTGGAAAGTCACCTGGCAGAAAAGGCCCTGGGGGTGAACATGAGCTGGCAGTGTGGCCTAGAAGGTTAGGTGGCCAAGAAGGCCAGTGGCAGCCCAGCCTGTACCAGCAATAGTGTGGGCACCAGAACTCGGGCAGAGATTGCCCCTTGTATGCAGCACTGGTGAGGCCACACCTCAAATTCTGTGTTCAGTTCTGGGCCCCTCACTTCAAGAGAGACACTGAGGGGCTGGAGCACATCCAGAGAAGGGAATGGAGCTGGTGGAGGGTCTGGAGCACAAGTCCTATGAAGAGGAGCGGAGGGAGCTGAGGTTGCCTGGTCTGGACAAAAGGAGGCTCAGGGGAGATTTTATCACTCTTTACAAGTCCCTGAAAGGAGGCTGTAGCAATGTGAGGGTTGGTCTTTTCTCACATTATTGAAATATAACAAGCAATCGAGGACAAAAAGAAATGGCCTTAAGTTGCACCAGGGGAGGTTTAGATTGGATATTAGGAAATTTTTTTTCACTGAAAGGTTTGTCAAAACCTCTGGAACAGGCTGCCCAGGGAAGTGGTGGAGTCACCATTCCTGGAGGTGTTTAAAAGTATTCCTGTATATTTAAAAGTCACGTAGATACGGTACTTAGGGACATGGTTAATTGGGGCCTTTGAAGTACTGGGTTAGCAGTACTTTTCCAACCTAAATGATTCTGTCATTCTGTGATTCTATAGTCTGGATTGTGACAAGGGGTTTTCTACTTTCCCTTCTGCCAGTGTTCCACTGTTCCAAATATTCCTCAATATCTCTTTCAAGCAACATCTTTCCTTAGCATTTTGATTGCTTTCCTTTGGCTTTGGCTGCTGTGTATGTTTTCAGAGCCAAGAGATGCATTCCTTTGAGTGTCCTCCTTCTCACAAACCAGAAGAGTTTATACAGCTTCTGATGAGGAAACCTGGGATGACAGTAATTGTACTGAAGCTTTCTTGATGTTCTCCACCTTCAGACAGAAGGCATTAATACGGCTGCTCTCCTGTTTTAAGCAAGGTAGCAGCCAGATAACCACCTGTGACAGAAATATCTGACAGAGCTCTACCAGGAAAAGTCAAAAAGACTGAGTGTACACACCATGATCCTGGCTAGGCTTGCTCTGACCCCAGGCCCGAGATGTACTCTTCCACTGTAATATTTGCTACTACCTTGGTTCAGGGTAATTGCAAGGTATATCCCCTTCTAGCTGGCAGGAAATTGTAAACTGGGAATGGGTAAAAACTCCCAAACCTGAGTGTGTTGGGTGGTGACCCTGCTGGTGGTGTTCAGCCCATCTTTGCTGGGACAGGGAGACTGTTGTCTTTGTATGCAGAATGTGCACGGCTACGCATGACAGACTTCATGCAGAACAGTTTAACCAGACATCTAATCTCGCCTGGAGGGAAGAGTGCTTTTTACAGTGTGTATTCATTCTTTTATTCATTTAGCTCTGTGTTTCTGCACTAGTGGGTAGGAATAATTCTTTATATTCTATTCTTTGAATAATACTAGAAATGCTGTCACCCGAGTTTATCATGTCCCTTGTTACTCTATAAACATAAGAAATTTCAAAACCAGACATGCAACTTGTAACAATTTGGATATGTATGTCCAGATAGGTCACTGAACATGCACTAGATTGCAGAAGGTAATTTTTAATTTGTATTCTATTTATGAATGACTTCTTAAACTTTTAATTTTTTTTTAAATTATGGCAAGTTGTAATTCCAAAAAAGAAAATAGCACTAACATTTCTTACGTATCATGTCTGATGTGACCTCATAAATCTTTGTACTCAGTAGTGATAACAGCTCTCCAGGTGTAAGTCTTCAGACCAGTGTAGCCTAAGCAAGCACAAGAAGTGGGTATATTCTTTTTTCCAGAGTAAGTATCTCTGGAGCCCTTTCGGCTCAGGATTTGTGGGAAGGTTGATCAGCTTCACAACATGTGGAGATGCCCCGTGGTGGCATACCTCTCCCTTCTGCCTAAAAACTCAAACTGCAATCTCTGCCTCTGAATCCAAACTTTCTCACCATTTGTGAAGCTGGGATAAGGCTTGGGGTTTGTTTCTGTTTGAGACTTTGGAGGTTTTTCATCCTTTCCTTTGAACTCTGCTGACCCCATGGGTTCAAAGTGGACACCTCGAACATGAAAGCCTTAAAATTCTAATTAAACTGGCTAGCAAAGGAATGTGAAAAATCTCAGCAAGGCTGAGAGGCAGCGATTGATAAAACGTGGATTTAGTTTGTAATTTAAAAGGCAGGTTCTGTTAGGATTAAAAACTGAACCAAGTTCATGCTCTCTCAGACTTTGTGCTTCCACTTCACTTGGTTTAGGACCAAGATAACTAAACAGAAGAAAGGAAGTTTTGTGCAATCCTCATTCAGGTGAACACAAACCTGTTTCTACTTATCTTACTTGCTCAGCATCTTGTTGTAGCTTGCTCACAGTTACTTGACCATCCTGGAGACTGGGCAAGACCATTTCTTTGTTCTATCTGATGGGGGCAGTCAGGCGAACAATTCCTCTCACCCAAACTAGGAATTGCTTTGTTGCACATCATGGGTCAAGGCAGACCCACCCTACTTCCTGCCATAGACTAGCTTGGCTACATTGTTAAACTCTACACAGATTAAATTACAGGTTAAAATCCTGCATGTCTTAATGGCCCACTGAGGCAGGGTTTCAAGATGCAACCTCAGTTCCCTGTGGGAGAGAATGGGGCGATGAAGGGCATACTTGCTCTCCCCTTTCCTGCTCCAAGGCTCTCACTTTGTGGGATGGAAAGAAGCAGGCAGAGGCACCTGCCCTGCAGCCTTCCAGAGCCTTCTGCCTTACACACCACCCTGGCAGACAGGAGGCTGTGGGCAGCTCTCATTCTGGGAGGTAACTCTCAGATGAATGTTTTCATTTATTTTGGTGGGTAGCCTCATGATGTAAGTAAAAGCTGTCTGCCTCAGAACCACTATTTTCAAAACACGCTTCAGTATTTCACATGATAGGTTTCAAATTTTCATGTGACACACATGAAAGTTATCTCTGAATTAATGAATGCTTTCAATTTACCAAAGCCACTAAATCTGCTTAGTTTACATGAAAAGTGCAACCCTCAAAATCCCCTTAGATGAAATCTTCTTGACACACTGTGATTCCCTCAAGATCTTCCAGAAGGTGTTGGACGTCCCAGCAACCCAGTCCAGATCATAGAGTCATAGAATAGTCTGGATTGGAAGGACCTTAAAGATCATCTGGTTCCAAGCCCCTTCTGTGGGCAGGGACATCTTCCACTACACCATGTTTCTCAGAGTAGCATCAGGTATTTTGAGCTGGCATCAGTGAATAATCTTATTATGTCATCTGATCTATGATAACCAAGTGCCACCAAACTGCATTTCCCTCCTCTTTTTTTTTTTTTTTTCTTTTTTGTCTTTCCTAGACATGACTTGGACAAGGAAAAGCTGCATTTTACTCAAGACTGTAATCTCTTGCCTCTGAATTAAGGCAGTTGCTGATTCCCCATGAGAAGCTCTGGGTGGCTGGTGCTTTTGGTCTGCTGAACAGTTTGAAACCCCGGGTCCGTGCTTGGCTCTAACACCACTGCATTTAATCTCTGTTCTCAGAGCATGCTAGTGCTAAGGGCACAGTGTTTGCTTCTGCTGACTACAGTTAATGGAGACTCATCACAGAAGCCTTATGTGCTGCAAATTACTCTAGCCCCCCTATCTGATGTTATACATCACACTCCTTAGTCTCAAAAGAGTTTGCATTCATCTTCCTTGCCTTTTTTTAGAGGTGGCTTGATACCTTCCAGAAAATTGCATTTCATGTGACTTATTTCCACAGATTCACGTTCTGCTCTGGCTCTGATTTATTTGCTACACGATATCAGCAAATCTGAGAGTGCCTAGCCAAGTCTTCATGACAAAATTGTACAGTGTGGGCAAAGTGCTTGGCATAACTGGGACTTTAGGGCTGAAGAGACTTGGGAGTGTAGGAGCCAAAGGGAGGGATTAATAAACAAGAAGGCATCTGAGACTGTAGCCATGAAGCTGCTTCTCTGGTAAAAGGGATGGCCTGGGTTCTTACCGCTGCTCCTGATGCTTTTCAGCTGATGACATTCAATAAAGAAATGCACAAGCAGTGCTGGGAAAGGCAGTGGTGCCTTTACTTTCTCAATTGGCCCTTCCTTTCTCTTTGCTGGATACCCAGGCTTAGGCTGGCTGGATGGAAAATAACTGCCCCCTTGCCCTGCCTCCGTGGGAGCAAGCAATCTGTGGGGTACAGGGCAGTGCTGGAAATAAGATGCAGTCAATTCCAGATCCCAGTTTAAGAGGTCTGTATCCCATCCCAGACCTGGCTAAAGGTGAAGGTGACTCAGAGCACCTCTAAGTGAGGCAGGGTGGTCTCACCACTGAACCTCAGCAGTAGTGAGTTAAGAGCATGTCTGGAGGCTTAGTGGGGTTCCTGAAGTCAAGTTTTGGTTTAGTTGCTTGGTTCTGCCACAGTGGCCATCAAAACCCTCCTTCCCTGATGAGGTGGCTGCCACCTGGGTTTCCTTCACCTGAAAGCAGACTGGTATCACTGTGAGGTGGGTATTACTCAGGTGCAAGGTTAAGGCACAGCCAAGGCATGTTCTTGCATCTGGGGACACAGAGGCTGCTCTGTCTGTGTCTGGACAGTAAAGCTGAATGAGGCTGCCTGGGCAACGAAGCTGCACATTTACCTTGGAGGAAAAATATATGCCTTCATCAGCTGTGTGAAGTCATAGAATCATAGAATAGTTTATGATGGAAGGGAGCTTTAAAGACTATCTAGTCTAAGCCCCCTGCAGTGAGCAGGGACATCCTCAACTGGATCAGGTTGCTCAGAGCACCATCCGCCCTGACCCTGAATGTTACCAGGAACGGGGCATGTATTATCACTCTGGGAAACCTGTTCCAGTCTTTCACCACTCCCAGTGTAAAAAAGTGTTAGCCTAGAAGGAGTGTGTTTAAGCAGCACAGAGGACTTCGTGCCATTGTCCTCCTGCATTTCATGACACTGTTTTTTATTTCCTAGGGGCAGGAACCCTACAGAACAACAGACAGCTGTGTAGGCAACTGAAATCTCAGCTTTCCGCAGCAAGAAAGGGAGAGCTTTTCTACTCTCAGGAAAATGTCTGGTTTTGTTTTTCTGCATTATTTTGATGTTAGTGTTCAGAAACTAGAGGCTTATAGTCTGGTTTTGCCCTTTCCTGCTGGAAGTCAGCCCCATCTTTGTCTACTCTGCCTTGGATCTCACCTTCTGGGCTACAGCATGGCCCAGCTTTCCATTTCCAAAGGAGGACCAGTGTGCTCTGAGTCCTGGTATAACACCCTGATGGAACCTGGGCCTCTGCAAGGGAAAATCTCAATCTCTCCCAGTGCTAGAGAACACACCTAATACAATAACCCATACAATCTACTGCTTTCATTTGGTACCCTGACCTGCAAATTGTCATCATGACCCGATTTTTCCCTCCTACACCCTTCACTGACTTGATTAAATCTGATGAGCAGTGAGCTTCTGAGGCACATGGTGGAATTTTTGGAGGATTCTGTTTAGAAAGAGGCAGAGAAAATGCTGGCTCTAGAAGTCTGTTTTGGGGTGTTTGGTGTCACAGGTGCAGTGGCTCAGGAGACCTTTCAGAATAACCATCTGATGTGAGATCAGTTGAACAATATCACCAGGGCATTGTAAAATCAGATCTCATGCTCTTAAGGCTTCTACCAGTCAACATTTTAGGTCTGCAAGTACTCATTCCTTGTCCTTTCATTTAAAAAACAGTCAGTGCCTCTGGCCATTGCAAAGTTGGTCACCACAAACCAGCATCTCTAACAACTCTCGTTATCAGACGAGATACAAAGATATGAGTTTGTAGTCAATGGTCGTGATGATCCTGATCCTAGCTCTCCACCACATGCATATTTAAACCTTGTATTAAATATATATGCATAAAAATAACTTTACATCCTGGTGTTACATTAATTCTTATTAAAAAAAATTTCTTCCTGTCAAAACTCTAACCACTGCTCTTTTTAGGGGTGCATGAAGGATATGCAGAGGGATATGTGCCTGTGCTAGGGAGGAGGCAGAGACACTGACCTACATATTTAAAAGGAACAAATCTGAGTGCCAGCCTCTGAGAAGGACTCAAAGGTCCCATTGTTCCACCTTACAACCGGCAGCAAGAAGCTGGTGGTTAACAGAGAGAGTTTGAATCTCCCTTAGGTGCTCCTCAGAGGCACTTGCTGATCCTTCCTTGGCTGTACGGAAAGTTTAAGATCCTGGTGTCCTGCTGCCCAAAGAGCAGGTGGAGCAGTGCCTGGGTGGGGAGCACAGTCAGGCTTGTTGAGCTGCCAGGGTGTGCCCCTGCTAATGTGCCTAAAGGCTTCAGCCCAAGGCATTGCCCTAGGAAAGGAAGGATGTGGATGGGTGCCTCCTACTTCAAAGTACTTCAAAGCAATTTGGGTGCTGTGACTGCAACTTATTTAGGAGCTTTAAAAAAATACAGTTAAATAATTTAAGCACTCAGAATTTCTAACTGCTAGTCTGGAGCAAGGTTGTTGTACGGGTATTACAACAGTGTTCAAAATCCTTCTTTTTATCCAGTTTTTCACTTGTATGGGTGTCTACACATGTTCAGACTCCAGAAAAAACTCAAGCTGAACTGACCCCAATTATCTGCTGTTTGAAGCACAAAGTTTCTCATTTTTGAAACAGTATTGTAGTTTTGTCATAGTCCCTTTATAGTCCATGGCAAGAAAAGGCATCAGTAAATTAAATTTGCATCATATATTGTTTCTGAGGGACATCACAATGCTATTATCATCTTCAAATACTATAGTTTGTCTGAAAATTATGGGTTTTGTTCTTTGAAGTTCAATTAAAAATGGTGTTTAGACCAAAAGTTCAATCTCATTTAGCAACAACCTCTCCCAAGTTTAAAACTTGATGCTAGTGCTCATTACACAAATTAAATATTCTAGGACCATCTTTATCATATTTTTTCTGTAATAGTGACAAAATATAACTGGTACAGTTACCTGTGGTAGCAAGATCAGTATACTTAGTACAGGGGTTTTGTTTTTTCTTAAGAGCAGGGCATAGTAGCCCTGCAAAATTCCTTGAAAACAAACATCCAGAGGGGTTTTTTGCTTTTTTTTGTTGTTATGACAATTTTGCTGACTGGAAATGCAGGGGTTAACTAGTTTGAATTTTGAATGAAGTCTAAGAAGCCATCCGACTTAAAGTAAACAACGGTCTGAGTTACATAGTTTTTGTTTTTATTAGCTGACCTTGCAAGCTAATAAATTCATCCTGTATTTTTTCTGCTACTGCCAGTTTGCAGCATACAGGAAACTAATCTTGTACAACGACTACCTTCCTGTAGTCAGTTCTTAAATGGAGCCAAATGGATTGGTGGCGGAAGAACTCCCCAGCAGTTCCTGTGAAACAGTGCTGAGCACAGCAAGACCTGACAGAGGCTGCTTGCTATTATTGACTGTGACAATGTAATTATGTTCTCATTTACCTCCCTAGCACTTAAGGAAAAAAAAATCCCCTGCAGTACAAAGACTGCAACGATTTTAATGTCAAATTAGCTGTGAGATAGGTATTTGTAACATGCTAAATACACAGCAATTCCTCTAATTTTTTTTGAGAGGGTAAAATACACTTGCAGTGGCCATTATAGCACAAAGGTCTTTCATATGTATCCGGCTGCGGCAGCAACACTTTGTTCCAGACGCAAAGGTTCACGCTCACTAGTAAGTTAATAAAAGGTCTGTGTTCTGAAACTCGTGTGTGCTCTTCAGCGCTAAAGACAGACTGCCATTAATGAAATATCCTATAGTATACTACAAATGAATCTAGGATTACTTTTTTAGGGGCTGAGCTGTTTCTTTCAAGTTTAGAGATGTCCATGGATGTTTTGCATACTTAGGAAAGGTTTCATCTTGCATGCACCGAGATCACTTGCAAGAGCTGCTGAAGATTTCTGCAAGGCCAAATGCCTGAACAGATCCCCAGCGTGCTGTGGCACCCTGGACAAGTGTGGGTGGAGGGCATCTGAATGTACAACACTGATATCCTCACTTTGCCCACTTGGGGGAAAAACCTCCAAAACGGAGGTCTCTGATTCTGCTGAGTGAGGTAAATGCCTGGACAACATGAAAATTAATGTGGAAAACCTTTGGTTGTTTTGATCTATCATGAAGTGCTTTTGCAATGAGTGTCTGTCTCTCTGACTCCCCCCATTTCCCATCAAAACAAAGAAAAGGACCAGAACAAACTATTTGAATGACATCTTTGAAAAAAAATATTTGATTATATAGTTTCCCCTTCTAGCTCTTGATTATGCCCGACTCCTACTTCATTTGCCCTCTCAGAAAAGGTTAAACACCAAGCATGGCTCACATATTGCTCTCCAGGGGAAAAGGCCATGATAGCTTCCGAGCTGTGGCTGTCATTATTGTAAAGCATTTATGAGAAATTACACAAGCTACTCCACTAAAATGGATACATTTTTCTGCAGCAACTTTTATTTGGGCTCTGTACCAGCTGTAGCTGTGAGTACAGCTGGGCGGAGAGAAAGGGACAGAAAAGCAAAATGAGCTTCTCTGCTCTTGCTGAGTCTTCTTCTAATTCGTGATTTTTTTTTAAATTTAAAAAATATAACTGAAACCTGAACTTAACTCCTGGAGTTCAGTATTCCATTTCAAATGAAAGGAAAATGCGTTTTATACACACAGATCTTGGGTAAAGGTTTCTGGATCTGTTAGGTAAAACAGTTCATTTAAGAAAAATGAGAAATTTGGATAGAAGTCTTCTTGATTAGTGACTTAATGACATTTTTTACTTTGTATAATGGGATATCCTTTTAAAAATTCTGCACAGGAACTGCTGCTGGAGTGGCTCTGGAAATGAGGTAGTTAATGATGGTCAGGAAAACAGCCTGTAGATAAAACTGAAACATGCACTGTTAATCTAATTCAAATATGGAAATGCTTGCTCTTAAGTAGTGGTTTCTAGTACACATCGCTGGCTTAATCTTCACCCTTTAGTCTTCATAACTAGGGATCTTTAAGGTCCCAGAGCAAGGCTCTTAAATGCATGTCCTTTTCTTTGCAATCAGGGTAGCCTGAATCCACACTCAGGCACTAATGGCACCATAACTCAATCCCCAAAGAGCCCAGTTCACCCACATATCATGTCCATCCCGACTGAGACGGGCTCTGTAGGAGGTGATATGTGATCCTGTAATTAACGATATTGCAAAAAATCAGACTGCAAAAGTAATGTCTGTTCTGGTCTTTCTCAACCTTTGAACAGACTTTGCAAGATTAATATTCTTTAAAAAGTCTAAGATTTGGGTTGGTTGAGTTTCTTTCAAACCTAAAAATAAGCAGATAAAACACTCACAGGAAAAAGCAGACCCTTTCCCAGAAAAATACTGGATTCTGATCTGGGGTCTATTAAGCTGGGTCCAGACTGCTGGCTCTCTAAGTTATATCATTTAATAAAAGAGCCGGCAGCAACTGTGAGACCTTAATGGCTGTTTAGGCAGCTGGTTAGACCGGCATGGAAAGGGGCAGTGTGCTCTGCCATCCATTGCTCAGACATGTCCTCTGGGCTCAGCTTCTCAGTTTGAAAATGAGCAGTCCATAGGCAATCCTCCCTGTGCAAACACCGTGTCTCTGTCCCTGTTCTCCTACCCAATGGTCATTTAACATGGCTCCTGTTCCCACTTTCCTTCTTCCACTCTTCCTCCCTGCCTCTCTTTCCAGCTCCAGCTCACATCTCCAGGTGCAGATCTTCACCTCTTCTGAGACTCCCTCTTGCTGCTCATCTGCCCCTCAGCCATCACCTCTTCCCCCACACTTGCAGACCACCAAGAGAAGCAGGAATAGGGGCTCACTCTGTATCAGAGACAGCCTCTTGCAGCTGGGCACAGCAACACTCCTTGTGGGTGGAAGTCTCGTAGCGATCACAGAGATTACATTGCTTTGTGAAAAAGTTCGAACAGTTTGATCATGTGGAAGACCTGTAGTGAAAAACTCAGTGAAAATTGACTCTTCAGTCCACCCAAAGCCGCTGAACTCCATCAGAATCCTCATCAACTCAGTGCAAATAATATCAAAATTTCCCAGTTTTTTTTATGACACTGAAAGTTTTCTTGAGGATCGAAAAAGACCGCAGAACAACTCAACTCAAACGTGTTTCAAGCCTTCACTCTGAAATACACGAAAGAGACTAGAGATTGACAGTAAAATGACTTTAAAAATATTTTCTAAGTAAGGAAAAGTGTGTGCTTCCATGATTTTGTTCTTGGAAACTGTCAAATCCTCAGCAGAAATGTGCCCCAATACTTTCATGGGACAAATGCATAACGTATATCTGAAAAATAAAAATCATAATACTCTATATCTGAATGACTCATTTTGTAATTCACTGTGCACATTATCTTGTAATGGGTACTTTGGCAAGCTTAGACTTAATTAGTATTCAGTTTCTGTCTATGATATTTAAAGAACACTGTTATGGTTGGGTATGTTTGCACATGGCTGCAGGAGCCGTACCATCACACCTGTCAGATTTATTGAACACGTGTACAAGGTGTTGTCTGTTTTCCCCGAACCTTTAAGATAGATGTTTACTTGTTTTTTCATACAATTCTGCCTTCATAGCTCACTACACCTTCCCTCTACACTTTTCAAATCCTGAAATGTCTTGTTTAATCTGAATAGACAAGAACAGAACGCTGTGTTCTAAGTGGAACCCTACCAGGGAAATGTATTATTCTCATCATTATCACAGTCTTAGACACAGAGAAAACCTGCCGCGAATGCTATTCTAGGGGCTTATTTAATTTCTTTGAGTCAGGAACAGAGAGACACTCCCTTCCCTGTCTATCAAACCACGTTCTGTCTCTCTGTTTCATCTGAAACCACATCTGGGTGCTCAAGTTTCTAATCCTTTATTTTCAAAGAAATAACACTTCAATTATCTGCTGGTTTGAGTCAATTTTTTAGACCAAATAAACAGTTTTGCAGTCCTGTAGGAAGATTTCCCCTAGGGTTTCTGAATTTCTTAAGCAAACCCGCATCTGATTTGACTATAAACATGATCCAACTCCTGATTATTCATTGAATAATTTACATGGACTCTGAAACTCACTAATATTTATGCACCAGTATGATATTTATTGCTCCAAATAGCACCTAATTTATTCATAGCCATCGATGGCAAATAATTTATTTCCATCAACTTTCCTTATTTTATTGTGTTTACATCATACAACTTTCAAACTGTTTTAGCTCCTCAAAGACCATCAAACACAGGAGACTTTATGGAAAACAGTCAAAAGGCTATGCATAACAGTGAGTAAAGAATAACTAAGAAGTTCTGAGACTCTGTCCTAATGATTTCTGGTATTTAGCTAAATATTTTGGACCAAAACTTTTTTTTTTTTTTTACTTTGTTTTGGCAGCAGTGCAAAAAAAGCTTGAAATGTTTCCATTCCAATTTAGTTGCATTTTAGCTTCCTTTTGCTGAGTTGTACATGATTCAGCAAAATGCGGATAATCTGGCCTCTGTACTTTTCCAATTGACCCTAATTTGCAGGTGCTGTGGCAGGACAGATCCATGTTTCTTCCTCTGTGCAGCTGAAAACATATCTTTCTTTGAATGCTGAAATCTCTCACTTTCAGACTCCTGAGACCTACTGTGAACTTAGCAGTCTGTGGTGGGGAACTGATCTGTCACAACACAGGAGGATAAGCCCCATCTGTGCTCCCTGAAGCCATCAGTTTGGGAGTTGCTCTAGGTTGGTACACTTCTGCTTCCCTACTCTGGGAGTTGTCCAAGATATTGTACAAAGAAGTATTGGGGGCGAGGGGTGTGGGGTGTGTGTGTGTGTGCACATTTTTATGGTTCTCTCTCTGATTTGTGGCTGCATTTAGCAAGTTTGCATTTCCCACGTGCTCTCTGACGGTGCATCCTGTCCTGTCCTGCACTACCCTTATCTTCTGCTGCTTGGGAAGAGCGTGGATTTTCTGTATTTCACAAAGGAAAGCTTAGAAAGGTTGTTTGAGTATTTGAAGACTTGTCCCGTACTATGTCAGGCCGTTATTGTCAGAGATAAAATGGTGGCCCTCTGAGTGATAAAGCTTCCACTTAAGGATCATTTTCTCTGCTTATTTAGGCTGCCTTCTTATTGGTCTCTTATTCCCTGTTGGTACCTGCATAGAAAGGTGACAGATCTGCAAAATCGACTTTAGCTACTGCAGTACCTGACTATTTGGTGCCCTGAAGGCAAAATTCCAATAACTCACAAAAATGGAGGAAATGAAACTGAGATACATGACAAGTGACAAAATCCTGGGCACGGGCCACGCAGTAGCTTCAGATTGGGTGTCATGGTTAAAAAAATGTTATGCGTGGGTTATACGGAAGATTAGAAGGAAGAAAATGCACGTAAGCACACAGGAATTTTTATTAATGTTTAGCTGAGCTGCACTTACTGTCCAAGGCATCACAACGCTTTCTAGAAACACAACAATATTCCCTTCAGTGTTGAGCACTGAGGTGAATGTATGATAAGGTGTTATGACTTTCTGGAATCGCTGCAGTGATTGTGAATTATTCATGAAATTAAAATTCCAAACTAATTCACAGCATCAAACAGTTCTGGCAAGTGGCATGTAATGCTGGAAACAAAAATGTACTCTACATATTAATCCAGAAAAACTCTCTTATCCCTTAAATCACTGGACCTATACTGTTTTCCTCACCCTCAAGCATGCTGGTACTTTAAATATTTAGAAGTTTTTTTTTTCTCATATCAGGATTTATATATTGTGATTCTGTGCTGTGAATAGGTTACATTATAAATGGCTCGGAAATTAGCAAACAAAAAGTCTTGGGGGAAAAAAAAATGTAGCCAGTAGAGATGCACAGCTGTGTTTATATTTTTTTTCTACAAATAAAGGATGGATACAATGTCTTTCATTATTTTTGCAGTGAAAAAAAGTGTTAGAAAGTGCAATACAGGAGTAGGGCAATCACGTAAACAGTCTGATCAGTAAAAAAGCATATTTTTCAGGCAAGTACTTGCTTAGATTCAGTTTCAAAACTCTCAAGTATACTGGCATTTGTCTCAAATTGCAAATGATTTTCACTTTCACATAGTTTGCATCTGAAACATGGATAATTTCCAGTCAAGGGGGCTCAGCTCTCAAGTTTAATCACTACAACTGATCTTTTGACTTTGCAGGGATTTCCAGGCAGTTTGCTCAAATATGAAAATCCCGACAGGTGAAAAACAAATCTGGGAAAATGTTACGAAACTATTCAAATATTTACACAGCCCCACTCTCCTCAAGGATACATACACTGACATTTTCAGTCCCTTCTGGATAATAAATAATACATATTCTGGATCTGTTCTGCACCTGTCTTACTCAAGGGTGTCATCAACTCCTGGGAAAATTAATGGAGTAAATTAATGGTAAAACTGGAGCTCTGCAGTAGGGAGTTAGGTTCACTTTTTACCTAAAACGTAAAAGTAAGTTATACAGATGTGTGTTTCTATGATATCAGATCTTTTTATTCTTTATGGAAAAATGAACCATCATTATTCCAATTAAAATAGCACTTACATTTAGACGATTACCCCATCCCCTAGTTTTCTCACCTCCTCAGGAACATAAACACAGATTCTGAAATCACACTTTTGCAGCTCAGCGTACTCTTTAATTTTCATTTTTCTTCTTTCATGCTTTTTCTCCAGAAAGAGGCACTTCTCTGGAGTAGTACTTGCTCATTCCACATTAGGACACTGGAAAAATGAAGAGTGGTACCTGATTTGATGACAATGTCCTTATCAAAAGTCAGATCTCTAGTAAGAGCTTCAGAAGATAAATCCCAGTTCTTGAACCTTCAAGATTTGCTCTTTCAAGGGTCTTTTTAAAGTGAAGTGCTCAGTTTTGAGTGGAGAGAGGGGGGAAAAAAACCACAATGTACCAACTGGTAAAAAAGAAAGGAACTCAGGACTCACAGATAACAATGTACAGCTGCCAACTACTTCCCCTACTTCCCAGAAACCCTTTCTTTTTTTAATATAATGCATTAATGAATTCCCATGTGCTTTAACCTAGTGTATCTTGAAAGTCCCAGGCTTCTGAGAATTGTTCATTCAGTCCCATCTGGGCCAGAGTCTGTAGGCTGTGGATGTTGGTATATTAAAGGAAATTTAGATATGGAAGCACCCCTGGATTTAGGTACAGCTTGTAAAGAGAGGAAGGAAAGACAAAATGAGTGTTAGGAAAGACCAGCAGCCCTGATAACATGCCTGTGATGAGTAAATGGAAACATTTTTAGCAGATGCTGCCATCTGCAAAGCAGAGTGCTGTGACAGGGACACAGGGACTGTAGTCAGTACCCTGTACAAAATGCCTGGCTTCAACAAGCTGCCCTCAGCTTTCTCAATGTTTTTTATTCCATATGGGGAGTGAGGAGGAGAGAATTTATCAGGACAGTTAAAAACCACGTCCCCAGCTACCACGATGATGCAGAAATATTACATACAAGCAATCACATAACCCAGAATAGGCTTCTGCTTCTTGCAGCTCAGTTCCCATGGCTTCTTAGTCAGGTCCTTTTGTTCTCTTCTTCTAGAAGACATTTATAACACAGCAGTTCTCACCTTTCAACAGGAAACCACTGGACAAAAGCTACCTGGTCCCTGTTTTTCATATAATGTGAATAGGAAATATTGAATATCTGTAAAAACTGGTGCAAAGGAAACCTTTGAACATTTTTTATGTGCTATTTCACGGTATAACTGCAAGGAAAACTACTTCTGTTAAGCATTCAGACTATTTTGGGGAGAGCTGAAAGCCTAGTTTGAATCTTTTTACATTTTCTTGGCAACAAATATCTCCCCGCAGAAAGACAACTTACATGTCTATGTATGCAGTTACTGCCTTGCTGCTTCCCAACTATTTAATCTACCTAAAATCAACAGAATTTCCCAAGTGCTTAATCCATCCCGGGAGAATCACTATGGAAATCTGGAGTCTCTAGAAATGAAAACTGTCATCCCAGCAGAAGGACAAGGGAGATGTGTGCCCTGCAGCAGTTGGTGTAATCTGGCTAACACGAGAACAGCTCAGCGTGCTCTGTGGCAGGACTGGGCTCAGATGAAAATCTCATCTCATCCTGGCTAGAAGTCACTGCTGGGACGAAGTGTTTCCATGAAATTGGTACCTTTCCTCTATATCTCTAAATGAATCTTTAACCTGCAATGCAAATATTCCCAAGGAACAGGAGTTAGAAGGGGTAATTGTTTTTCCATTGCCATTTTCCATTGCCATTTTCCATTGCCATTTTACTTGCCATATCTCAGCCAGTGCAAGAGGAGCGTCATCATGCAGAAAGCATCTAAAACACCATGAACTGTAGGGGAGAGAAAGATGCATGGAAGAAGAGCAACTGAAGAGCTCTGTTAGAAAATTAGGTGTCCATGTTTTGCAGACAACTGTGAAAGCAGAGTTGTGAAGAGGTACTTTTCCAGTGAATCTGGAAAAGGTGAAAAATGCCTGCATCACTCTGGAGGCAGAAGAGACTTATATAAACTGTTGGTTTGAAGCACCTTTTCGTGCATGGGACAAAACCTACTGTATATTTTACTTTAACCTGCATGGTACAGAGATCACATCTTCTAGAATTGTCCCACAGGATGTTTATTTTAGTACCAGCCCCAAACATTAACCTGGTGGATAGTGAGAAACATATATTAAAGAAAGAAGCTTGCAAGTGGTCTTTTGTCTTTCCCCTCATATTCCTCCTATGTTTTAAACCTTGAATCCTGTTCTTGTTTAATTGTTTAGGCTAGTCCTGAAAAAGTGACACTTTACCTCTGTGTTTTGTTATTAAAAAAATGCTCTCAGCAGGACTAAATGCTCTATCCAAGTCTTAACAATGATTATGCTGATGATGACCTTCAACAGTGTTGGTTTTCACTATGATTCAGCTGTGCAGAAATTATATTGGCAAAAATAATGGCAACGAGGCAGTTTGTTAGTCTAAGTTTCTGCCTCAGATTTTGCATAATTTTAGGTATCTATGGTACAGCTAAGGGCAAGAAAAATAAAAACAATGATTTTTTTGAAAACCAAATAGTATTACAGTTGTTTTTTAGGAAATGACTTGCATTTAAGAAGCTTTATCACAAAGCTTCATTGACACTGTGATTAACAAGGAAATTAGATCAAGTTAGGGAGCAAAGTGAAATGAACAGTTTATTAGAGTTGAGCTGCCACAACTGGACTGAAATAAATAGATCAGCATGACATTTCTGTGTAGATATAGACTAAAATGTCAGAGACACCAGGTAAAATGCAGGGTTGATAGCTTTAGAGGATAAATGTTACTCACCCTTCCCCAGTGACTTAAGTTCTCTGTAGCAGTTAATGTCAGCTTCTTCTCATTCTGGTACTCAGCATCTTCTCTCACCCACAAATTTGACTTGACTTTGAAATAAATTTAAAAAATAACTTCATTTCAAGTCCTAGAAGAAGAATATGCAAACTTTCTTAGTGTTTCTCTCTCCAGTCAGCATCAGCTTTTATCTTCAGAATATAATCCTTAGAACCATACAATTTGCTTATTAGCAATGTCTTTATTTACTGGAAGAAGGTTCTTCACACAGAGTGTGATCAGTCATTGAAGAGGCTCCCCAGGGAAGCGGTCATGGGACGAAGCCTGAGAGAGTTAAAGAAAAGAGCCTTGGACAGTTTGGACCATGCTCTCAGGCACAGGCTGTGAGTTTTGAGGTTGTCCTGTGCAGGGCCAGGAGTAGACTCAATGATCCTCCTGGGTCCATTCCAGCTCAGTGTATTCTATGATTCTGTGAAATAAATGTTAACTCTGATCCAGCTGAAACTACTCAATATGTTCCTTTCTCTTCTTTCCTTTCAGCCCTTTATTTCCATTATAGATCAGTATAAGAAATGAACAGAACCTTCTTGGCACCAACACAATATTATTCACCAGTGTGTGCCAATTTAAATTGACATGATGTGTGACATACCCTGGGTAGGACTGGGCTGCTTAACAAAAAGCAGACATGGGCTACCACGATGAGTAATCCGCAGGTCCAGCTTCTGGCATCAGCCAGACTGTTCCTTGGAAATTGAGCCATGCCTCAGAAGGCTATTTTTATTTACTTGGAGACATTTCAGGTGCTTAATGTGTAGTAAGCTCTTAAAATATTTCATTAAATACTTCTCTTTCCTTCTACTCCTCATTTGTTAGTGCCAAAATTTCACAGCTGGAGAAGGTTGGGTTTTTGTGTTTTTTTTTTTTTTTAATCATGATTTTGAAAGGTAATCCAGCTCTGAGCAGGAATAGTCAGCATATCCCCTTAGCCATAGGCTCAGATGTTCTGCATTGACTGCTATTTTGACATTCTTGGATGGAAATCCACCGCTTAATACTCAAACATGAGGCACATACTGGTTCTCTGGCATGCCTTTGCCTGTGACCATCTGCTGGGGTGGCACTACGCCCACTCAAAAAACTCTCTGCCAGTTTCAAGAGGGCATAGGTATTAACCAAATATAGATTTAGAAAGACAGCTAGCAAAATGCTGGGGATGTCATTTTAGCTGCAAGACTATTTCTCTTGCTGTTAGGCAGTCCCAGACTGGGTCCATACGTTTCAGAAGAAGGCTTGCAGGCACACTGTAAACTCAGCTCAAACTTGCCTGTTTATGTACATATATAAAAAGGTAAACAAATGTTATTAACTGCAAAATGTCTACATACTCACTTTCTCTGAGACACTGTCTTGAACTTGGGAAAAACCTTTCTAAAACCAGCCATTGCAAACAAGCTAATTACTTTCTTTTTAAACAGAAGTAGCTGTTTCCCATACCCATCTCCATCTTAAATTTAATGCACTGACATTAGGCAGCTACTGTAAAAAAGGAATTAGGAATTTTTACTTGAATAGCAATTAAACATCACTTGAAAGATACCTGTAGCTGGGTTGCTCAGAAAAGTCATACTCTTTGGATGACTTTAGAACATAAAAATATTCATGACAAGTGAAACTTGATTCAGGTTGTATATGAATGCAATTACAGTTTCAACTTGGCAAAGCTGATAACAAAATGTAGGGTGTCACTTTGGGACAAATTCAGAAGGTAAAATTTGCAAGGCTTGTAGAACAAAAATTTTTTTCATGATCTAGATTTATTTGCTGCTTGGAAGAGGAACAAGACTTACTGGTATCGCTAATAGAGAAGACCTTGGTTATGTAGGTGATAAATAGGTAATAGTATTAATAAATACTTACATTTCTTATAGCTCCATCTGTAAATAGCAGTTTACAACTGTAGGAAGACAAAATTCCCATCCATCTGAATTTTAAATAATTTGTAACACATGAGACAATAACATGAACAAGCTGAAGAGCAGATTGGAAGGAGACTAAGAAAGTGAAAAAGTGGGAAAGGGAGAAAAAAATTAAAATCAGGTTGGCCACAGGACAGAATCATATGACCTCAAGGACAGAAGCAAGAATCTGAATCTGATGTGGAAAGAAGGAAGGTAATAAAAAAGTAGGGAAAGCAAGCTTCGCATTAGTATCGAAAATAGGTGAATAGGCTCCTCTGTGACACTTAACAACAGGCCATAAATGGGAAGGTGAGGTGCAAGAGTCTGGGGCAAAATGACTGCAGAAGCACAGAAGTTGTGAAAGAGAACTGGAATTCCTTTCTTTTCCACTGAAAGAGAAGATATGACTTACAAAGCTTAAAAAAGAGCTGAAGGTAGAATAGGAGAGAGATTTTCATGAAAGGAAAACCTAGTCAAAATAATAGACATATCCATACTTGATGGTTCTGAAAGTTTGCCCAACCAGAAAGTTCCCAAGAAAGTGGAAAAGTTTGCTTTTGTAAATCCAGATGTTCACCAAAGAGACAGATATGAGATTTCCAGTCAGTGACTGCAAAAATGAAATTTAAAGATTAACTGAGGATTCCTCTAGGCATCAGCCAGCACTGGGTCTGTGAGGTCTTCTCAGGAAACATTTACATATGTGCCTCTGTTTCACAACGTGCTAACTCTCTGGTCATCATGCCTGCTCTTACATGAAGCTTGTAAAAACCAAGACCTTTACCTGCTCTTCTAATTGGCCCATGTGTCTCCTTTAACACACTTCTTTTTCCTCTGGGGCATTTTGGAATCCTTTCTCAAGTGCTACCTACCCTTGACACCATACCTCTGAAAGGCTGGAGCAGCACATCATCTGTGTATTTACTCTGAGGAAGACCAATGGGACAATTCAGGCACTTGTCATTAAGAGAACACTTACCTGTCCATCACAGCAGAGTGTACCTCTACAGGCTCTTGTTATGGGACTTTGCTGTGCTGAGAGCCATACGAACACACAGCAAAGAGATGACCTTGAAACACAGCAGTTACCATCTAATTGCCTCCTAAAATATAACGTGTGTTCCAGCATTTCACCCATTACACGCAGAATCACAGAATGGTAGAGGAAGGGACCTCTAGTGGCACCCAGTCCAACGTCCACTGCTGGAGAGGGCCACCTAGAGCAGGTTGCACAGGATCATGTCCATGTGAGTTCTCCAGAGAGGGAGACTCCACAACCTCTCTGGGCAGCCTGTTCCAGTGCTCTGCCTTCCTCATATTAAAGAAGTTTTTCCTCGTCTTCAGATGGAACTTCCAGTGTTTCAGTTGTGTCTGTTGCCCCTTGTCCTGTCACTGGGCACCACTGAGAACAGTCTGGCCACATCCTCTTACACCTGCCCTTAAGTTATTTGAGCTCAGGGACAAGATCCCCTCTCAGTGGTCTCTTCTCCATTGCTGAAGTGGGTTCTGATTCTGAGTTTCAGTGCTTTGCTTTCTGCAGCAAGAGACTGAAACCTGTATTTGTCCTTTGGGATGTAGCTTCCATCTTCCCTAAGATTTGCTGCAACCTGTAAAGCCCACCATGTCTTTGGGTCAAGAGTACATACACAGCCAACTCCAACACCTCTGACCGTCCCCTGAGTGCAGCAGGGTGTGGGAAAGGACTCTACCTTACATGGAGAAGATCATCTGGCTATGGAGAGGGATGACAGAGAGAAGCCTCACAAAAGCACAGTGTCTATTGTCCTTGGGTCCAAGAATAAAGGTAATAAAGAATTTTGGCAAAGCAGCAGGTGCAACTGTTTATTGCTGGACTTGCAACTCTCTCGCTGTACAGTCTTCACAGAGGGAAATATTCAGCACCAATGAAACAATTCAATAACAATAAATGCTGACTTGTCTTCCTTTGAAAAGAACAAGTAGAAATATCTAGAATGTATAAGAGGTGATTAATTTTTCTTGATTGCTGAGAGGCAAACATGGAATTCATCTATGAGAAAAGGTGCCATTAATCCAATAGTATTTCTTGTTAAGATCTATTTGTCTTAACCTATCACACTCTTATAAACCTATATTGAAATAAGTGTCTGTTTTAATTTCCATTGGACATGTTCAAAAAAAGGGTTTATCAACAGAGGGAATTAATAGCTGCAGCTGAGGTGGAAAAAAAAAAGAAGACGGTATTAAAGTTAGAATGTGTAGCTTTTTCCTTTGATGGTGTTTAAAAATGTTTACAAAAAGATTTGCAGCTTTTGGAAAAATTATTTCTCTGTAAAGAATATAGAGTAAATGTGAATCCAGTGAGATCTGCCTTAGAATGATTATAAACACAAAATTATTTCTTTTAAAATATGAATGCATATTAATACCTTTATCTATGCATTCAGCATAGCTCTGAGTAAAGATATTTATGATTTGCATAAATATATATTTAATTGAAATGTGTTTCTGATTTATAATTTAAAGTAAAATAATTTTATGTTTTCTCAAATCTTGAAAGGGCAAACACCCTTAAAGTCTGTTTCTCTCTCTCTTTTTGAAAGATGAAACACTTTCCAGACAAAAAGGCATGAAAAATAAGAATCAGTTTTGTCTCTAAATTACACCTCTGTGCCTTCTAATAGCTGCATAAATTCAATTCCCATTTGTAACTTACAAACATTTATTCCATGTTGAAAGTAAAATATTAACTACAACTTTAGAAACATGCTCTAGCAAAGTCAGCAAACTATAATTAATTCAATTCATTACTATATTCCATCTATAGCATTTAGTAGTGTTACAAAAGGCAGTGGAGTTTTTCATGCCATGTGAGAGGGCCATAACCTTCAGTAATCTTGGTCCATCAAAAGTAGCGAAAAACAGGACATACAGTTCTTTCTAAATGAGCACTTGTGTTACACAACCATTCCTTTGTGTTTAAAAACAAGCTAGCACAAAAGCAGATCAAGAAAAAAGGGGTTGCACCGCAAAGCAAGCACAGTTATAAAGCCCAGAAGTGTTTCACATGGGTATTTGTGGTGGGCTCAGCACAGTGGTGAGTTCTACCTCAGACCCTGGGAACACAAAGAAGGATATGTATTCCTGAAATCGTTGCAGAATTTAAGAGCACTTAGACTCCTGTAAAAATGTTGTCAGGGAATGGTATGTTTCTTTACTAGAAAGTGGCTGCCAAGCAGGATCACTGAGTGCTTAATCACCCTTATATTAAAGCTGAGACACATGAACTGAAACAGTTATTATAGGGAATAATTACAGATCAAATTAAAAGCAGTAGAGCTGGCAATAAGATCAAAGCAAAGCATTCCCTGCAAGAAATGGACACGATGTTGTTCAGAACAGCTAGAAGTGAAGGTGTGCAGTGAAGATCGTATTCCTTAAAGTGAAAGTGCTTAAGAACAGTTAAGGTGCAGCTGATAAAAACACACAGAGAGTCAGAAAACAAGGTCAAATACCTGCTCGCAATAAATTTGAGGGCAGGTGCACAATACCATCAAGAGGAAGTGATTCCATTTTGAAAAACACCTGAAATTTTGCCAAGAAAATCCCAAGCAAACTTTGCACTCTTGCTATAAATAAGAAAAAGGCATAGCTAATTACCAGAAAGACATATGCAGAGTATCACAAATAATATCGGTTCAGAGACTTGTCTCAAAAGTATCTGATGATTCCCTGCCTTGTGAGGAAAGTGGCTGCAAAGCTGGTGATGTGAGGAAATCAGAAGATAAGGAATATCTGGCCAAGCTTGTTGCCCTTCATGCTAAAACTAATAGTTCCAGGTCATGTACAAACAATACTAGTTTTCAAAGACAGATCAACTGGCAGTCTGTTCAGATAATACCTCTCTCAGTTGTCCCGCAAATGTGGGCATAGCTACTGTGTATTCTCATTTCATAGATATGATAATGGGAGGACAATGGAAAGATACCAAAGTTGACAATTTATTTGCTGATACTGTCTAGAACACTGTGCAAGTGCCTATAAAAATCAAATTTCCCTCCCAGCCTCTGAGAAGGCAAAGGGACACGAATAACCAACATGTGCAGATTCAGGGGACAGATTCCCTGGCAATAGTCAGGTCGGGGAGGGGAACATTTTCAGAAAAAAACCAAAGGAGACCTGGGATTTTGAAGTGTTGTTTATCTGATGTATCCTGCAAGAGGGTGAGAACATTGTCTTATTTAACACTCGCAAGTTGTTTTCCCTGCTCTATCAGGTTGTATTAACTGGCTGTATCAGGTGGTAATAAAAGTGTGATTTCCATTTGATTTCCAAAAATAGTTAGAATTCAGAGTAACAGTGGATGCTGACTGCTGGCTTCCAGGGTAAAAAGCAGTAAGGAGCACAGCATCTGATAACCCTGACCCATGACATATCACTGGCCCAGGAAATAAAGACCATTATACAGTGCTTGCATGTGTTATGCCAGTACCATAATGACTGGTATCATTAAAACAGTAAAAATGTAAACAAGGTATATATATCAAAACAAATTATTTCAGGGAAACAATAACTGCAGTGGCACATATCATGTTCAATACCTAAATCAATATTATTGAGCTGAAGTAACAATAAATCAAATCTGCATAATCAATTCTTCTACTAGAAGTGAAACCATTAACATTCAAATATGAAAGTACATAGCATTTATAAGATTTCCTTTGACAATTTCTGTTTATTTGACTCTAGAATGTTCACTGGCTGGTATTTAAAGACACCGTCCCTTTATTTATGCTTAAGTGATATATGAAGCAAAGTATTGTGAATGTGGTTGATCCCATAGCATTTTTGGAACAGCTCATGTTGCTGCTGAGTAGATCTGGATCTAAAAAAGATTAACAATACTTCAATATGCTGGGGGCTTCTGGGGTCAGAAGACACTAGGGTGGGGAAGGCAAGACAAGCTAAAGAATCAACTCCAGACTGAGTACACACAACCAGACATATTTCTGGGTGCTGAGTTTTTCCCGAAGCATCATTTGTCATTTCTGCTTCACACTTCCCTGCACAAAGGGATAGAAAGATACAGCCCAGACAGAGCAGATGTGGGAAGGGCCAGAATGTGGCACAGAGGTGTCTTCTCACCACAGAGCTCAAGGGCCAGGCACAAATCTGTATAGTCAGCGAGGCAGTATCTATGGGAAGACTGGAGAGGAAAGAGTGTGAAGGAAGGTAGGGTCAAAGCCAAGACAATAATCACAACAAGTAAACAAACCCTTGCCCTTGCTGCACCTCCTTGTACTTTGTGGCAAGTCTCTCTTGGTCTGAACATCCTGCTCATGGGAGCCATTAACTGCTCTAGAAATTTCAAAATGTTACCGGTAGGGACACACAGAGAAAACTGATCATCTGGTATGACTGCCATATCTCAGGATGACTGCTGCATGAAACATCCCGTGTCAGTCTTTCTGCCTTCACAACAGCCACGATCCTGTTTAGGACTGTTACCTTGTGAGAGGAAACAAAAGACGAGGGACATGTTTGAGGAGGAATTACTCTGTGTGTAATCAAATATCTCAGGAATACGAGAGAGCTTCGTGGGACTTCTGCACATATCTCTTTCCTGGAACTCCTTCCTCCTACAAAATCACTTATTTCTAATGAAATTTATGTGCATGAATCTAAAAGCTGCAGTCAGATCCTGTGCAACTGTTTTAAATCAAAGCCTTTCTTCAGTAAACAACCTCCTTTTTCCATCTTTGTTTTCAAAATTGCTGCACTGCCCAGTTTCTATAAAGTGATTGGTCTCTCTTATGCAGCTAAAAATTTGGTTTATAGCCTAGCAGCCATTCTTCTATTTCTATAATTGATAGAGGTGTGAATTCTCTTTTGGACATGCTTTTTTTTTTTTTTTTTAATTGACTGTAAAGGGAGCTTTTAGACAGCTAAAACTAAGCTTTTATAAGCCATTTGGCTACAAAGGTAGTAGGATTCACTGAAGCATTCCCGTGCTCCAGAGTTCCTAAAATAAACTCCTGGTAGAAATGGTCACACTTCTAAAACTGAAGCAATAAGCCTCTACAAGTAAAAAAAAGTAGTTTAATTAAAAAATTACTATTGAAAACATTTACAGAGACACAAACTTTAGCTAACAGAAAAATAAAAAACCTGATAATACGTTTTTTTTATTTGCAACAAATCAAGCTAAGCTGTATTTTCATTTCTTCACTTTAAGAAGAAATAAAACAATAAAATGAAAAGATAAACTGGAGAAAAGAAAGGGTGGCTTAGTGTGTTTTATCTTTTATAGAAGTTAAGACAAATCCAGAGGGCTGTAGGAAACATTGCTGTATGAAGGCTAGGATAGAGTTATCGACAAGAGTGACCTACAGTAGGCAGCTCTGGGTAGCAGGCAGTAGGAGCTGCACACTGCTGCCTTGAATTTATGTGCTGCAGCAGCTTTGACGCATACGGTAGGTAGGTGGTCTGAGTGTGACTCCTGCAGCTCTTCTGGATGCCATCCATATCTGCACTGCTGTTTGCTCCCAACTGCATTTGACCTAGCACACCCCGTGCTTTTCAATCTTCCTTGTAGAAAAGAGCAAAGAAAAGTAGATGAATATATTAATAAGGGGTTGTAATACAATACAAGCCAAGGGGCAGGTATCAGGAAAAGACCATTACCATTTCTCTTGTCTTTTGCTAAAGGACAAGAGAAACAAGGGGTAGGTGCAGTTCTACCTGAGCAGGGGAACAAGGCTGGAAAAGCTGAACGTCACAAAACAAAATTAACTCTCTGGAGAACAGAACATGCAGATGCACAGGTGGATTGTCTCTCTCATCTCCTTCCCCCCACATCACCCACCTGACTGCATATTGCTTTGGCCTCTGTCCAGCTGCAGCAGAAGGGAAAAGAAACAAAGGACTCCCAAATGTGCCTGGACTGCCTAGTAAGTCTGTATCTGCTGAAATTAGCTGGACAAATTCTCCTGAATTTCAAGTGCTCCTTGAGCTCTAAGGCTTCAGACACCTGCAGGAAATGCCAAGCAGGTAGGGGGATTGATTGATGCTGCTGTTGCCAAGCATTCAGCTTCTACACTGTAAACGCCCCTGTCACAGCTGAGCTGTCCTGTTCTGTGTCGGACAGTTGTCTGTGAGGAATGCTCTTGCTCAGAAGCAATCCAGCTTGGATAACCAAAGACTGAGTTTAAGCAAAAAAAATGACGTAGGAAGAAAGAAAAATTTAAATAGAAACCCTCAAAATATTTCTGTTTCCATGTAAGTAGCCTCTGGTAACAAAATAAAATAGGCAAGAAAGTATGGAAAATACATACAATGATGAATTACAGAAGAATGCATTAACGTAAGCGTTTCCGGAGACAAAATGAATCCCTTGTGAGCAAATGGCAGAAAAAAGGCTACATCATTTAGCCCTATCTGTATGCTTGCATTCTTGAGTTACAAATGCTTCCACCTGCCTGCCACTGACGAGCCCTTCTGCCCTCCTCATTTGGTGTTATAGTCATTAAATGATAATTGGGGTATAGTTCAGGTCTTTACTAAATGAAGGAAATTTATGGAATAAAAGCAGGTGAAGCAGTGTGCTGCAGCATAGGCCTTGTGAGTATTCAGGTAGCTTAATTGTCAGCTCACCCTCTGGCCCTGGTTTGGACCATTCCAGATAACAATCCCAAGGAAATAGTCACAGTGTGCTTCTAGGGCTGCTCAAAAAAACCCTTTAGAGATTGATCAGTCTGTCCCTCAACACCATTACAGAAGTCTCTAGCAACTATATGCTCTCCTATCACACCCTGAGTCAAATAACACTGTGAGTCAAATAACAACTTCCAGCTCCAGCCATCCTGACAGGCTGCAGCAGAGCTCTCACACCATTTAGAAACCTTGGAACTAACAGACACATTTAGAATAACATTTATGCCTTACAGTCCTAAAGACACCACTCTAGAGCCAGAAGGGATGCTGGGCCAGTTCCTGTGCTGTGTGGAGGAAGTCAGTCTGATAATCAGAGAGAGAGCCTTACACAGTGAGGGCACGAGTCAGCCCACGCCATTTGATTTTAGTGCTGTGGGTTTCTCCACTTGGCACCACAGACACAGAAAACAACTACCATTGTAGCTGTCTTTCCATCCTGAAGTCCTTTACTGGCTCTTGTGTGTCCACATGGCTTGAAAGGGTGATTTATCTGAGTCTTGTCAGCTGAGGGGACAAACCATCAGCAGGTTGAATTAAATGAAACTAACACTGCAGCCAAGCGCAGATCCCTAACTATTGAAAGTGGTTGAGTATTTGCTTTGATCAGTTCTGATGTCTCCAGTGAATCCCTTAGGCTCTGCTGGAATGCTGAAGTGCTGCCTCAGTTCAGGTCCAAGGGCAGAAAGTGTTCAGCTGTTTGTAGGATACTCGGGCATTTCACCTCCATCACTACTGAAACCAGTAGATACTGGGAGGGATTATTCTAAAAAATCAAGCCTGCTTGCTGGAGTGTATCTGCAGCTCTTTTAAACATACCAGCCTCCTACATAATATCCTCCTCCAACTCAAATTGCAGAAAGTACTGGAAAATTGCTATTTGCCAGGTTTTTGCTAGCTCAGAAATAAGAATACATGAAAAATAAGCTCTTTACAGGAAAGATTTCACCAATTTTCTGGCCTTTGTTTGTTTTTGTGGGGTTTTGTTTGCTTTTGGTTTTTTTTAAATTTTAATGTCACAGGATGGATAACATGACCTAGGATATTATTTTATCCTTTTGCACTGCTGGTTGTACGGTTAATTTCTGCATAATGCACCATGAGAAAATGAGGAATTCATCTCTCACAGTGGTGTTCCCCTGCTGCACTAGCAGATGTCCAGTTACAGCTGTGTATCCCCTTTGCATTCCCTCCTCAAAAACATCCCAAGTCTTTCTGTTGCTGTTACACTTCTTTCTAAACAGTGCAGCATCAAGAAACACATGTCAGAAGATGCTTTGACAAAGGGTTTCACTGTAGTCAGCTGTGAAGGTTGTTACTGTGAGACAAGTTAGTGACAGCGCTCTAGCAAGTGTGCCTTCAGGTTTATTGGTGCCAAAAGTCTTGGGAAGTGAGAAAACTGGTTAAATGCACTCATATATTCCCCCTGTGCCAGCCTTTACATTCTGCCTTACTTTAGTAACCAACAATTTCCTGTAATATTTGAAATATCCATCATTTGGAGGATTTCAAAATGACTTTACAAATTTGTAGCCAAATTGATATGTTTCTGGAGGAACAGAAATAGCTAAAATAAGGAAAAGAAAATTGAAATAGGAATGCTAACCTATTTAGGCAGTTCAAACATCTTTTGGTACTCAAGTTCCTTCAAGATGATATCTTTGTATCTTCCTGAAATATGTTTTAAAAAATTTGGTGTAACACAAGAAAATAATTTTTGGTCTCTCTCTCTATTTATCCACTAAAATCAACAAAAATTTTCATAGCCTTTGGAAGTGGGGCTTGTCAATTTATTATATTGGCATAAATATAAGACCCCACCTATATTTAGGTGTGACCACTCTATTTCTTGTACAAAAAAAAGGCTTAGACAAAGAGGTGTGGAATTCTGCAGTCTAAATGTCCATGCATGCGCATATCCTGATACCTGTTCTGCTCATGTAATTCAGAGTAATTTAATACACTAACTAGAGAGACAAGAATTTGCCCTGTGCTATGTCGATTCTTTGACTGCTTCTGTTTGAAGCCTCACATAAAAGGCTCAACATTGCTTTTAGCACCCACAGACCCCAATGAATCCCTGTCTGTCCACATCAGGTCTGAGTCTGGAAATCGCAATCAATTTTTATTAGGCTCCTGACAGTGCATTTCGGTGATCCTGCTGGTTGCCATGAGCACTAGCACACACAGTAGACACATTCCAAACCACATGTTCTCTATTTATTGTACAGCACAAAATATGCAGTCCAGGATTGTACAATATAGATAATTTAAGCCACATGTAGCTCAGTGAACGTAAAGCTTGGAGTATTTGATCTCAAAACCCAATTAGAGCAGTTTGTTTTCTTTGATCTGAGTGGAATGTTGTCATATATACATTATAAAACTGACTTCCAAAAGCTATTGGCATAATAAACACTAATAATCCGGATATTTTCTCTTGAGTTCCAAAAAAGAAACTGCACGTAAGAACTGCAACAGGTTATTGAGGGTGTGACTTCTAAAATGAGCATAGTCCTCACAGCATCCCCTGAAGAGGGAAACTGATGGGAGACAGTAAGACGTGAGCATTCACAGCACCAGCACCTTTGGAGATGGGTCTGCTTCCCCTGGAATCCCTCTGTGATTGCTGGGATATCCAGTTTGCAGTTTTACTAATTACTATAATTCGTAGGAAACCGCATTCTGAGCCTATACTGATGTAGAGCAATAAGGAGCTTGACTCTGAGGATATTTAAAAGAGGGAGGAACAGAGACAGGCGGGTAGCTTAGGTTTACCCTAGAATCTACATCACTCGGAAGTCTATACTGGGACTTGAACCATAAGACTACCTCTCCCTAAAAGAGGAGAGAAGCTTCTTTTCATTCTCAGAGAACAAGTTTGAGTTGCCAAAGTATCTCGCAGAAACCACTGAAGAAAAGTCACGCTCAGCTGCTTTTGGATCAAGGAATCTTTCAGGGCTGCTCCTGGAAATACAGTAGCCCTAGCCTAGAGAAGAGAAGACAACCTCCTTGCTTGATCCTGAAGAGAGCATGCTGGCTAGGTCACCTGGAGGAGATTGAGTAGAGCTGCTGCCAATGGCCTAATAGGCATCATCAATTTTTCAGTCTATGTAGATTCCTTCTGCAGTTCCACTTTTATTTAGGGAAAAAAAAAATTGAGGACTCCAGGTGATTCCCTTTTTTGTTTGATTTTGGTTTGGTTTTGGTTTTTTTTTTCTTTTAACTAGGAATGGCTTCCCTCTAAAAAACCCCAAAAACCTGATGTACATAATTCTAGATGAAGCTGCCTGGGAAGAACAGATATAACAGAGATGTAGATCTGCTTAAAGTAGTGTCATAAAAATGATGACTGTTAAATGTGACAGCCTCCACAATTTTTAGGGGCCTGTCTCATGCAGAGAAGGATTTACAAATCCGTGTGGTAGCTAGCACTCTTTGTATTTTTTTTATACATGATTCATATACTACTTATGTACCCATGATAACTATATTATAAAAATGGTTTTGTGTATATCCTTGGCACTTACAAATTGTAATGGAGAAAAGATGATTAATTGCACAGCAGAACTCTTTGACAGTTTGCTGAACCTGTGCATCACTGACATAAATCTTTCTCTCAAGTGCCTTGACTGTCATTAACTTGAAAAATCAGCCAAGCAAAAACCTTTATGAGTGGGTTCATGGAAATAGAGAGACATATTTTGTAGCTATGGTATGCAGCAGACATGTGGGAACAGGAGAATACCTGCAGCAGGATAATGTCTTGCATATTTTATAGTAATCCTTCATTTCTTATGGCTGTTATTTATCTGGACCCTTGTGTTATATTTAGTAAGTCTTGTTTTGCTGGGCTGTGGTGGTCTGCTACGTGGATTTTTTTCTCTCATTTGCAAGTATCCTCAAATAAAGCAGATGAATTAATTTCCTTCTGTGGCCTCAGAGTCCTGTGCTCTCTTTGCTGCTCCTCAGGAATTCAGCATCCACAAGCTGCATTCACTTAGCTACACTTCCATCTGAATAGCAAATGCTAATTGCATTTGTTTCCAGCCTTTTCCTCACTTGAGATCGTCTGTTACACAAGGGGTCGGGAACCTTCAGCCCAAGCCTTGAAATATACAGTCAAGAGACTCGAAGGGTTCTTGTTTTATGTTTTAAATCTCTGTGAGTGCTGGAATAGAAGCTGTTCTCTGAAAAATGGCCAATTCGATAAAGGTTGCCTCAGTATTGGAAACCTGATTTTATGTTTGGATAGATTTGTACAGGCCAAACCTCTCTGAAATGAAAAGGACATTTGACATTGATAATCTGTGCATGCAAATGGGCCAATTTGAGTGAGTTAAATTATATTAATAGTTCAGGTGAAAAAATCAAGCGGTAATTGCAGCATGTACACCATTCGCAGAGACTCATCCTATGTTTTATTCATTGTGTTTCTTCTTGGTTTTATGTTCATGTGCAAGGACACCTGTATTCGCCAGGATCACCTAAATCTTGGTTAGCTTCTGTTTTCACATACTCTCCTGAACCACCTTACTTGAGAACAGGAAATAATTTTTGCTAAAAATTAAACTGTTTGCTGAGATGTAGAACAGAAATTATAGCATGTTCAAGCTGTTCAAGTATTTCAAGAAAATACTGACTTTTTTTTTTAAAAGGCCTAAAATCGACTTTTATCTGATCTACTTGAATTGAAAAATCAAAATTAGGAGCCAAACGTATTGGCATTTGTCCATTAATTTTTAAATTTTTGTGCAGCTTCATTAATGTTTTTCTGTAACACCATTTCTCCTTATTATGATCAGATCAGTTTCTTGAGCAAAGATTACTCAGTTAATCAGCTGCTTGTGGAAGGCAAACATTTGCACAAAGATCAGTGCAAGTCCACTAAAATGTCTACATATGTAGGTGGAAAAACTAAAAAGCAGACATGTTTTTCCTTTTGCATATAAATCCCTGGGATTCAAGACCACTTTCTTCCAGGGTGAGAGGAGACTGTCATCTACAACAGCAAGCGTGTGTGACAAGTACAGGACACCAATATACTGTTGCCAAGGCTTAAGAATGTCATTGTTTTCAGACAGCATCCTTCCATCATGTGCATAGCTTATTGAAACCAGAGTGACTTCTCTGTCTGGGTGTTAGAGAGTTTACTCACTTCTCATATACACTGAACAGCTGAGATTTACATGTTTTCATATCCACTGGTGTATCACGAGCAGAAACCTGGTGAAGGGGCTGAGTATCCTTTTTGTAATATAGAACATTAAGTAATTAGGGGTCTCTGATGGAAAAGATATCATTACTTCAATAAATTTTGCTTTATAATAAGAGAGAAATTAATTACATGATTTTATTTTTATTTTAGGAGGCATATTGCCTGCCACTAGGAATTAGGTTCAAAAAATCAAGCTTAGAGGAAAAGTATTACGAACATGAACACATTTCAATTATTTCCACTGAAATAATCTGTAGAACTAAAAAGTTCAGGTGACTGTGGCAGTCTATCATCAGAGGCTGTCCCGCACCACAATTTTCTTAGTGTAGATGTTATTTGACTTTTTGTAAAGATTCAGGTAGCAATTTTTTACTCCTTTTTTTTTTTTCCATCTGATCACAATCTGCAAACAAATATTTACTTCAGTATTCATCCAGGTCCACTCGTGAATCGCTGGTTTGTAACCAGTCATAGCCTGATTTTATAGTGGGAGGCGCCCTTTGTGTGGATGTGCAGACACGTAAACATGGAAAACCTCTCATGAGAACCAGCCTCCTAAACTTAGTACTAGCCAGCACCTACAATTTCCAAAGCACAGTATGAACTTCTCTTCCATCTGAGGCTGGTCTGCTCAGAGCTCCAGAATCCCACAGCAGCTCACAATGTGTTTGTAAGTTGTAGTCACAAACTCACTATTTACTGTGCAGGATGAAATATGGAGACCTGTCAGACATGTGCTGCTGCAGAAGGGCCATTACTAAAGGTTAGGTACAGTTTCATGAGCATCTTCAAAGTCATAGCTGAGAGACACTTTGCAGCCTGGAAGATGTTTGTTTTGCTTCCCACCCGTTTTCTTGCACGACACACTAGGACCTCCTTCCATTTTGTGATGTGTAAGTAATGATGTGAATGATTATCTCCCCATCGTGGTATCGGGCTCATCACAAGACAGATTCAGCAACCTGCCAGTGCTGGTTTACTAAAGCTACAATACAAAGGGTCAGCATTCACATCTACGTTTATAAGCCTTAGAAATAAACAGGAAGAAAGAAAAAAAATTACATAGAGAATACAGAAGGAATGAGCCTCATGAGAATGCCCACATGCAATATAATAATTTCTGCAGCATCTATTCTTTGGGGTTTAGAGGGCAAGGCACATAGCCTTGAATATTCAAGAAGGTCTATTAAAAGCTATTGATTTTAGAAAGGACCTAGGGCTTAGGAATGACTTCAAACAGAGAGATTTGGAGGAGCTGAATTCAGGTGAGGTGGCAAATTTCAGGCTGTAGGAAGCTGGAATTTCTGAAGAGAATTAGCTAAACATTTACTGAAATCAGGCTTCCAATATGATGGAAAAAGGATGTAATGAAGAAAAAGGCTAGAGTTTTACTTTCCATAATAAAAATGTCCTTTGCAGAGTCAGTTGTTGCACATATGCACACACATATGTGTACATCGGAAGTCCTTGTTTGACTAGAATGTATCGGCCTCTTGAAGAGTGAATAATATACAAGTCATTTACACTATTGAAGTCCTTTAAGACTTCAGGAAAGCAAATGCCTGAGCAAATCAGATGAATTAGAAAACAGAAGACAACCCCGTTCTTTTGATCTAAGATGCAACTTATTGATGGAGAAGCACATGGCAATGAAATAAAGCAATTCAGCTCAATACAGCCGATGCACAGTGCAAGTGCACTTTTAACCCAGGTAACTGGAAATAGGTGCTTTTCCTGGCTTCTGCATGCATTTCAGTAAAAAGGTGGAAGAAGAAAGCAAAAGGGTGCTGCATGTTTAAAGTCATAAACCTCTCTACCCAGCAGACAGGCCCAGCTAAACCTCCCATGCTACAGATCACAGAGTGACATAGCCTGCAATCACCATTGCTACCTGGGACAGGAACCTCACTTTAACTCAAGTTTTCTGTCTGAATTTAACATCCCCCTGCAGGTATCCCCAACATGTCCCCAACAGCACTGCCAGCTGGGGGTCATGCATGGCTCTGCTCTGACCTGTGGCATCACATGCCAGTTCCAACTTTGTCAGTTGTCGGTAAAACGTTCAAACACTTGCAATGCATGCTGCTGTACACCAGGTACAAAGGGTCTAATGGCCCAGGTAAATTATTAATCCTCATCTTTCGCAAATAAAAATGTTCCGTATTTTTAGTACACAGATCTGTAAAATTTAAAGGTAGTACGGTCAAAAGGCTTCTGAACCCTTCGAACTTTGTCATCCTGGGTGTGGTATTTCCTGTCTCTGCCCAATGCCCTCATGCGAAATGGAGGTAATAATACTTAACACAATTAGTTAATTCTTCCTCAGTGTTGTGAGCATGCTAGTATCTGTGTAGGTGCTTATCTGTTCCTGATATGTTGCAATTAAATAGCCCTTACTATGGAAAAGGTTTTTCTGTTTACTACAAACTTGATATCTGGAGAATAAAAAGCAGCCCTCTGGACAGAGCAGCCTGCAGTTCCAGGGAGTGACCTGGCAGGCAGAGCAAGAAACTTTGAACTATTTGAATAACCTACATCTGATAGTGGGCTTAAAATAATGCCTTGAAACTTGGCCAGTCACTTATTTCTATTTTTTTTTAACTTTTCTGAGTTTTAATTACTTAAATAAAAGCAGTCTCACTTACTCCCAGCTCCCTTCCACGCTCTCGCAGCCAGTTCATCACCAGTTTCCTGACCTTTCTGCTTATCACTGTGGCATTCCTGAACCCCCCTCCCCGACTCCCCACCCTCCACTTTTCCTTTCTTTCTCTCTCCATGTTGGTTCCTTCAAAGGGAAGCTGCTGTTGCTCCTCAGGTTACTGGAGCACCAGTATTCAGTTGTACTCAGACCACTGACTGTGGCAGCAGCTGTGTGACCTGTGTGTGTCTAACCATCTTCTCTCTGTAACTTTCTTCTCTGTCTCAGTCTCCTGTCTTTCAGCACTGCCGCTTTCTGCTGCCACGGGTGCCTGAGCCATGGATATCCCCCTGGCTTACACTATAGTATTAATAACCAGGCCTTCTGCAGCTCAGCTCACCTGTGTGTTGGATTTTTGGACTGATGTGTTCAAGATATTCTCAGTGACCTATTCATAGCCACACCTAGATCTCTTCCTAGAGCAGTTGTCTGAAATTTACGCTCAGATACATATATCTGAAGTCTGAGATTTTCACGTTTGTCATGTCATTTTGTTTCTTTCATGAGAAACAGTTCACAGATGGAGCTGTGAAGTTAGTTTTTTCTGAATTATAACTTCTTGGAAGTATTTTCTTCAATGTGTTTGGTTTTCCATTTGCAAGGGCCTTACAAACCTAGGCCAAATAAACCATTAATTAGGAGATTACTGGAACAGAGAGAAAACATGGAAAAGAATGAAAGTGGAGACCATTAGTAGTGTTTCCTTGAAATAGTGTAAATTATGACAGAGCTCAGAATATTGTTTTCTCTTAGCAATGTTTCAAGAAAATTAAATTTAATGCCAATGAAAACTACTGCTTTGGCAATAAGGTATGTCATTCAGTGGCTAACACACCCACCTAGGTATAAACCAGTAATCCAGCTGTCAAAGATACATCGACCTTTCCTTAGCAAGCATTCCTTCTAAACCCATTTGTTGATTCAGGCTTAGGGTGTTTGCCTGGGAACTGGTGAAGAGATATTTCTCGCCAGGAAAATATCTGGAAAGAGAGATGTTTCAGTTTCATAATTAAATGAGAAAGCTGAAAAAGCTTTAGAGAAAGATAAACCACTTCACTCTTTGTGAAGGAGAGGTTTCTAGAATGAATCAGTCAATACTAACAATGTAGACTTTGAAAATGGGATGATTTCCACAAATGGCATGCCTCTTTATATCCCCACATAGTAAACACACATGTAGATGCAGATGCAGAATCATGCATGCAAGCACATATGTACATGCTTTTTGTAAAGATAACTAATATATCACATATTTTGGCCCTCTAAAGGATGACGTGGTCATTCTTAAGTGTATAACAGAAGGGAGAAACTCCAAAACATTCAGTGAAATTCTGTGCAATCTTAACATCGCTTTTAACATTTGCTTGGTGTTTCCTGATACTTCCTATGTATTACAGTTTCTCAAGATTACTGTGCATATGCATACTAAATTTACATGAATCTGCTTTGGCATTAAATATATAAACAAAACTGCACAAATAGTTGTAAGGTCAGAACCATCTCCTCTGGTTCTAAAATGGAATGACATCCTTATGTAGAATCATGCTGCAAAACCAAGTATGATCAGTTTTAATTTAAAATGGGTCAAGATAGGCAAGTGTTTATTTTTGTCAACTTCACTTGCCTTTTCCCCAGCAAAAGTAAAGCCACACCAGTTTGTCCTAGGATGCAGTATGGTCTGCTTTGTATTTCCCAACTCCCTCTTATTAAAATTTCAGACAAAACTTACAATCCCCTTCCCCTACTTTCCCTAGACAATTTGACATTATTTGTAGGAATACAAGTGGAAAGATACCCTGACAAGCAGGCAGATAAATTCTTGTGTACTATCAGTTGCTTGCAGAGTGAACAGCAAGGCTGGGAGAGACATGTGATGCCTCAGGCAGTGAAGAAGGTAGATATTTCCCTAGTGGGAGCAGGGTGAGAGGAGTAAATAGGCACATGTGGGATTGGTTAAGTGACTTAAAGGATGTGGGTGATGTTGAGAAAGGGTTTCTTAAGGAAGGGAAAAGGTTAAGCAGCTGAGAGAAATTTTTAACAGTGGAGGAAATAACAGGGAAGCAGATCTGAGGCAAGAGGTGAGGGACAATGGTGGTAGGTGAGAACCAGTGTGACAGAAGAAGCAAGAGCAGAATGAAGAAAATTGCAATCTGTTTGATGCAGTTTCCTTACATTTAGTTCTCTGCAAATTTTAACAGCGTCTTACCAAAAAATCAGAGCAAGACACAAAGCTGAGCTCTGTGCTCTGGACCCAAACATCCCGTAATGTGAGGTCAAGCATTGTTTTTGAAGCTTCAGTTGGATCCACAGCCTATGCTACTCTTACTATTTTAACTGTCCAGTTTTTTGCACCCAGGTAATTGAGAAAGGCCTTAAGAAGAATTTTTGACTAGACCATTACCAATTTGCCTGGCATAAGATACTTCTTCTGGATTCAGATCCTTACTTACCTTTAGGTAGTGAGCAGATGATTTACACTTTTATGTCCTGGCTTCCACATATTTTGAAATATGTTTAATTATACTTGTCTATCTCATGCGAATGTTGCAAGGATTAGTTTGTACAGAGCTTTGAGAATGCTAGGTACGGTGGTTATTTTCTTTTCATGGAATAAAAGCAAAGCAGAAACAAAGCTATCTGCTACAATCCCACACTTGAAACCACCTCCCATCAACAAAGAGTGACTCACCAGCACGATGAGCCAAGGATACGGTGTTTACTCCTGCAGGTTTGTTTGCACAGAAAGAACAATCTTTGCTTCTGAGTACGCCTGGCAAGTACAGATAGCTGAGAAGTGCCTGTGTCCAGAGGTGTGGCCCATGGCTGATGGGCAACCCATACTCCATCCAGTCCTTTCTCTAGGGAGCAGAGCTGAACAGGAAAATGAACACTGCAAATGGTAGGAGACAGCTGCAGCAATGCCACTTGGAAACACCTTCAGTCGCCTGGGCTGAGCGAGGTTCAAGAGTCAAAAAAAAAAATTAATTTTTGAAAATGAAACAGAATTGAAAGGTGATGTACCTCAACTATTAGACATACTTGTATGGGTGGACTGGAGTAGACATGACAGATCCCAGATTATAATTAATAAAGTAGAAAAGAAATTTCCTAATATTGTGTGGTACAGCCCTGACAATCATGGTTGGGGTAAGCCTCAGGAGTACATTCCAGCAGGGGCAGGAGCAGTGCCAGTGGGGTGGGGACTGTTGTTGGGAATGGCTGCTGGAGGATGTACTGCTGCCAGGAGCAGAGTCTGGGGCAAGGTACCTGATCTGCGGCAACTTCATCTCTTTGCACAGGTTGTGTCCACACCTAGGCTGCCACCAAGTCTCAGATCATGATCTCTCCTTATACTCTCTCATCCACAACCAGATACTTGGCCTTGGGTCATCAGCTTCCTCTGTACCTGCCCACCTCTAAAACTAAGCCTTCAACCTCCATGCAGCTCATACAATGAGCAACTCAGCACCATTTATTCAACTATGTAATGAGCTTCCTTATCCCTCAGTATGCTGTTCCTTTCGCTCTTTTGCCCGACTTCTGAAAACTGAGGTGGTGCCAGAATCTGGTGTGACCTTGGCTCAAGCACACACTGGGGAGCAAACACAGGAGTGAAGACCTCTGTTGTATTCATCAAGAAGACACTGCTATTGTACCTTCTCCAAACCCACACCACCCAGACACACAGGTACCTACCCTGGCACAGGTGAGATTCTGTGCATGTAGCTCCATATCTGGCAATAAAAGTTTCCAGACTTAGACTGGCTCACATTTCCAGGCAGCTCCTCCTAGATCCCCCTATATACTTTACAGATATTCCTAATACTTTGGTTCAAAGATTCAAGAGTTCCTTTAGAATTTACTAATTTATAATGACAGCTCAGTTATGCCCAGCAAAGTAAAGGTGGTCATTGTACTTAACCTCATCAACATGTAGCTAGAACAAAGTTTTGCTTTGTTTGCTCTTTATTTATAGCAAAAGAAAATTTTTGCCTCCAGGTGGAGAATTATCTCATTATCTATGGGTATGCCCACTTTTCCACATAAAACCACATTTCCCACGCTATTTTTTGCTATTTTCCAGTACAACACAGGTAAGTTATAAGGCCTAGTCACTCTTGAATTGGTCTTCATTAGACCTAAATCAATCTGATTGCCTTGAAAAGCAGGCTGTATTTGCTACCTGCAGCCTTTACGCACGACAGTTCTCTTAACCAGCAGACAGACAAAAAGGCCCTTTTAATGTAGACTCGAAAATACAGTGCATCCAAAGAGAAGGCCACGATATTTTACTAGAAAATGCAAAGTCAGTATAAGTGCTGGAATGGGTGTCTTTGCAAACTTAAATCTTAAAGGAGTTCTATTTTTATGTTCTCTCACAGAAATATACTCTCAAGGCCTGTGGTGATTTCATGGTGACATTATACTAGCTAATAGTATGTCTCTAACGTAAGTTCAACATCAGCATTGTCCTATACAAGCTGGGTACTTATAAATATGATTTTACTTTAAAATTAATTAAAAGAATTGCTAATTATAGTTATTAAGGATCTGGGCTCTATAACATGCAATATATTTATTCCCAAGAGAAAAAAGTAGCCCTAGGGAAATTGGCAAATCTTGGAGCTCTAGGAAGAAAAATTATTCTTCTGAGTAGTATTTCCTTCCTCCATTCTGAGAATGAGAAGTTAATAGGAGAACATTTATGTGCTGCTTAATGGACCAAGTGCTGTCACTAGAGAAACACTCATGGTTCTAAAAAAGGGGGGAACTAGTGCATTGAAAATGGATTCTCTTTCACACTCGCCATTCAAAAAAAGGACAGTGCTTTCCAATTAAACTTTGCACTACAAAGCATGCAAATTCACGAATGAATATTGAAAAGAAAGCCCAAGCAGCGTGCTGCTTTGCAGCCCATGTTGAAGGAAGGTAAGAAGAAAGACACTCCAGGCAGTCAATACAATAGAAACTGCATAGACAATGGCAAAAGGGGGAAATAACAATACTAGTACTGCCATAGTCTGGGGAAATATGAATGCAAGAGGAAAGAGGGAAATAATAATAGGATCCATATTATGCATAAGAAAAGAGAATTTTGTGTAGGCTGCACAACCAAAGGACATTTGGTGGTGATTAGCTGCTGCTCAGTGTCAGCACACGACTGCTGGTTTCATAAAATGGGGTTTCAGCTTAATCTCTTTCAGCATCAAGGTTGTTCACTGCAGTCTACAAAAGCAAGTTGTCCTGAATTGAAATCTGTATGTGTCCTGTCATGAAGAGAGGACATTCATCAGAATCGTCAGACCCTTTGTGTTTCAGATCAACTTCACATTCCTTTTCAGCAATATTTTGACCATTTTGTCCCTTGTCACTATGACTGATGACCAATACCCCATGGAGAAAGGGTAATTTGCATTAGTCCACTTGCAAAAAGGAAATGTTAGCTTATCAGATGGGGCAAAAAGAAGACCACTGAAGAAAAAGTACCCCAAAACAATCCCCCCAAACTATCCTGGTAGTGCAGAGAACTGCAGTAACTGAAGAATATCCTCTGACTTTTAATTCTGCCTAGGCTGTACACGAGGGTAAAGGTATTCATTAGTTGAATAAGATGCTTTCCAATTTAAAAGTACATTCTCATTCAGTAGGTGGCCATCAATCTTCAACAAAGCAGAAAAAGTGGCATCTCTGGTCTTCCAAAGACTAGTTGTTACCCATAAAGAATATATCATTTACCAGGTGGTATTTTTTAGTGCTCTCTGTCTGGACACAGCTGTTCTGTGTCAAGCTGGCGATGTGTAACACATTTTTTAAAAAGCCTATTAACACAGTTGTCAGTTGGGTGAAGATGGCTGTGTACTATTGTCTGCCAAGTCTCTCCCCTCCCACCCAATTAACTTCCTTATTGAGATGGCGGAAATAAAAATACAGGATCATTATGCAAAACACGTTTTAGTATTTACCTGGAAGCATTGGGGCAGCGTGTTCTCAGAGACGGATGCAGACCTAGAAACTAATTAAAACAGTTAAATTAAGCACTGTCTCACACAAAGGTGAGACAGAGGAAAGCCAGCATCACAGAGGAATTGTGTGCTCTGGAACAGATGAATTTTTCGAAAACAGGTGGGAGGCAGAGTGTTATTTGGAATTAGTCTTCACCAGTTCTCAGGAACCCTGTGTAAACAATGTTAGCAACTTTCATTTGGAATAGTGTCAAACACAACAGGAAATAGAGAGATAAAAAGGGTTTACATATTTAATGCTTATTGACTTCTTTTGTTGGGTTGATTTTAAAGTTGAATTGCTTCAAGATGAGCCCACAGCTTTGAAAGAATTACTCAAGAACCCCACTTGTGACATGGTAGCTCCCTGCTTTTATCTGTTAGGCTGTGTACCCCCTAATTTTAAGCAAACAAATGTCTTCAGAGCAGCTTCATCTGAAACCAAGACACCACAGATAGAGCTGATGCAGTAATGAGCAGATTTTTCGTAAACAAACCTGTTTATCCACAAGTCTGCCTGGAAAAGATCTGAGGATCCAAGTGAATATAAAAACAAACAGCTTAGCTGTTGCTTTCCTTGGGCAAGTGTTTGTTTTTATTTAACATGAAAATACAAAGAACTACATTTTATTGATTTGAAATGGCAATTGCTTCCTTTAGTTCAACATTATTATTTTTTCACAGAATGTGCTTTCTTTGATTATTTATTTGTTACTGGAAAATGACTGCAGATTTAGAAAATGTAATCACTGCCTGGCTTCTTGGAAAAGCATCATTTTTCCATGTACATTTAACACCTTCTTACGTAACTGGGTTAGCTTTTGTCTGAACGGGAAGTTTCTGACAGACGCAGATTTTAAGTCTCACAGAGCCTTCTTGTAACACGAGCAGAGAATGTTCTGAACACCGGGGTCTCTGCCTGCCCGTGCCAGTGCCCCGAGCTGTCCCCTCGACCCTCCTGACTAACCCGAACTGCACCTCGGGGCTAGCGCCGTCCAAAATGCAAAGTGATTTCTCTGTCATCACACAGGAACCTGTGAGACAGACAGGCCTGGCAGGGCAGTGAGAGTCCTCACCTAGTATTAAAAATGAGATGGTGGATGTGAGAGAGGAGACAGGACTTGCTGGGTCTTCCCTCAGGAGGGGGAGCCAGGGCTGTTGTCCAAAGGGATGTAGTCTGAAGGGGAAGATCACTCCTGACAGGCTTTGGATAAACATTTGGCATTTGAATATATCTAAATGGAATACAAAGGCCAGAGAAAAGATGGTTTTGTGGTTAAATTCCAGACTATGACTTAACAGATTTGCATCCCATCCCTGGCTCGTTGCCATATGCTTTCTACATTGCCACATGTAGGTTATTTTCCGTTTATATAGCTTGATTTTCCATCTATCAAATGTGAATAATAAAGCTTTTGATTCATATCCTCTATTTCTCCTAGTGTATTTACTGTATCAAAGGAGTAAAGTAGTCAAAATGATCTCAACAAGTCTTTTAGCATCCCCCTATGGAGCAGCAAATACCCAAACACTGCCTGAAAGATGTTTGTCTAAGTAGTTATTAAATGCTTATAGTCATTAAAATCAGAATAAGGGCTGTCTTTTTCTACAGGAATAATAAATTCAATTTGTTATTCACTAATTTTTTTTTCTACTTGCAGCAATGCAATTAAACATATTTCTTGCTTTTTATTTGTAGAATCAAGTTGTGTTTCCTCAGAGCAATCTGTACACTTGTATTTATCCCATATCATCTAGCAATTTGAAGTAATTTTGGTAACTAATTTAGATCATTCAACTTCTATTCCTCCAACTGTTTTGTAACTCTCAGTTTTGAGAATAACTAAGAAATCTAGATGCGTATTCAATTTCATTATCAAGGGATTGAATCCAGCTTTCCTGATTTAAACATCTGCAAATTAGATGCTTAGAAAAGTCATTCTCCTAAGAGCCTATGTTTTCACTAGCCAGTGATGAAAAATAGCTGCCTTTGAAAGTATCTGGAAGAAGACCCTCTGTGCCTGTCTATGATCTTTTTCTTCAGACCTTTCAAGCAGCTGACCATTTTTGTTTTGTTTGGTGAGATAGCACATACATTAGAACTACTTTACTGGACAGTAAAAATGTTGACAGAAGAAACTCACCTGCCCAAAGCAGTACTTTAAAAATATTGAAAGTAACTAAGATCAGAACATGTAGAGGAGGGCACTGTTTCTACACCCTCCAGACAATTGTTTAGCTGGGAAACAATTTGTAAGTGCCTAAAAGTCTGTTTCCTTCCCAAGCAGTGTGCACCAATCTTATGACACGGATTTAATAAAAGCCACATTACCCAGTCTTCTCCATGTAGAGTAGTTTGAAGTTCAAGACAAGATAAATTACATATACTGCCTTCTCTAATTAATTCTGAATTTTTTCCTTATTCAGTAGGCTGGTTGTCCCGGTTAAGAAAATTATACTAGTGCATTACTGAAAAATTGATAATGATTTCTCACTTGATTATTTTTCAATGCGTACAAATAGGCTGTTCAACAATGTATTTTGATATTTCAGATATGTTAAAGCAGTGTAACTGTCCCATTTCCCTCAAAATTCCTTTTATTTCTCCTCAGCAGTGCATTCTTTTCTTACCTTTCTTCACTTTTTTGGAGTGTCTTCTGCTTCTTATGAGTTCTTCAGGACTTTTCCAACAGATCAGAAATCACTTTGCCTCGTGTCTTGAGTGCATTTCATGAGGGTTTGTCAACATGAGTACATCCAGTATATTTGGTAACTTGTTATTTCTCTGTTCCAGCCTCTGCTCCTATCCCTTCATTAAAATTCAATATTTTTATTACTTGTTTCCTATCTCCCTTTTTATATATATATGTATATTTTTTTGTGATAAGGGATGAAACTAGCTGTTACTTGCTCCCTTAATGGAGTGATGTATTCCTCTGTCTACTCAATGCCCTACCTGAACTCTTTTCCTTGCCTCTTATATTTCCTGCTGCTTGTTGTGCCCTCAGCTTCTGTAAAGGCTTCCATGAAAACTGTGTATTTGTACTTCTATTATTCCTTTATACTGATCTTCAATAGCATCTTCTTTTTCACTTATATTTTATTTCTGTAGAAGTCCCTGAAGAGCTCTTAATGCATCCTTAACAACATGTTGTAAGGCTTTACGTCATCTCAGATTATCAGTGTTTGAGGATAGGAAACAATTTCCTATGTGATTCGTAACTTTTCAGTTCTACCATGATATAAACAACTGTGTGAACTTTACCCACCTTCTCTGGAACTTTGCCAAGAGAAGTCTATTGTTCTTTTTCCAATCAAAATTCCTTTGAGTTCCCTGGAAGTGTCATAATGAATTTGCAGTTTGGCAGGGTTCAAAGTTTCTGATTTCCTAGTCTGGATTTCAGTCTTCTCTACATCATCAATTATCTTTTCCTGTACTCAAGCTCTTTGAGTGAGTGGATATTGCTCATTAAAGCCTCATATGGTGGGGAAGAGAATATAAATATGACAGAGGAAGAATGAATACAGCGAAAGACTGATCTGAATTTAAAAAGGATGTACAGGACAGCTTGATGCAAACCTGAGGTTTTCTTTATATAGTAGGTAAGACTTTGGAGATAAACAGATGTTTCAACTGTTTTTTTGAACATTGGTAAGCTGTACAGTTTCATTGAACTAGACACCTCTGAGGAAAAAATAGTGTCTTGAATTCCTAACCTTTCTTATTCTTTCCTCTGAACAACTCACATTTGTAGTCATGCTTTCAGTTCAGATCAGATTTCAGGATTTAAAAATAGAAACAATACTCAAAAAACTGCACAATTTCCCTCTGTTGCACATCTTAAATCCAAATTTAGATACTAAATCTTCATTTACAGCAGACTGTGCTTCTTCGGTATAAAAGACAGGTAACTTGAAAAGCCTCACTGAAAGATCACGCGGCCTTTCCCTTACATATTTATGTGTGCATTTATTATATAATTAAAAGGCATAAACAAGGACACGCTGTGTGTGCGTGTTTCTGGAATCTCTTGTTTTCCCTCCGTAGTGCACAAACAACTCATTTAGGTGAACAAAGTCTGAAAGTGAATCATAAACTTGTGTTGTTGTTGTTTTTCTAAGAGAACTTTCTCTGGTGGCTGCAAAACAGAGTTTCCCTGTGGCAGGCGAAAGCACTGCCTTAGCCCCTAGAATGCAGTGCTATTGCAGAGCTAATTTTTGCAGACAGGCTGACAAAATTATCTAGTAGCTCTGTGCCAAGCATAATGACATTACAACTTGGAGTAGAGCAGAAAGCGACATTATACTCTGCTTTGAAGGGCATAAGTAAACAGCTTTGTTTATCACTCCGTTAAGAAATTTGATACAAGCAAACACCTACTCTCTACCTAGAAGCCATACCAATGAAGCCTTGGGTAAGTAAACAGGTGGTTTGTTTCTAACACCAATGAACAATTATATTTCAAAAAATAATTTCTCCGTTAAAAAAAAAAAGCAAAAAACATTGTGCTTCAATCATTAGATTGAGAGGGATCAAATCCTTGAGAACTTTGTACTTTTCAGAGACAGGTCTTGGACAACATGAGCTTTGACACTCACCCTATATTGTACATGTGTATTGCTCAGCTCATGGGGCGGGGTATGTACCTCAGCCACGCTGTAAATGAGACCGAAGGAAAGAAGCCCGGCCTGTGAGTCAGACAGGCACTGCGGCACGCCCCACCTGGGAAGTCTAGACACAGCCCATGTGCCTAAGAGTGCTAAGATGAAACTGCAGATAAAAGCAGCCCTGTAATTGGAGCTGTTTTCATTTGGACTCAAACTTTGATTTGATGTTTAATATATATCCTTCAAGTAAGACTTCTTTTATGAGCCTGCTGAGTCATAGAGACCTAAAATCAATTCACCTTTCTGCCACAGAATTTCTATGTGGCCTTGGGCAAATCACTTAATCTCTCTGTCCTTATCTACAATTACCAAATATTAAGCTGCCTTCTTGCTCAGCGTTTTCTTAAATGAGAATAAACTGAGAGTGGAAAAAAAAGACAGCAGTTTAGAAGAGATACAGAAGACAGGAAGATAAAGAAGGAAAGCAGGACGAGGTGGAGACGTGTGGGATATAGGAAGTGGACAAGGATGAAAACATACAGTAGGAAGAAGCGAACTTGAAGAAAGCTTCAAAGGTGGCTAGCTCATAGAGAGCAGATATGATTCTGAAAGTCATTTGAGAATCAAAGTGGCAGATGCACTAGCTAACATCTGCTTGGAATGAACTGCATGTGTGTGAGGAGAAATGTAGGAGAGGGGGAGGATGGCCCGCACTGCCTGAGAAAAAAGAACTGTCAAATGATCAAAGGGTGTCGATTTTCTCAGAGTACAATGACCCTTTGATCTGTGACTGTTCTCATAGGTAAGTACTTGGATGGAGGATTCAGGGGTGAAAAATGAATAAAGTGACAAAACAGCCCAGGAGTGTCCAAATGTTTCAGTGTTTTCAGACTAGTCTGAAATCTTCCATGTAAATTAGTTGCAAAAAGAGGAATTTTGCCAAGGTAACCCACATACAAAAAAACCAGTTGAGACTGAATCTGTATAAATGCCATTCTTAAATAACTTCTGATATTCAAAACTCTAGTTTTGAAAATAAGTGTTACTAATTGTGCAAGTTAAAAGTCATGAGTCACTCTTGAAAAAGGTAATAGGAAGGATTAAATATCTGAAGATTTAAGCAAATGAATGCCTTATTCATTGTATTTTCTTCTGTTTCTGTAAGTCTTGAGAAGTAAAATGGTTCCCTTTTTTTCAGTAATCATGATTTCAAGGAAGTCACTTATTTAAAATGAAAGCTGAGATTCTTATGCAGTCCTATAGGTCTCCATTCCAGCAGCTGCAGCTTTGGAAAAATGTTATCTTCTGTGAACCTTGCAATAAAATATCCTGGGGACTACTCTCCTTGGAAAATTACACTCAAAATCCATCATTCCCTTCTAAGCCTAGATTCCTTACATATTGTAAAAACTGTCATGAAACCATGTCCCTAAAAAAAAGCAAGAAAAAGTTCGTTCCGTGGGGATTCCTGAGGTGAATTTTTTACGGCCATAAAAATCCCATAGTTGTCAACAGGAGTGTTAGAAAGTACACTAGACTACTTGGTTATTCAAGAATATTACTCAAATGATTCAAACATGGATTCTCACCAATATATAAAGCACAAGAATTATTTTAGTCTTGCAAATGGTCTAAAAGTCAAAATACCAAGCTTTTTAATGAGACTTTCAGAACTTGGCTACATGTCCAGAGCATCACTGGTTGGACTGTAGCTGCACTGTACAAATTAAATTATAACAGCAGTAATACATGGAACTGTTAAGAAAACTTGTAAGGGCTTGAATTAGGGTAACAGAAACAATCCTACAGTCAAACAAAAGTCACTGTCATCAGACACATTTCTAGGTATGGGAAGCACTAAGCACTAATAAACACCTTTTCCTGGAATGTCATATTAAATTTTGTGAAGATGGTGGTGGCTATCCATCCCCAACTTCCATTTCTAATAAACAGTTCCTTGTCTCAGTCCTCATTGCTTTCCATTGCTGTTGAGAGTGGGAACATTGGAGTTCTTGGCACAAAGAATTAAGCCAGTGACTGCTCCCCAAGATTGTCTCTTGCCCTTGAAAACATAAACTTTTAGAAGTCTTCTGCTGCTTGGCAGTTCTCTGAATTCCTCACACTGTGAAAAGGAACATTTGAGTTAGACCTCGTGAAAATGGCATTGACTAATGAATTCTCCAGATTTCCGTAAATAAGGTACTATCCATCCTTCCCTGAGGTCATGAAGCCTGTGGTGAATTCACAAAGGGCACTTCTTTTGAGGTAATATATAGAAAAAGTTAATAGAACAGCAAGTGCATCATTTGTTTGTTCTCCTCAAACTCCCAGAAAACTAAGGAAATGGCAAACCAAAGGACTTGGGAAAATATTTCCTGAAACATATTCAAACTTGAATGGATTCAGGAAATATTCAGTTATTTTAGTGGTAGACTTTACCAGCTTGACAGCTCTATGGAATTTAGTTTCCTATTTATCTGAAGACAAGCTAATACTCTGGAGAGGTAAGTCAAACTTTCAGTGCTTCTGTCTTCTAATGCATCAAGCTTGACTTGCAAATAGCCTCACTACAAGAGAGGAGAGAAATGTATTACCACATTCAGGAAGTCCTTAACCTAAAAAGTCCAGGAACTGGCAATGGGATTATACAGATAAATTATTTTGGGGTGTTGGGGAACACTGTTGGATCACCTGGTAAATCACACCGCAGTCCCAAACCACTGTATGCAGAAACTAATGAATATCTGTAATATGGTCAAAATATTTAAAGTTTCATTCTCTAAACTGGGATGTGATTTTGACATCTGTGGTGAAACTATCAGAAGCTAAATGTTTCTCCCCTGCATTTATTACCAGAAGTAGTATATTTATTACCCCTTTTCTTTAAAAAAATGGATTCCTGATTACCAATGAGCAATTTCTTATATTATAAAATTCCAGAAAAGCTAACAACGTAACACCAGGATCATGTCTGACTAGCAGCAGTGCATTAGAGTGAGAATAATTCTACCAAAGAAAATGGGGTTTAGCTTACTGTCCATTCTTATTAACATTTAATTTATTCCAGCATCATTATAATAGCGGGACTGAGATATCCACTGAAACAAGGATGAAGAGCTTTTCAGGTTGTTACTCAAAAGACAGTGAAAGTTCAAGGGAAGTGTGGCAGAAAATTAAGAGAGGATCAACAGTTTAGGTGGGTTCTGGTATTATTACAGAAAAAACTACTTTGAGATCTAGTGCAAGTGATTACGTAGGTGGCCTCTTACCTTGGGCAAGAGTGAAGACATTTCAGACTTTCTTTGTTATCGGTAATTTTTTGCACACATGAGTTTTTTTTTTTCAGTAGCCTAGTGTGCTGGGTCTGTCTGGGGCGGAGCTGGTTTTCCTCACAGCAGCCCATATGGTGCTGTGTTTGGGATTTGTGACTAAAAAAGTACGACTAACACACCAACATTTTAGCTGTTGCTGAGCAGTACTTGCATGGCATCAAAACTTGTCTTTTTCCCACTCTGCCCCCGCAGGGAGCTGGGGATCTGCACAAACTGGGAAGAAAGGCAGCCAAGACAGCTGACCTGAATTGACCGAAGGGATGCTCCATGCTATAAAACCTTGTGCTCAGCCATAAAAACTGTGGAGAGGAGAGTGGTTGGTCTGGGATGCAGTCACTGCTCAGAGCTGGCTGAGCATTGATCTGCTCGGAGAAGACAGTGAGCAATTGACTTTGCATCACTTATTTCTACTCCTCTTTCCTCCATTTATTTCTTCATCTCAGCCCACAAGCTTTCCTGATTTTGTTTTTCCAGTTCTCTTCCTCATCCCACTGGGAAAAAGGAGGAACAAACAAGAGGCTGTGTGGGGCTTTACTGCCAGCTGTGGTCAATACAATGCAGAGTTTAAAAATAAACTTGATCCTGCATGGAGAGAAATCTCCTCTTCATTTCTGTGCCAGTTTTGCATTTTCAAACAGAGAGTGTGCCAGATTTGTTACAAACTCCATGCAGATGTGAGAAGTCACTCTCCATAGTCACTCTCCAAAGCAAGAAATTGCCATGTGAACTCTCATCATACCATGCATGTGTTGTGTCATCAGTCACAGTGTGTGGGCTCGGGTGTTGGCTGATGCCTTGAGATGACTCTGAGCAGAGGGTCAGGCTGACACTTGTGCTATGACAATGAAACAACCTGAGCTGACTTGTCACCATATCCCTGATGGAAGCAATAGCTTTTTATGACATGCTGAACCTGTTCATTTACAAAGGAAAGAGCTATGAAGGAAACTGTGCCATGTTTTCAAAAGCTGCTGGCTTTGACATGTGCATCAGGCCGGCTAAAATCGCTGTGCTTAAGGGGAAACTGGGAATTGTGCTCACAGCTGACAGATGATGTTTCCACAACTACCATTATTGTAAGCTTTGGTTCTGCACTTCTGTCATTGCCCATTTAACATAGATATGTTACTAAACTTATGCCTCATTGTCAAACCACTACAAAATCCACAGGAGAGTGTGGCTAAAAAACTCCTCTGTCTTCATGTCTTGAGGCTGACAAGGACTGTAACTCTTATGTGAATGATGTTGTTGGTAGCCAGAGAGGGGTACAGCCACGTGCTGCTGCTAAGGCATGCTTAGATGCTGTGGATACTGTGTGGGAGGTAACAGAAAAACAAGGGAAGAATGCAGATATCATGGGAGGGATGGTAGAAATTAGGTACAAAAGAAAGACATTAAAAAAAAATTCCTAGTATTTCTATGGTATTTTCATGTGCGTGGTAAAGGAACATGACACCAATGTTTCTTGTTTAAATATAGAAAAGAGAAATGAAAATGCTTTTTTGCTGCTCCTTAAACTGCATCAACTGGCCACACAGGCACCCATTCCATTTCTGAGCTCAAGAGAAAAAGCCATATATCACATCAATCAATAAACCCAAATCTGCTGTAACCTTCAATAGATGAAAAATAACAGTAGCAGTAATCCTTACTTGATACACTTGTTGTGAAGTATCATCCATTAGTCTTCATAAAGCGCACTGAGATCCTCAAATATAAATGTACAACACGTTGTGTGTGGAAAACATATGTTTGAGCACAGCAGGAAAATGACCAATACAGCTGAAGTCCCACATATCTGCAAGTGTCTGCAGTGTTGATCTGATTTTCATTTAATTTGTATTGGTGTTAATCAAAATGGACTTACATGAAGTGATAGAAGTTACATTGCTGTGATATATGTGAAACTACAATTAAATGTGATACATTTTTTAACTCTTTAAATTCATAATACCTACTTCAAGATGCTATAAATTTGTAGCTGTTTCCTCTGTAGGAGATCTACAAATCTAATATAGACATGGGCCTGATCCTTTTACAGAATTATACCAAGTGGCATAAGCTGAAGATCTGTCACGAAAGGAAATTGGGTACAGAGTATACTGAGATTATTCGCTGTGATAGGGATAGAGACTGTGATGAGATATCATGACTGTATTTCATTCTGCCGAGAAAAGACTTGATCTATAAGAAAATTAATCTGGTGGAGTAATTACAATCTGCTTTCCTAAACCCCATCCTCCAGCCTAATTAGGAAAAAAAAAAAAAAACAGAAAATATAACTAGGGTGTGTTAGAAGCAAAATCAACAGTTTTAAAATTTTTTAAAAGGATATATATAGATATTTTGCTAACTGCTTGTTTAGTTGACAGTAGTACGTCAGTGTACAATTAGCCCAGTGGAAAACATACTTACTACTTTAAATTTAAGCTATTTGCTTCTTTGTTTCTCCATCGTTTCTCTCCTATCTTTTTGTCTTTCCTCATTCTCTTGTGAAGGTAGACCTTCTCTTTAATACACAACTTTCTCTCTTGCCTGTTTATTCCCCATTCACACCTGCAGAAAAAGCAAGAAAATATCATCCACAGAAGAGCATGAGCAAGCTAGGGATATTCTGAATAGAATGACTCTGATCCTGAATCTGTGATGTTTAAGCCTGCAAAAGGCTCCCATCGCTTAGAAAGCAGGAGCATCAGTCCTTGGAAAGGGAGACCAGGATTCTGTTTGGATAACAGTGTATAACTCTCTTTCCTGTGTTGAAAAAAAAGGATTTAATGAACTCTAACACTGGCAAAGCCAATGAATTGAAAGTGAAGAGAAAGTTAACCTTCACCACAAAAGCATGCCCTGATTTGAGCGTGAATCCATCAGACGGTACCTTACAAAGAGGGCATCAAACTAAAGACTTTATTTTCAAGGCTGACTACCAGATACTTGGCAATATGAAGTTGTTTTGTTGACTAGATGTTCCTCTCTAAAACAATTTGTACAGGCCTGAGAAATCATTAAGTGTTTTCTGTGAGTAAAAATAATGAATGTGTTGTAAGAACTCCTCAAAATGAACCTGTGACAGCGATTTAATAAACAGACATCTAAATCCTGGTGTTTTGAAATACAAAAAGGCATTCGTAACATGTTTTATTTTCTTTCTTTTTCTTCAGATGTGAGTTTCAACCTTACATGATTTTTTGTCCCAGTGTATAATTGAAAAGAGTCAACTTCTGGATTTAAATGACTTTATGAGCAACCGAACAATGGTACTGTTTGGATCATGCTCCATGCTTGACTTTCACTATTTAGTTGTTGGATTTCCACTTAAGAGAGATAAAATACATTCCACATAATTTGTTTTCAGTTTCCTGGGCCAAAACATTAGATTTTTTTTCCTATTTTTTTGTCTTACTAATCATAAGAAGACATGAGTCCATGAGCAAATAAATAATAAACCTGTGAAAATATGACTGGATTGATAATAGTGATATTTTGAGGTAATCTTGCATAAAACTCTAGGGAAATATATGGAGTTGTTACTTTCATAACACATCGAAATTTTGATCTCTAAGAGAGAAAGAAATTATGGGTAACTTCTGGCCCTACCTGTTTATCTTTGAACACTGTTTTGTTTTCCAATTGAATTAGCAGACAGAGTTTACATACCACACTAAATATCTAATGGCATGCACACATGTATAATAACTAATTGCCTCCCCTTTACTTTTTTTCCCTAGGGCAACCAAGATAACAGTAGCAAATTTTTGATATATTTTTCAAGCTTAGCAGTGCGTTGGAAGGCCCTTGGGCTACATGAAAATTAGAGAATTACATTAATTTATTTCTGTCAAATTAAGAGCATTTGAAAAGACCTAAGCATGGCATTTAAGATCACCCTCACTGTATCTTTATTTTAATAAGTGAGGGCTTATTTTTTCCCCTCTGATGAAATGAATTTAAAAAGTTTATACTTGTGTCATATATCTCCTGGGATACATCTGTGATGGCTCATGATTCTCAGTTGAATTCTTGTTGTAATAGGGACAAGACCTTCCTTGCTGATAGGTGAAGACATGACAGCAATCACATCCTTCTTTATGGAAGGAAACAGTTATCCCATTGTTCCCTGTTTCCAGAATGAAAAGAATAGTTGCTGGTTTGGAAGGACTTTTCGAAGAAAAGCCAACATGGCAAAATCAGAGGGTCTGTAGAAGTATTTCTGCTGTCTTATTGTGATCTGTGTGGTGCCTTGTACAAATGCATTGATTGGTATGCACAGAAATGAAAAAAACAAAACTGTTCCTTCCTCTCTGTTTCATCTTTTTACATGCAAGATGCAAGATGAGTCTAAAGACAAGCAGGTGTTTCACTTTCACTAAGACCTCAGCATTTTGCCTGGATTTACAGTTCCAGGGGTTTGATACAGGTGTCTAGTTCAAACCACGCATCTCCCACGGGTTTTTTCCATGTGGTAAAATAAGGTCCTTTCTGGTGTCTTCAATAACTTTATATTCCTTAGAAATGAATTTACCTTAAAATTTTAATAGAGTCCTCCAGATGGAAAGAAATACAAGAAATTAATTTTGCCCATATTTGTTTTGTTTCCTAGCAGTTGTAGGTGGTGCCATTGTTTCTGAGTTGGGGGAAAAGGCCGTGCTCAGGGCAATGTGATCCTCACTTTACATGCTGCTGCTTCAGTCAGGTAACTGTGATCTGAATTCATTCTTGTTCTTGTTCTTTTAAATCACAGGTCTACCAGGGAACAACAATACATGCAGCTCTAAAAGCACGAGTCCGTGTCTTTCCCCTTTGTGACATCTACATTTATGGGGAGAGAGGAATGAGCAATACAAGAAAAAGCAGTTTCTTGTGTTAATAGCTTACCATCTGGGAGTATTGAGGAGTCCTGTCCCATTTGAGAGAATGTTGATGTTGAGAAATGCAGTATTTTGTGGACAGTATCATATTTGTAAACAAAACTTAAAAAGTAAGGATGAATTCTGCCTTCCAGGGAAGTGGGTAGCTAAGCTTCCAGTGACTTCCCTGAGCGTAGGCTTGTGCCCCATGTGTATTTTTTTTCAACTCAGTTCAGCATGTTCAAACACACATTACAATAATCTAATTGCAGTGCAATTCCTTCCAACCACCAAGTGTTACTTTAATTGCATAGCTCATATTTACGGTATGTACAAGGCCTTAATTTCCTTTAGATCTGCGACTTCCAGAGTGACAAGGCTATTGTTTTGGTGTGCTGGTACATCTACTGTGCGAGAACTGACCCTGTGCATTTCTGGCAACATGGTAATGCTTTGCTAGACCAACTACTTAAAAGAAAAAATGTAAGACGGCAGAAGAGTTGCTTGTGTGTATTGTTCTTGAAGGAAAACTGATCTCCCTACTCTGATTTGGGGGGCACTGGCTTAACAAACAGCTTGAAATAGCAAAAGTCCATCCACTGCTGTTCCTAGCAGATGAAAATAATAAAAGTACTGAAAATAAATGAGGCACTCAATCTCTAGAAATAACCTTTTGTATTCAAAGATAAAAGCTTAAGAAACTGGCTAGTTGCCAAACAACAAAACGAGAACTGCAGTTGAAAATTTATATACTCCTTTCAAGCTCTGTAGTAAGGGTCATACCATTAATTATAAATGACAGCATGAGGTTTAAAAACAAATGCTTTCAATCTCACCTTTAGGCAGAAAAGAAGCAAATGTTTTATTCCCATGGAGCACTACGCTGGCATGTTCCAGAAGGATTAAAACAATCTAAAACTGAAAGTGGGTGGCCTTTCAGGGCAAAGGTGGTTCTTAACACTTCAGTAGTAGCAGAAATAGCCTTCAGGCTTGGTGATACCCTACTGGCATAATAATTTCTGTTGTTATCAGCTCTTTATTTAATGGTAAGCAGGATGGGTATCAGTGCTTTTTTAAAAAATTGAATACAATAGAGATTCTGAACATGTTTCTTCTCCACTCTATTTCTTTATGTAGCTTTTTATATTTAAAATACAAATAGAAGACTGAATAAAAATATGTGACTTTTTAATGTTCTTTACTTTCTTTTTCTAAACCTGGCAGTCTGACAAGGTCCTAAACATAGGATATTGTGCCATTTGGGGATGGAAGCTACAGAGTATATGAAATTCCTATCTTAATCTGATCTGGCAGACCATGTAGGAGGCTAGGCAGGATTACCTTGGATATCTCAGGTGCCATCAGATGCTTGTGTTTAGACCACCAAATCAAATTCTAGAAGTCTATACAAGGTCCAAAGAAGTAAAAAATCAGATGCACTGTGGGTATTCTCTGAAAACGATGTAGATTTACTTGTTCAAATATAATTCAGATTCTGTTCTCAAAATTGACAGCATAAAGGGATTTATGTCTTACAGAGATTCTTTAAAGTAACAATTTTGAACAAACTGTCATGAATCAGTTGTTTTAGAGAAATACCTGGCTCTCATTCACTTTAGGCCACTGCTTCCTCATATTACGAATTCTTCCAACATATGATTTCGGCATTAGGAGTAGATACATTCTATACTTGTCACCCTCATGTGAATTTCTTCCAAGGTACATGGTCTATTAGAAATTAAGGGAAATTAGCCAAAAAATGTGATGGCAATACTCTTTAGAAAGTTGCATAATTGTTCTCCCACACTCTCGTGGTTCATTTCTGCAGCAAGCATATTTATTTATTTATTTATGTATTTATTTATTTATTTATTTATTATCCTTAAACTGTCAACAGTCACTAGTAAGCTATTTGCATTCTCAACTTTGTCACCAGGTATGTAGCATCTCCATTCACCATTAAGAGATTAATTCTCCATGTGGAAGCTTGCAGCCCATGATATTAATCAAGGACCTGTTCAGATCAGCATATGCAGTGTTATTAAACAGGCTCTGAAGTCTACATGTTCTCAGGGAGTTCTTGATGGCTTTGCATGACTAGTGTTTTTCACTGTGTGAAAGGAAATGCAAGGACTTAATTTCTGCTTTCCATAGAATGTGGAATAAAAGGTTTATTCCCTGTTGTTCTGTAAGACTAGATAGGTAGACCTACTAATGTGAACACTGGATGCACAAGAAAATTTCCTAATAATTGGATAGCAGACTTTCTAGGAATCCAGTGAGAACAAAATTATTTTCTTTGTGTGAGTAAAGATGTGAACATAATTGTTTTCATTTTTCTTTTATTTATTTATCTGGGAAACCCCCCTTACCACCTATAACTGTAAGTGAAGAACTTTGTACTGAGTATGCTTTTCTAGGAAGGAATTGCTTCCATCTGCAGTCTAGGCTGAGGTGGCATGAGACTGGAGTGGACCTTTGAGAAATTTAGAAGTAGATGGCAGGCATTAGCCTTGAGATAGCTGAATAACACCATTTTCAAATGACTACTATTTGTTTTCTACACAACAGCTGTGAGAAAAAGGGAAGGAAAGTATGCCAAAAATCTGCAAGCAGGGAAATAGAAGCTATCAAGACATCCTGAACACTGTTTTTTCTGCCAGGACTCAGCATGAAGAATGTATTTTACACCTGTTTTGAGGAAGAGTGGGAATTTTTAGTTTTTGCTGTTCTCTGAAGATATTTTTGGCTGTAGAAGAGGTATAAGTCTATAGTAGGCATTTTACCTGTGTGCTCTCACAAATTCTGAATGTTGTGGATCTTTAGATTGAAAGGCACAGATTACTTCAGCACCTGGGGTTGCAGGAGTGAAGGGTTTGCCATCAGGTAGGTATCTGCTCTGTGTGGTTTGTGGATACTGCAGCAGGGCTTTAGCTGATAGGCAAAAATAAAAGTACCTTGTAAGTTCACAAAACATGACTTTATTGTGCTTATAGTGCAATTGGTACAAGCAGTGCCAAAGCTGCAAACATTGAGAACATTGAGAACATTGAGAACATTGAGAACATTTAGAACATTTAGAACACTGAGAACTGCAAACAATAAGAGTTTAAATTAAAGGCTGAGGCAGATTTAACTCAATAACTTGCAGCCAAGAAGTGGTCCAGACCTGCAGTGAACAAACATATTTCCCTGTTAGGCTACTTGAACACCAGGATGGTAAAACATTGTCAGCAATGTTTTAGGTCTGGAGGTTCCTAAGGGCTGTCCCAAGGGTCCTATTGGAAACCATTTTGTTCTAGCCAGGCAATTTCTCTACTGTGCATGTAAAATGCTATTGGAGGAAGCAGGAAAGGAGTGAATAATTCAAGACACCACTCATGGTCTATTTTTTTCTTCATGTCCTGGCAGTTCATTTTCATATTTCTTTTTATTTGTTCTCTCTTTCAGTGAAAACATCTTTCTCTTAATTCTTGGGGGAGAATATTTTATCTGAGTCATCCAGTCACATTTTGCAAAAGTCTTTAGAAATTCCACAAACTTTTTCTGTTTTCCTCCCTTTTTTTTTTCCCCCCCTCAAACTCTTACATTTGTAGACTCATAAACTCATAGAATGGTTTGGGGTGGAAGGCACCTTAAAATTATCCAGTTCCAACTCCCCTGTCATGGGCAGGGACACCTTCCAGCAAAACAGGTCCCTCAATTCCCTGTCCAACGTGGTCTTGATATGCAAAACCTATTCTACAGGTATTAGACTAAGACTGACTCTTGTTTGAATGGACTGAAAATTACAAGTATAGAACTTTTAACACAGGAAAATCAATAGAAATTTATTCTTATCTGTATTGTTTTCACGTTAGCAAACATAATATATTTATATAAGGTTCAGGAGTGTTTTCATATTTTCTCAGTCTTGAAATACCCTGAAGATGGCAGGGTTTTACCCACTAGACATTCATCCTGTATTCCTTATGTCTTCACACTGCAATCTGAGTTAGCTATCAGAATATCAGTGTTACTAGTGGTTTGCTGCTATGTCTAATTTCTTTCACTGGGGTCTGAGGCCTCGTGACCACACATCCATAAATAGTGTCTTCCTTAAAGAGCTGGAGCTGTAGAGGGAGTTCTGATGAAGCCTTCTTCCTCAAGAAGTCCTATGTTGGTTAGTAACCTCTGTGACAAAGCTAATGCCTAAAACCAATCCAGAAAGGTGTGTGCTATTGCTGCTCACTAAAATAATCTGGAAAAAATGCAGGAACCTTTCAGGGAATCAGAGAGGAGACAGCAGTAGCTCTCTTTGCAGTACTGGAGTACTATCAGAGAACTTTTTATGTCTCATTTCCTTCTGGGTCAAGTCTTCTCAGTCCATAGTTTACGTAGTCAGTAATGTTGCTTTGTAATTTTAGGCAGCGTGTCTGTGTGCATGTGTGAATGTCTGTATGGGGCTGTGTGTTTGTGCCTTGCAAATTGCACTGGGCACTGTGTTGCCTAACTTCCACCTTGCATATCCCTGCAATACATTTTTTGGAGAATGTGGAAATCTTATTGACATGGGTTTCACTGAAAATGAAAAGGAACCTAACTAAAATTTGTGGTGAACCTAAACAGAGTGGCTAAGATTTTACTGTAATACGCACTGATGAGATTTCTACTGAAAAGAAAATGCTATTCTAAGATCCATCCTGGTACAAAGCTCATTCTGACTTTCCAAATTAATTCCCTTGGTGAATGAGCTAGAGTGTATTTTGTATATGGTACAGAGTAATACATTCTCAACTGCCAAATTTCCTCCTCTGATAAGGGTTTTGAAAGTTCTGCACTGTGGAGGTAAAAAAATGGAATGGCTCTGAGAGAGGAAGGACCCTTGGAGATGGGAGAAAGAAGGGTAAGGAGCTGAATGGCAGGACTCAGAACTCAGAAATGCACACATTTTTCAATCAAGCTGAAATTCTCCAAATAGATAGCTATGATCGTTATGCAGAGTGTGATTTGCTCTTGAAAAAGCAGAGTGACTCTCAGAGGAATCCACGTGAAAGAACAGCTATTAAACTCACACATACAGGAGAAAGAACCCATCTATATCTCCCTCTTGTATCAAATGGCAGCATGCAGTCAAGTCTGAACAGTTGAACAAATAAAGTATTAGAGTAGATTACCGCAAGGGACAATGAATATGCCGTAAACAATTTGAGAAAATGTCTTAATGAAGCAGGAAACCTGTGGAAGAATGAGAAAAATAAGATTAAACTGAAGAATCGAAGGGAAAGCTAACAGGGGCTGTGCCAGTACTGAGGAACTGGGAACGAGTCCCAGCTCCGAGGTCACTTTGGCTGCATCCCAAATTCATGTCAGAGCAAGATTTGAGTGCATGTCAGTCCTCCCCCACACTCTGGCTTCCACGTGAGGGAAGCCCTTGTATGAGGGCAGTCAAGGATACACAAAGCAGAGCAAAAGGAAAAGGAGAGTGGAGGTGTGGGACCCACCTGCTCTGTAGCCTTGACCAGACTGAATGGCATTTGAGATAAATGCAGCCAACTCTCTGCAAATGGATTCACTTTATGGAAACCTCAATGTCTCTGACAGCTGGAGCTGTTAGCAGAGATATTAATAGAACGATATCAATAAAGGAGTGATATACTGCTGGCTGTCTTGATTAAAACATTTCCATTGTATACTAATTACATTTATTACATATATGTGAATTTTATGTACTGATTAGGCTTCTAAGTTTGACCAACCAATAATGGTCTTGACAAATAAGATGAAATAAATATGAACACCTAATAGTTTTGAGATAATCCTTAAACTATGACTGAACAGGCTAATATACTTCAAATGTTGGCCAAAATTATGTCAACATAGAACATATGACATACAATCCCACAGAAATATGTTAGCTCAATGAATAGAATTGGGTGTCCTAACATCTCATGCAGTCACTCCTATCAGGTTTTGGCCCCAAACATTTTTTTTTTCTTTCTGAAGCTTTCAAAATAATTGTGCAAAATTGGTCTGTCCAGAAATGTTTGGCCCGATTCTTCATTACATCATGGTTTTGGTGCTGGATGGTATCTGTGGAATTACTTGTGACACACTCCTGCTCTAAGTAACAATTCACATAGTAAACTCAGTGGAGTACATCTGAGTCCTGTACAAAGAAAAGAATCCAGCTGCCTGATTCTGGGACTGTAGCATTATGCTTAATTCTGTTAAAGATTAGTGTACCAGTTTTTAAGTAAGTGTTTTAAGAATAATGATTGCACGCTTCAGCAAAGTTACCCAACATGGAGACATGGTTCTCTCTACTTGCTTGTAAAAAATTTGGTATGTTGAGTTTCTGTTCTACATATTGCAACAAATGCAATTCCTATAGAGATGTTTATTATTTAAATTCTGATTTTGAATAAAGTCAGTGAAAACTGTGGATTTCTGTACACAGATCTTTTGTGGTGCAGAAATTTCTTGACAGCAGAAAGAACACCATGATGCAAAATACACTGCAGTCACTGGCAACTAAGATTAACAGCTCAGGTGTCAATTGCACTGCTGACACATTTTCACTTGGAGCTTGGCTGAGTGCCCCAGCTCATTTCACAAAACCCTCTTCAACAGTAACATTCAGATTGTAACAGCTTTCACCTTCCTTCCATCTGGTTGAGATGATGAATAAGCACCAGGACGGTAAAAGCCCCCAAAACTTTAATAAAAACCACTTTTGATCCTCTAAGCTGTTTGGCCCACTAAGGGCCTCTTGCTGGGTGTGTGAGGACATACCTGGTAAGCACAGTCTGCTGACCATGTCACCAAAAGAGTTGTATTTTCTCACATGATCATTTTGCCATCTAACCACTGCACCTCTGTTGTAAGTGAGCCTGTTCCCAGACGCACCAGATGGGAACAATGTTGGAGAACACTCAAAAGGAGCTCTGCATTGAATAAAATGGGGAAATGCTTCCATGGGCATGCTCCAGGCAGCCCTTATGAGAATGTCGTGCAGCTGTGAAAGTTGCTGGCAGATTAAGATACTGGGTGTTGAAACTCATGACAAAAAATAAAATTCTTAGGCTGAGGCACAGCACACTGCATTTGGCAAATCTTAAACACTTGTAGTTTAGTCATTCAACTTCTTTCTCCCACCTCCTCCCTGTGAATATTCATGTGTAGTCTTAGGCTTGCTTACTGCCTTTTCACGTTCTTCGTGGTGGGTGCTGTGACTCACGTTGCTTGCCTCAGACTCCTTTCTCCTTGTTCCCCCACAGCTCCTCACACAACCTCCCCCGCGCCAAGGACACCTCCCTCCATTCATTTCCTATAGACCTCTGCGAGGAGTTGCTAGGTTTTTTTCTTCTGCAGAAGACGCAACACCCCACAAAACCATCAAAAATTGCTGTCCTTATTCTCTGCTGAGCCATCTGCAACGGGGAGCTCCTCCCCTACTCAGTCATTCTCTGCTACGACACAGCCATCTCTGACCTCACTTCTCTCTCTGTACCAACTCCTACGACACCTACACGCAGAAGCTGACGCAGCGCTCTGACTCTCCTTCCTGTGACACAATCATCCGGTGCTTCATCCCTTCTGAGTTAATTTTCGTCATTCAGTGTTGCTGGTGCTGCCTATCCAGAAAAGAATGCCCTTTTTCTCAAGGAGGGATGGTGCTCCTTGTTTGATCTCCATATTTATGGAGGGTTTGTTATTGACTGGGATTGTGACTGGTGCTCAGAGTGATGCTGAGCTCCTGACAATGAGCAGAATGCAGAATCATTGTGGAAGCGTCTGCTGCCAGGTCCTTTTCAGACAATATTGATACGTGCCAGTACCAATCTGTCACTGATCAGACGATTATAAAATGGCCCTAAACATGTGATCTAAGCTGAAGTTAGGTATAGGAGAGCACAGGTTAAGAAAAACACCAACCTCACTTAAAGGAAAAAAAAAAGAATGTGGTTATGGAAACAGTCATTCAGTCAGTGCAGTTTTGTGAGTGCTTTCTAGAACATACTAAAAATGACCTCTGTGGATCAAAAGTAACTTGAAGAAAACCAAGCTATTCCAGTGTCAGTCAGGTCAGAAATCAGCACCAGTCATTGTCTTAAAGAGAAATGATCCAAGCTCATACAAAAACATAAGCAGTTAAAATAGGAAACTTGGAGAAAGCAATGAAAGGATGAAGTGATTCAGTGGATTTAGCACAAACTTTAGAAACTATTACACTTTGAAAATATTTTTAAAATAGAGTGGGTTTTTTCTTATACTGATTTCAAGAACTTCAGATGCCTTTAATTTGGTTAATAGTTTGTGTATGGCACAGGTCCAGTAGCTCAGCACTGGAGTGGTCATATGCTTCCTTTACATTTTTTTACACTAGGTAAAATTGCTCTTGCTTTCAAATTAAAATATAAAAGGTTATTTTTTTAAGAATTTTCAACTGAAAATAGTCACATTTCTGTGAGGTCCAGTTTATTGTACCGGTGCAAAAGTGACCAGTTTGTAAAATGGTAAACTTGCACCCTAGGCTTTCATGCTAAGCTTACATGTGCATGTAGAAAATTGCATTTATACTATGAATCAATGCATGATAATTTTGGAGAGAGCAATGACATAAATTTTTTTTTATGTATGACTTCTTGAAGAAATTTTATTTGGGTTTATTCCAAGCTCTACTGTACAGTGCTTCTTCCTGGCAATGGGCTACTAAAAGCATACATGTTCCATAACTCCTACACTTCATGCTATAAAAAGCTACAGAACTGCATCCATGTGATGCCATCCATAGGGATACTACAAGAGCTTGTTGAAATCTTATTTTTATTTTGAGATGTCGAGTGGAAACATTTTATTTTCTACATTTTGGTATAATTTCAGTTGACTCTTGCTCACAAGAGTGAAAAGGGAAAGGGACAGCTGCAAAATATTTCTTCTGATTAAGTCAGTAGACTTTTATAGTTTGTCTCCTCTGAGACAGGTGCCTCTTTCTGCTGCATGATGAGAGCTATGCTCTGAATCAGGGGCTTCTGCCTATGGTTACACATGGAGGTTTGGGCATTTGAAACTAGAAATAATTTTTTTTTTAAAGTGCTTTGAACTGGTAACAGCTTAAAGTGACCACTGCACTTCCATCAGCAGCTAAAAACTAGTTAAAGAGAAAAGGCATGGAAAATACATAAACACTTTAGCCATCGGGATCTGTTTAGGATCAGATAAAGCAGGATTCAGAAAAATTGTCACATGAACAAGACACAGATTGCTGAAGCAGTCTAATCACCGGAGAAATGTTTGCAAAGCTACAAACTTCTGTAAGAGCTGCAAAAGGAGCTGTTGCACTCCTCTGAGTTTATTTACAGTAAAAAACAATTACTTAACTACGTATTCCCTTAAAAGGTTGGCTATCTTCCATATGTCAGGTAAATGTGTGCTTTAATATAGCTGCGTGGCAAAGTCTGCAAACACCAAATCAGCTTATGTGGATGTTCTCAAGTAGTAGTATTTTTTGCTCCCCAACAACTTCATTTTCAATGCTTAGGAACATATTTGGCTGTGAAGAGAAGTTTAAACAGTGCCTCTCCCATGGATTGTACAAAAACAGTCAAGTCAAAATGCTCTTACATGATCACATTTTGTGGTTTTCATTTATAAACTGACACAGTTGAGGGCGTGTGTGATGACTATTTGAGCTGTTCAAGTTCACCCAGTGTTTAGGAGTGGTTGATACTATTGACTTGCCAGTAAGCTATTTTATGCATATATCTGAAAGCTATTCATGAGAAGAGGAACAGCATCAAATAAAACTGTGTTTTTACACAGAAAATTGTTAGTTTATTCCCACACAGCAGAACAAAAATCTGTGTATTTCCTGCCACTACCATCCTACAGGCTCAGCTAATGCAACTGAGACAGTAAAGGAGACCTTCTGTACCAATTAGTTTGAGCTTTAAAAGCAAAATTATTCACTCCAATTTGTCCCACAGATGGATGCATCATGGGTCCATAAAAATTCTTATAAAGGCAATAGCTTTTCAGACCAGGAAAAGAATTTCAGGGAAAGACAAAAACTGCTTTAATGACTTCTAAGTTTTGACTTAAAAGAAGTGCTGTCTAAACTCTGGAGAATATTTCAGGGAGAATTTGTGGAGCTAAGGGCAACTTGCTCTTAGAAAGTTGTGTGAGGACCTCCCAGTAGGTCAGAAATGAGTTTGGAATATTGCCTTTTCAATGTTCTCTACCTGTGTACAGAGATCAGTGGACCACATCCATGGAGTTCCTTTCAAAAATCAAGCTTAAGTCATCCTCTCCTCTCCTCTCCTCTTTCTTCTCTTTTGTCTTCTCTTCTCTCTTCTCTTCTCTTTTGTCTTCTCTTCTCTCTCAGAACACACCCGATGAGGGAGTAGTGGCAAANTCTCCTCTCCTCTCCTCTCCTCTTTCTTCTCTTTTGTCTTCTCTTCTCTCTTCTCTTCTCTTTTGTCTTCTCTTCTCTCTCAGAACACACCCGATGAGGGAGTAGTGGCAAATGAGTACTTTGATAAATGCAGGATCAGGCAGAATGTGCAAGAGAAGGTATCTTCCAGGGCCACGCAGGGAGAAGGTGGAAGGTGTCCCTGTCCCTGGTGGCGGGGTCTCTTCCAACCCATACCATTCTATGGTTCTATGATACTATGATACTAAGAGTGAAAAAGGAAGGGATATTTGCATGTATGTGTGTTGAAATAGATCACCATTTGTGTGATATATTTGTATCAGAGAAAGGCTGAAATTTTCAGACTAGATTTTTTTTTTTTAATTATCTGAGTGCTTGCCATGAAATCCAAATGTTTCTTTAATTCAGCTTTTGACAGATTAGTGAGCGGTTTCTTAACCTACTGGCATATGCTTAGGTCAGCAGTAGTAAGCAACATTTAAGAATATTGATCGAGTTTTGTCTGCTCTTTAGATTCCATTTATATTACTTTTGGGCTTTAAAGTATTTCTGTATGTATCAATTACAGGAAAAGCAGAGTCTCTGTGCTTCTCTCTGGACATCACACGGCCATATGAAAGAAATGCTAACATTCTCCACTCCTAGAATTAACTAGAAATGGTCTGAGTCATACATTCGGCATAAGCAAAAATGTTCCCAAATTAGGAAATACTCAAACTCTAAGTTTCTGTTTCAGCTTATTATAAAGCTGTGAGCTGGCTGTGAATGTCAGAAATGAATCCAGATTTTACGAAGCTCTGTGAATGTTCAACCCCAAGATATAGGGGTTGTCTTCAGGTCCATATCTAGATTTACTAAATGTCTGATCTGATTTCCTAACGACCTAGAACTTCACTGATCACACTACCTGTTAGTACCTACCTAATAAATACTGAAGTGGCCGATTGCAATCAATCTGGAAAGAGTGGTAGGCACCTCAGGAATGCAATGTAGTGCAATGCCTACAAGCATTGTTAGTAATAGATGCTCCATAGAGCATTCCCAACACTCTTTCCATGAAATAGGCATTCTCCCTTGCTTTAAGTGCCAAGAGAGCTAGAAGCCTAGCTACATACTTTAAGAAATTTAGGGCATTCAGGTGCCTAGAGAATTTTTCTACCAAAACCCTACATGATTAGAAGTGTGAGCGCAGACAGAATGAGGTGGCAGCATAAGAGGAGCTAAAAGTAAGCTTTGAACTGAAGTTGCTCTTGAATGGAAATCTAATTAAATTCAGTTAATATAGTCCAAAATTTGTAGCTAAGAATCAGAAAAAAAGAAATCAACAAGCAAAGTACACATGTATGTTAAGAGTCGAATAAAAGTCTTTGAAGAGACAGAGGTATGAGTTTATACCATAGTGGATTCCCAGAAATTTGTAAGGCCGTACAAGAAGTCAGAAATGTTATGAGATCATCATTTCTGCCTCTGAACAGCCTGTACCCTCATAAGTATTGCAACTCATATGTTCCATGTACAAGCAGACTTTCTTCAGTTACACAATTATCATTAGAATTATTACACTTGATAGCACAGTAACTTGTTCCAGGAAAATAGAACCCACGAAAATACTACTCTTGGAAAAATATAAGACAAACAGAAAAGGAGAAAATCCTATCGGTAGTAACATTTGTGAAAAAAGCTCCAGGAAGGTAAGAGTGAGCAAGAGATGTTTGATAAAAAAGGTCTTCTTATCAAAATAACAAATTACCACATTTTGAAACAATGTAGGATGTAGGAACAATGAAACAATGTAGGAGCACTTCAGCATACCAGTGAATTTACCAAAGCTCCATTATAATTTTCAAGGTTTATAGCACATGTGCCTATCTGGTTCCTTGCAGACTGGTTCATGCCTGACTGAGAAGTAAAATAAGCCTAGCAGATAGTTTCCAGCCATTATTTCTCGGAAGTTCTTTATCCATACTCCTATTTTGTGTCTAGGTAAATTCCCAAAGAAGAACAAATTCGTTTCATATATGACACTGGTGATCTGTATCTTAATCTTAAGTAATACAGGCCCTGGAAACATATTTTGGGAGAAATTATCTACCTGGCAGGAACAAATTCCTTGTATGCTCAAAATCTTCCCATTACCTCTTGATTCCTTGATGGATTTCTGTTTTAATCCTGCACCAGCAGCAATATTTAGCTTCTAGAATTTTGTCCCCTGGAGCTCTCAGTAACTGGTGAATTAAATAGCTGAATAATTGTCTCTAAGGAGCCTCCACTACAGGCAATGAGCAACAGCACAAGGGTTTTCCAAAACATATCAGAGCCATTCCCATTCATGATTTACCCAAGCCTTTGGTCTGAACTCAGCCTCACTCTACATGTTCCTTTAGTACTGTAGGAAGGGTCTGGATTGCATGTAGATAACCAAGAATAGGTAAAGGTGTATAGACAAACACACAAAAAAATCTTAATTAAAGACGTTAATCTAAATCTTGTGTGAGTCTGTTGTAGATATCCTCCCTACAGATATCTAGGGATCCTTCATTTTAGCCTAAACATCTCATTTCTGGAATTCTGTCTGGGCTCCAGCAGCCCCTTTGGAAAGGCACAAAATTCATCTAGGTCTTTGGTGATATTGCAGCCCCATATGGTTTTTCTCATACTGTAGTGCATTTCAGATGACTCAGCCCAAATGTTTAGTTGACTGAATTTACAGATGAAATCTGAGTATGCTGCTACTTTGTAGTGAATCTTCTTTTGTGGCTGCTACACTATTAACATTTCCTACTTTTCTGTGCCCAAGACATCAATGATGCTTGTCTTATATGTGCGTACCTCCATTTATTTTTCTAAAAAACAATTAGAGAGGCATTCTCCATCAGATAATGAGTTGTGTAAAAATGGAAATACATAAATGTTAATTTGATGTCTCTGATAAAACCTTTCACAATCAAACTTTCAGATCTCCAGCTAATGAAATTTGGCTAAGACTAAGTTGAACCAGGTCTATCTATCAGCAGAAGAGTCAATCATATCATTTTAAACTAAGAACAGCTTTGGCTTCTCAAATCTGTTGAACTTGAAAGGTAGTGAACTAGATCTGGAGCTGTTCAACCAGACTGAGGCAGTGATCAGTGAACTCAGTTTTGCAAAAGCTGGTGTCCTCCAGGATATCTGCATCTCCATCCAATTTTACAGTGCTCTGAGCACTGCCAAGAGAAGTCTTCTGCTCATGGTGGCACGGGAACACATAATCACATTCTCTAGAGCCATTCATTCCAACTCCATATAACTTATTTAATAGACAATATTTTAAGTGGTTAGGTGATTTTGCAAATGCAAACCTTCAAAAATTTCAACACTTTATTTAACTAAGTGATAAATGACTGGTGATTTTTAGTACAACAGTGGTTCTTGACTGGTAGATGTCATAGAGGGCTGAGCCATAGAGTCCTATTGAATGTAGTTTCAAAACTGAAAGTGTCTAATTATACTTTCCAATTGGTTAGTGTTTTATGAGGATTTTTCAAGATTAATTATCATGATTGTAAACAATTTGCCTTTGAATAACGTGAATGTAAAGTGACTTCTTGAAATTCGCACTCTCTATTTATTAAATACAGGGGGTCAGTGCCAGTTTTTGTTTGTATATTTGGAGCATTCATCAGTCACGTTAGTGACATGTAGTCAGTCCTCTGAAACACAACACAGCAAGTTCAGTTAAATTCAGACTGACAGCGTGAAAAGAAAGTTGGCAGAACACAGGGTCCCGTTGCTAAGCAATGCTTGGCAATACAACACACGCACATTATGGTGCTTGTGATGACACCATGAGGAGAGATGTTTTCAATTTAATGAATATCCATCATTTCAGAGGAGACAGGGTGGAGCAGTAGCAAACAGGATGAATGGAAGGGAGACGTGTCCCCAGGGAACCAAATTTTGCTCTTAGTTACATCAGCATGAATACACTAACTTCATCAACGGTGCCCTGGATTAACTGTGGAGTGACTGCAAAAATTTCGAGGCATTATACTGAAAATGCTTGTAAGGTATGCTTAAAAACCAGTCCGCATGTTTCACAGTGCTTCCAGCATACTTTGTCACTTCAAGTCAGTGTGAGGATTATAGATCCACCTGGCTGTGGACTTCACAGTCAGAGTCATGTTCGTTCAGGTTATTGCAGCCCTCAGCATGCCCAGTCCTTGAGCTCAACCCAGAATGGTGACTGTGTGCTTGGGCCTGAGGGGGAGCTGCCCACAGAGATGAGCAAGTCCTGGGACTGATGGGGTGGGGCAGGAGGAGGTGGAGGAGAACCTTCTTACCAACTGAGGAGTCCCCACCACAGCTTTAGTCTGACAGATGGCTGTCTTTTCCTCCCTCCACCTTCCTTCTCTGCTCTGTCCTTAGCTAGGCATCCTCCCTGTGTTTCCAGGCACAGCCCTGCCACCATACATCCTGCTACAACCCTGAACAGGTGTTTAGCATTTTGGGACTTTGCCTGCTACCTCCCCTCTCTTCTCTATCCTACCAGTCTAGTTGGATATTTTCAGTCAGGTTTTTTTGTAATGTGTCATTTTCACTCTGAGCTTACTAATTATTTTGCATTTCATAACAGGAAAAACCAAATTTACTTCAGCTCTGCAATTTTTAAAGTTAACTAAAGTTTAAAGTAACATTTCATGCTTAGTCACATACAAATGAAGCAGAGTGAATTCTCAACTGGTATTAATTCAATGACAAAAATTATGTTGACTTTATGTCTATTTCTAAAAAATCGAAACCAAGAGTCCTTAATAGTTCTGGAGTCTTGTAAGGGTATATCCACTCTGGAGTCTTCTGGGTATATCCTGGCAAAAATGCCCACTGCATTATCCTCATCTTTTCGTTTGCCATTGTTTTTACTGGGAGCAAAGCCAGACCTAAGAGCAGGAAGGGGCCTGTGATCCAGACAGCACAAGACTGCTTAAGAGATGACCAGTCTGAGTTTTCAACTACATCTTCCAAGTATAGGATCACAAAATGATCAGAGAGGAGAGTTAGGAAGGAAAGATTAGCCAGCCATCAATTCTGTTTCCAAATGGTAGATGGCATCTCTATTTTGACATCTTTACTTGAAATATGTTTAAATCAGTATTAGGATTTCAAAACTGGCTATTCTGTGTTCTAACAGCTGTAGGAGGAGCCACTTTAAGTTAACTCAAGGTTTGCTCTTGTAGGTGCTGAAAGCTCTAGTATGAATCAAACAAGTGTTGAAGAGTGCAACTTAAGCACAAAAGAAAACTCAGTGAAGCCTAGGAATGCATGAGAGTGCTTTGCTAGATCAGATCAGCATGACTAGTGTGTCACAGGATAGAGCCAGATGTCTATATTTTAAAATACTCCAAAATCTGTGTTTCTGTAAAAGAGGCATCACCAGTTGCAGGAGAAGTTAAATGGTATTAGAGACAGGATTTTAGGCAGTATTATTTGTTGTTTTCACTTCATAGTTTGTTTTACAGATGTTTTCCAAGCAATCTGTTACCTCTCTCTCTGTACTACAACATGTCTATTAAGATAGAACATCCTTTATGATACAGTATTCAAATATGTTTTTAACATGCACTTATTTCAGTGAGAAACTAGATACTTGCAGGCCGTGGCCTGGCTGTGCACGCTGTTGAATTGCATGTGGAGTGAGTGTGTTCTCACAGGAGCAGGGACACCTGTGCAAAGATGCACCATCATCGCTGTCCTGTGCCCTGCACCCCACTCTGAAATTCATTCCCTTTCAATTCATGTCCTTTTCTTACCCGCAACAGGTTAATCAAGTGATTTTGGGAGCTTATAGGTCCTCTTGCAGTATTGTTAGAGAGATAATAAAAGCCAGGCAGAATCATGGCAGAAGAATTCCCAGTGGACAAAAAACATTTTTAAAACCTGAGGATGGCCATGTGGCTTTATGTTAAATATTTGAAGAGCAGCTACGTCTGAAATCTGACTTTTAATATCAGGTTTGTTATGATATTTTATTATTAAGTCGTGGTAGTGATTTTCAGACGAAGCTAAGAAAACACTTCACTTTCTACATGGTACTGTGTTTCAACTGGTCATGTAACAACATTTCCCCCCTACCTTTCTGATGAAGAAGAACATATCTTAGAAATACAACATCTATGCAATGTGATCCTTTAATACAGCAGTGATTTTTTTTCCTGTTATTTTGACAGCTAGGCAAAGAATATAGTGAAATTAATGTGATATTCCTGCAAAATTTACGCCTCTTTAGCTTGTATAAAATATAGATATTGGATTCATTTATTTTATAATTAATTACTTGTGATTACTAGATTAATGAATTGTGATTACTATCTTTAAAGAGCATCTCACAGAAATAAAACAAAGCTTCTGTGTTCATACATTTTACAGTAAGATCTCACCAGATAGAAAGTCACAGTTCAAGGGTAGCAAGTTCCAGTCTGAATGATCAAATACAGCTGTAGGGTTCTGTTTTCCTTTCAGAGGCGAATGTGCTATGTCTCCACTTCCAACTGCTCCTCCCTGATCTCTTTCAGTCTACTAACACCTTTCTGTGTCTTTTCTTTCACTAGACTCCTTTTTTGTGTCTTCTATAGTAGTCTACCTCCCCTCCCCCCCAGCCCTGAAACACTTCACATACTCTACTGGTATCTTCTATTCATTCTTTTAAAACTTGATACACCCTGGAGTCAATAATTAGCATATCACAGTTAAACTGAAACAGTAAAAGAGCAGAGAAGAACAAGAGCCAGTTGTGAATAAAAGCTGAAAAACCTTTGGAAATTATTTGCCTGTGTTAATTGTAAGCAAACAGAGGGATTTTTTTGTATCCTGGACAGTGCTTTCTACATTGTTAGTGATGACTCAATGAATAATGGCTATGTTTTTGCAAAAGAAAATGGGGTTTGTTTGTTTGTTTGTTAGGTTTTTTTGAGAACACTATTTTCAAAACTTAAACTGAAAGTAAAGCAATGTTAGTTTGTTAGGAGTCCTTCTGGGGAGGACCAGGTCTGGAGGTGCTTAGTTTAGCTGAACTGGTGAGACTGCCTAAAGAAAGTGCCAAAGTTCACAATACCATTAGCAGAGATAGAAAGGTGCTCTTATTTAACTGATTATTTAAACTAAAATTCAAAGTTGGAAGCTAGTGAAAGATGGCTTCTTATATGCAAATTTGTGTTAGATGAATATGAGATTCCTCTGGATGCAGTTGAACCATAGAATTATAGAATTATTTAGGTTCCAAAAGACCTCTAAGATCGTCAAGTCCAACAGTTAATCCAGCACTGCCAGGTCCAGCTCTAAATCATGTCCTTTTTAACTACCTCCAGGAACAGTGAGTCCAGCACTTCCCTGATTAGCCTGTTCCAATGTTTGACAACCCTTTCAACGAAAAACATTTTCTAATATCCAGTCTAAACCTCCCCTAGTGCAAATTGAGTGCATTTCCTCTCATGCCCTTGTTACTTGTGAGAAGAGGCTGACCCCCACCTGGTTACAGCCTCCTTCAGGGAGCTGTAGAGAGTGATGAAGTCTCCCCTGAGCCTCCTTTTCTCCAGGCTGAACAGCTACAGCTCCCTCAAGTGCATCTCACAGGACTTTTGCTCCACAACCTTCACCAGCTTTGTTGTCTTTCTTTGGTCATCAGCACTGAGGTCAGGCTAACAGGGCCACAGTTCCCTGTAAACTCCTTCCTGCCATTCCTGTAGATGGGTGCCCCATTTGCTAACTTCCCGTGGACTGGGCCTCCCCACTTGACCAGGACTGATGGTAAATGGCCGAAAGTGGTCTGGTGAGCTCTTCTGCCATCTCCCTCAGCAGCTGTCATTCTCAGCACCCAATTGCACCTTTTTACCTTTACAAATATTTTATGCAATTCCACCTCAGTTTTAGGTAGCATCTAATTTCTATGACAACATACAAAATAAGGCTTCCTGCTTCTCTAAGACTGCCATTACAAGGAATCCTGGTTATTACCCTTTGAGTAATAAGAATAAAGGCTCTCCAGGCAGATGATTTTGGTAGTTCATGAGTCTGACCTGGGGCATATGTACTGAACCAGGATGCTGTCTGATTTAGAAAAACCAACCCTTCCCACCTATTCTGAATTTTTAGGCAGTATGACTAGGAGGTTATGTAAATGTCATAGCTTTTGTAAGGCTCTTCAAGGCAAATGAAAGCCTTTCAATACTAAAGTAAAAGTGAAAAGAATAAGAAAGTGATCCAATAAACGGTTACTGTAAAGACAAACACTTTGTCCTTTATAATGTTTTATGCTGAATCAAGGCACAGCTAAACTCAGTTTCTGCATTTTGTTCCACTTAGTGAAGGAAAATGCTAATAATGCTATCTAGACCTATTCTTTAGCAGACTAATAATATTATGCATAATCCAGATCCTTAAAAGGACTGAGTTTCTCTAACACATTGAACCTTCCAGGAGAACAAGGTGTTCTTGTTGATGGAAAATTAAAATCCATCCTTATAAAAAGACAAACATTTCTACCTAATGCTTCCTTTTTGAGTGAAGGTGGCAGGAATCATGCTCATTGAACATTTCTGACAGTGAGAAATGCATGCTTCCTGGAACACATTAGGAGGAGGGCCAGAATTCAATACCACTAGTGAGAAAGTGCCTACACATCTCTTTAGGTCAATAAAACACAAAGAAGTAGGTGTAAGTTTCTCTTAGGGGCACAAGATAAGACAGATAATGACAAAGAGAAAGATGTCTGATAAATTTCTGTAAATAGAAAGATTGTAACCAAGTATCATCATCCCTTTAATTAAATCATCAAATCAGAAACCTGTGCAGGGTAAACTGTAACACCCAGACCCTTTCTGCCCCTCTGCGGATACTGCTAGGGTCCTTCCTTGCTATGAGTTAGATTAGCAGGTGGACGGCCCTTTCTAGAGGACTTTATGGAAGTCTAATACATTTATTTGTGCGATTCATCAAGAACAGCTTAATCTTAGCAATAAGAACCAGATTTTTCATCTGATGGACTTAGTGGCTTGTACTTTTACCATTATTTGAGATGGGAGAGGGGGATATGTCTACCTAGTGTAATAATAATAATGCAGTGAAGCATTTGAATAACAGATGTCTCATCATCAAAAAAGGGTAGATGTAAGAGAGGTGTCAGGTAAGGTCAGGTGAAGAATCAAACCCCAATGTAATTAATTTTTATGCAAGATGAAGTGGAAAGCCACATGAAAGCAGTAACTGGTTCAGCCTGTAGCAACTTGCCTCCTAAAAGGATTAGATGGTAGACAGAACACCACACCAGAGCTCTGTTCCTTTCCCTGGCTCCTGCTGGTAGCTCAAAATTGCTTCAAGATGTTGGCTCTAAAACTTTAATGAATCCTTTCCTGTGCCCCTCAAGGCAGCTGGGATTAATGGGGATGCTGCAGCTGAGGGAGCCCCCAGGGGAAGGTCTCTGCCACACATGGCACAGCACCCTCATCTGGGGCACTACTTAATCCCAGAGCTGAAGGCACATTTGCAGTTTGCCACCATTCAAGCAAAATGTTGGGTTCATTTCTTTGCGCAAGTGCCTCGTAATAGCTGTGTTTGTTTACAGAGTGGCTTGGCACTATTTTGCCCAGCAGTAATCCATGACATAAACTGGCATAAACAAGTGAGGGAGTGGAAGGCACAGACTGCCTGAGTTCTTACACGTGGTGCTGCAAACCCATCTTGAAGAAACTTTTATGAATGCCAACCTGAATTAGATTAGCTATACAACCAAGCTTTGATTTCAAATAGACACATCTCAGCCATGTATACATATTAACAAAAAAGTGGGCACTGCACAGCTTGAGTTCTCCTTGTGCTTTGGACCTTGTCTGTTTCAAAGGAGAGGGGAAACCTACACTCTTCCAGTCTCTCTGACTTGATCTTCAAGGGAGGCAAAACATTGTTTGTCAGTCAGGTTGGCATGAATTGCAAAGACAGTGCCCCTTCAAACTACTGGTGCAGACCAGAAATTCAAAGGATGGGATTTTAAAAAAATATGCCTTTAACATATTCTCCAGTATTATAATAAACCCTCTCACTGCCAGCAGGCAGGGATTAAAATTCTGTGTTAGTGCGAGTGGAATGGAATTTGGAACAAATAAACAAAAATAATCCTGGGCACATTTCCAAGAGAGTTCATAAGAAGAATGCCACAGGAATAAGTGTCTGTCAAAAGACAAGGGTCTAAAAATGTATTGATTCAGCTTTTGGTGCCAAGAACATTTGACTCTAGAGAAGAGTCTTCATCTTCTTGACTGAACTTCCAACCGTAGATCGTAAATAGTGAAAGAGTTTTAAAATGCCTCTTTCTGATAATGACAGAAGTGAGAATACCTCCGCAGCTAGAAGAACATGATCTATTTTAGGCTAGTTAAAAAGAAAAAAGAATATATTTTGAAGTGCCCAAAAGTAAAGCCCTGAGGCTGATCTCACTAAGTAAATGTAAACACACAAAAATTATAGCTAAAGAAAAGGAAGCAGTCTAACACAGAGACAAGGGGAGCAGACATTGTCAAGCTGGCCGAAAGCGGGAGGATGTCATTATGGATCAAGATTTTAATATTTAAAATGCATAAGTGGGTGTAAAACTCAAAGGTGGGATAATTTTTCATGTGCCTTTCCAGAAAGATGGGTTTCTTGTAGAAATGAAAAAAACAACACCAACCAACAAAATTCCCAAAAGAAAAAAATATTGTTAATATATAAGTCATTAAAGCTGAATAAAAAAAGAAACAAATACAATATGTGCTTTATTTTATTAGGAACTCAACAACTATTACAATAAATTTTAAAGAGAGACAGATGTGGCAGCAATTAACAGATAAAAGCTTTCTAAGAGAATACACAAAAGTGTGGATTGGGGTGTGATCCAGTGGACTTGGATGAGGCCCCAAATATCTGCAGAAAAAAACCATGAGAAATTTCCTTCAGCCCTCAAGGGCTTTGAATGCTCAGAACAGCCTTCAGCAAAATGGGGGATATGAACACCATCAGTGAAATAGCACTGAATATAAGGAGGATCAGCTTTCCAGGGAATCTCTTAGTTAGTGGATGTAAGGTACCAAGGATGCCTGATGTAACCTGCAGTCCTAGCTGTCACACTCTGAAGAAATCATGATCAAACAGCTCAGATCACGGCTAAATTTTGCTTTTTGTGGATTTTGCACAACTAAGTAAACCAGTTGTACACCTCAAAGTTGAAGAAAGATGAAAACAATTCCTTGTTTCTGTATGTGCATGTCCTGAAAAGGAGAATTCTAAAGAACTGCGTAATTGTACAGGTGTCCCAGGGTGTTAGCCAAAGAGCTGGTTTTAATTGCCAGATTTCTAAGTATTATGTTACATTTAGTCTTCTTGTATCTCCATTCCCTATGTGTAAATCAGTGGGGTTTTTATACTACCATGCTAGAGATTTTTTAGGATGAAAATTAGAAATTATTATGAAGTACTTCAATTTTGTGGCAGTGGAGAATAGACAAGGTTCAATAGACCTTGTGAAAAATAGGTTAGATTATTTGTTGATAACTAAAATTCCAGAGACATAAAAAATAAAGGTTTTAGATTCCTCATTATGGCAGTTGTAAACAACAGAAGTGGTGACAGTGGTGGATGAAACAGTGCCCTCCGATGTTGCCCTTCTGCCATCTCGAAAATAATGGTGCAGGAAAAAAATATCTACTCCTTTATAATGCTGATATTTAGAAGACCTCAAAGTGATAAGAAGCAGAATGCAACTATTTGTACAACCTTAGAGAAACTGAATCCACAGATTCTTTAAATGAAACCTTTAGACATGTCTGGACCTTGGCCATCACTCCAAAACTTAATGCAAGGGTCCAAGTGCCACTGATTGCAGTAGTGTTTCCTTCAACTTGTTCTTTTATTGCATGCCACTCAAAAATAAACATTCATAGATTAAAATCCAGAGCTCCTATTATGGTTCCTCAATTCCTGTACCTCTTGCTGAGATGTTGATGGTGTTTTTTAAATGTAAATTTCATGGCAATGGACTGTAGAAATACAGAATGCTTCTGCATCATCCGTAGTATATAAAGCAAAGATAAAGAATGTCTTGTGATAGGATATCCAGTTTGCTACCCCTCACCATATACTTTTTGGTTAAATCCATAGAAATCCTTTTTTTAGCACTGGTTTATTAAGCCACAAAATTTCATTTAATGGGATGCCTTCAGGATTAAAAAATATGTTAACTGTAATCTATTCTTTTCACCTGTCCCAAAACCATGTCAGTTTCAGCCACTTCTTGCCAGTGTGCAGAGCCTGGGGAAGATCTCTTATCCTTCAGTATTTGCAGCCACCCCCACTTGCAGCACCCATGTTTCTGCTTTGCCACTGGTGCTGTGTGGGCAGGCAATTAGTATGTGGCTTGCCATCCCCATCTATGGAGTGGGTTTCTAAAGCTTCATGTGTCTCATCTACTTCATTCTGAAATCCACCCTAAACCTCCCACCAGCCAAAAATCAAACCACTTTGCTTAATTCTTTCCACACACCTCCTTCAGGCAGACTAATGATCTGGTGCTGCTTGTTTCTTGGTAGGAGGGTGCAGCTCCTCCAACACAGTAACCATTTGATTATATTGAGTAGTGCCTTTCAGATCCCAAATCTTTCACAGCACTTTCTGCAACTCCCTGTGAACTGCTCTTCATCATTGGTAAACAAACTTGTCAATGTAAAAGCTGAAAAAAACCCCAAAGTTTCCATTTGCTCTGTACCTGTTTATGTCAGGTCCCTCTTGATGAGAAGAGTATTTTGCTTTACAAAGAATCTCGGGGTCAAGAAACTTTTGAGTATAAGCAGGTAAGGTATGTCAAAAGTGCCCTGCTGAGATTATAGGTGCCTTGTATATCAAGTCTGACCAAAATATGTTTTGAAATGTCCAGGACATTGCATTCTGTAAGAAGTGATTGTGAGTGGAAACTTTGAGCAACTTGTAATAATAATAGTTCTGCTGAGTACCATTATGTACCAGTATAACTTCATAAACAGTCCTTTATGTGTCTATTATTTTTATCACAGTTTCTTTGTTTTCTGTTTCAAGGACTTACAGTTTCTGAAAGGACAGTATGAAACCAAATGTAAGGAACTGTTTCCAAGGACAGCCATAAACATTTTTATCCATGCTAGGATTACTCCCTAGGTAAAACTGGATTGTTACCAGCCCAGGACATCTGTGTGGAAAAAGGCCTGTCCTTTGCAGAGGTCTAGCACAAATCCCAACCACCAGCCAAGCTACCCTCTTACTGTCAGTATTTGCAGCTTCAAGTCTCTGTGTCATACACAGATTCACACACACACACGGTCATGACAATGCTCAGCTGGGAGGCTGTGGGGAGGGAAGTAGTGGAGGAGTATCTGAAAATGAGCCCAGCAGAGAGGACACCCACACTGAGAGTGGAGGAGGAAAGCATCTGAGCTGGCCATATCACAAACACGGCAGTGGGAGCTGACCCGACACAAGAACATCTCCTTACAGCTCTGCATATAGACACACACGTATGCATGTGTAAAACAGTACCACGTAGGAGGAAGTTTCACAAATAAATGAATAGTTGTAATATTTACTGATGGAAAACATTTTCAGGTGCAGATAATCCACACAAAAGTATACCAGGTTCACCCTGCACTCCATCCTTGGTCCTTACTCTATGTGTCTTTCTAGAACATATTAGCAATATGCAGGTCTAAACAGGATCAGTTAATTCTGTAACTGATCCTGTTTAAATGACTATTTAAATGTGTGTGTATATACATATATTTGTTTAAATATATTTAAATATATACTCAGTGGTATATTTTGCCCACAAGATTTGTGACAGTCATCCAGAAATGTAAAAATGTAGGTGGTAGGAAATACTGAGGGTTTCTATGGTACTGCAGCATTTTAAGAAAATTATTTGGTGTCTTATCATCCATGAGAAAGACAATTTCATAAAATAGGTGATGACTGTACTTTAAAGGCATTTGTGATTGACCCACCCATGGGCATTGCATACATGGGAACTAATATGTGTGTAGGCTGCTTAACAGGAAGGATTCCTTCCCCATACATGAAATATAGATGTCAAAGGACCAGAGTGTGAAAATCCCACTCACACCCATAAACAATTTTTTGGAGAAGACCACTGCTGTAGTCCAAATGTGGGTGTAGTAAATGATTATATAGTAATAGGATTACTAAGGTGAACAATTGCTCAATGATTACGGTAAAGAGTTCACTACAGGCCTTGAGGGACAGATTGGCACACTCCTCCTCTGGCTAAACAAAAGCTGGCATCTTCTTCTGGGGCAAATTTGAGTACAGTCATTTACTTAATTTGTTCCATGACACAGTCATGTCATTGGAGATTAACATGTCTGTCTTCATTAAAAACAGTATTTGCTTATATTGACAAGTTTTTCCCTGCTAAAGAAATCTAGTCTGCTGAGTGCCTTACTAAACATTCAGAATAGACTGCTGATGGTGGTGGTGGTTTGTATGAATTGAATACAAGTGTGATAAAAAGTGCTATTAAGAATATTTGATAGTTGGTGTAAAGCTAAGGACTTGGCTGCATAGTCCACTCATACTTTTGCCGAAGTAGGATCTGTTAATCATGGCAAAATTATAGTCTGGAGCTGTTTAAATAGATTATTATATATTGCTACTTCAAATGTGTTCTGCAGTTAAAATTTGATATAATTTTCTACACTTCCTGGAATGAACTGTTGGAGTAAGTTCCTGGGTACTGTCTGCAGCCACTGGTCTTCATCTCTGCAAGAGATAAATTTGAGTCTGGGACAAAAATTCCAAGGCTGTTTTGCAGCCTCCTATAGTACTCCCCTCTCAGATATAAATATAAAAAAGTTCATGGTTACATGCTGTTTTGTTCTGCACGGGCAAATTAAAATGCCCTCTTTTTTTCCAATAGTCCACATAAAGCTCTACCTGATGGAATGTGTCAACACAACAGGAAGCTAAGACCTGAGGGAGGAGAGAATTAGTTGGTTCTCAAAGACTCTGGTAGAATCAGAACCACAAAGGAATGAGGTTCAGACCCTCAGGCGCTGAAGAGTGGCACCTACTTGAGCCCAGCCTGGGGGAAGGAGTACCTGTGAAGTGTTACTGCCTCACTGGTGCATTGGGCCCTGGAATGGTGGAGGTCACATCTTGCTGGACATGCACTCGCTCACCCTGTGGTCTGTGCCGGTGGATCACACTGTCTCCTAAGCATGTGAATAAAGTTATAGGAAGCATGTGACTGTAAAATTTAGAGGGCCTGGGAGTGATCAGGCTGAGAAAAAGCTGTGCCCCAGTTTTCATTCACATTCTGAACACATGAAAATGGAACTAAGAAGTGTCCTGGAAGCTGAGGGAGTTTTGTGTATGGATGGAAGTGAATCCAACAATAACAAATCAGCAAATTCTGATTTAGTTCTGGGTGGATGCCTACCTGCAGAATGGGATCAAGAAATGAAAATGAAGGAATATGTACCTTGATTCAGAATAGCCTTCTAATCAAGTGCTTAAGGGCACACTTTTCTTCTCTGAAAAGGTATTTCCTACTAGTCTGAGTTCAGGAACAGAAACTAAGAATGCTCAGATTCTAGTGTTGTTTTTGCCACAAGATAATGAGCATGGGAAAGGATAATTAAAGGTATTGATTAGTAAAAATACAAAGGTTCTTTCCAACTGGATAACACCCTGTAGTAGCTAGGCATAGTATTCACATTTTGAAAGGAGACAGCTAAATGCACTTTGAGACTCTCAGAAAAAGCAGCTTGATATTTCTAGAAGTACAGAAAACTCTTAGGTTCTGTCTTCTTCAGGAGGAGTTTTGGTTATTGAACACAACTGGAAATCAGTCAATCGTAAAGACATGGCTTTTTAATATGAATCATGGAAATATTGATTGCTAATTGTAATCTGAGTAAATAATAAATATGATCATTTAGTTTATATGGGATTAAGATGTCATGTACCTTTTTGCTGTTCTTTTTATTTGAAAACAGTCCAATACCAATAACAGTGGACAGCATTCATGACAAAGGAAGGGGAAAGACAATTCTCCATCTTCAGACTAGTCGTCTGGATAAGCCTGAGAATTGCCACATCTGCACTCTTCCTGGCATGATAACAGGAACCTTAGGTTGATTACACAGACCACTGTCATGTCCCTATTGTATATTTTACCCTAGGTAAAAAATAAATTAATATTTTATTAGACATGCATCAGACTGAAGAAAAGTAATGGTGGAAGCAAGGTGATGGAACAGTCATTTACATTCCTATGAGATTCTTACAAGTAAACAAGTAAATTGCTCCAAAAAAAAAGAAAAAAAAGGTGAGAATGAACCTTTGCATTCCTGGAGTTATTCCCAGGATACTCTATCTACCAAAGCACACGCTATTGTTGGTTGAATTTGATAGACATGTAGCTTTTGCTACTTTTAGCTTTTTTAGCAACTATGTGTTCTTTCATAGAACAGAAATACACGCCTTTGATCTGGTCATAAAAGTTGATTAGTGGAAATCTGTTAAAATTATAACCTCCAAATGCCGATGAAAAAAGTTATATAATTAGTAAAATAAAGCACATGTTTTAATTTAAAAAAAAAGAAAATATTCAATTTGTGAAAAAGTCTTTAAACAGTTATTTTCCTAGAATGACCTTTTTTGTTTTAGATATTTTACGGAGTTTTCCATGGCAGATTTGCACCCATTTGTAGTTTTTGATTAATTTCTTTGGCAAATAAAACTAGATGGCCAGTGACTTGGTTGGAGACTTTAAGAGTTGGAAATGAGACTTTTTTTCTTTTTTTTT
>VXBT01001152.1:357922-514643 GCA_013400235.1 Oriolus oriolus | reverse complement strand
TTTTTTTTTTTTTTTTCCAGTCTAAGGGTTAGATCCTTTCCGATATAATTTTGCACAGTATTTCCTTGTGCTGAAATGGACAGGGCTTTGAACAACCTAATCTGGTGAAAGATATGCCTGCCCGGCAGAGTGACTGAAACAGATTATCTTCCATGGCCCCTTCCAATGCAAACCTTTCTTGGATTGTATGAAATCAGGTATGAAATACATTTGGCTTTCATTATGCCTATCTTAAATTCTCACCCATCACATGCATTCCATTACCTTCCATTTGCACGACCTCATCTGCAGTTGGTGTGAATTTGATAAGAAACTTATTTGTCAGAAAGATATCCATGCTGTTACAATCATGTATGACCCTTTAAATGGCAGCAGCTTGATTATACAAATTTTATCCCAGGTGGTTTTTATAACCACAAAGCTTCAACAACAATTCTAAAATCAAATGCAGCAACAGAATGTCAGAGTGCTCTGACAAAAGTATAGGTGAATAATATCAAAGAAACTGGTATTTGATGACACTGATAGGATATTATATTAAATCTAACTGTAAGAGCCTAACTGCAAAAGGTTACAAACATATTCCATTGTAGCATTTGGTGTGAAGACTGTATAGAATTTATAGGCTTTTAAAAGTGCTTTGAAGTTCCTGGTCAACAAAGAAGTTATATTTTTACCCTAGGGCATCAATTATGTAGCCACTGTACTTGTGTAGCTTGGGATATAAATGTTAGAAGAAGGAGGAAATAATTTTCTCTGTAATTTTTACTAATCAAAATAGTTTTGTAGTTTCAGTGACAGGGAACCTTAGCTTTTCAGATTTCCAACTGAAATTTGGCTGCATTGAAGCAAACTGGTCAACCTACTTGCACCTCTCAGCCTCTTCATTATTTCTAAGAGAACAGGTCTCCTTCACATCAGGCAGTTGGGTTTTTAGATCTGACATGACAATAGGCCTGTCAGTATCACTTCAGTGCCTGGTAAGGTTATGGAGAAGATTATTCTGGGAGGTACTGGAAAACACCGGAAAGACAACGCAGTCATTGGTCCCCCTTCATGAGGGGAAAGTCCTGTTTGTCAAATCTCATTTCCTTTTATGACAGGATAACCCACCTACTTATTCAAGGGAAGCCAGTTGATGAAAATTTTTTGGATTTCAGTAAAGATTTTGATACTGTCTCTCACAGGATCCTTCTGGAAAAACTGTCCAGCACACAGCTGGATAAACACACCATGTGATGGGTGAGCAACTGGCTCATGGGTCAGACACAAAGGGTTACAGTGAAGGGTGACAACAGACTGGTGACCTGCCACTAGTGGGGTTCCACAGGGCTGCATCCTAGGCCCTATGCTCTTTGACCTCTTCATAAATGACTCGGACACAGGACTGGAAGGGATACTGAGTTTGCAGATGATACAATGCTGGGAGAAGATGCCAACTCCCTGGAGGGCAGAGAGGCCCTGCAGAGAGACCTTGACAAATTAGAGGGCTGGGCAATCACCAGCTGTATTGGTGTTTCGTTTTGCACCTGGGATGGGGTATCCTGGATGCATGTGCAGACTGGGGAATGAGATGCCACAGAACGGGACCTGGGGGTCCTGGTCAATGGCAAGTTGAACATGAGTCAGCAGTGCCCTGGCAGCCAGGAGGGCCAACCCTGTCCTGGGGGGCATCAGGCACAGCATCACCAGCCGGGCAAGGGAGGGATTGTCCCGCTCTGCTCTGCACTGGGGCAGCCTCACCTCGAGTGCTGGGGGCAGCTTTGGGTGCCACAGTGTAAGGAAGACTATTAGAAAGAAAGTTGTTTGGGACCATCTGAAGGAGCACCATGAAGATGGTGAGGGGCCTTGAGGGGAAGTCATAGAAGGAATGGCTGAGGTCACTTGGTCTGTTCAGCCTGGAGAAGAGGAGACTGAGGGGAGACCTCACTGCACCCCACAATTTACTCACAAGAGGAAGCTGAGGGGCAGGCACCAATCTCTTCCCCCTGGTGACCAGTGACATGACTTGCAGAAATGTACTGAAGTTGCATAAGGAGAAGTATAGGTTTGATATTAGAAGAAGGTTCTTCATCCAGAGGGCGGCTGGGCACTGGAACAGGCTCCCCAGGGAAGTGGTCACAGCACCAAGCCTGACAGAGTTCAAGAAGCATTTGGACAATGCTGTCAGGCACACGGTGAGACTCTTGGGGATGATGCTGTACAGGGACAGAAGTTAGACTTCGGTGATCCTTGGGGGTCACTTCCAACTCATGATATTCTATGATTCTGAGATTCTGTGATTCTAGGCCTCGACATGGCTTTCACAGAGAAGCTACACTGCTGAGGCATTGTGTTGGTTCATTCAGTTTTACCTTTTCTCCATGGTTTCTGTATGCTTTAGAGGATGGAAGGAATCCTTTGATGCCATTTTTTGGACTGAAATTACATCTCACCTACAAAATCCACGTAAGTGCTTCTGAACAAAGGCAGAGGCCCAGGATGATTCATGTACCATGTGCAAAAACATGAGCCCTCAAACATACATTTGAGTTTTCATTAGTTTACAGATGACCTATTGGAAGGTGAGAAGGGGAAAGAATAGGTAAAACATCTTTCCACCTATTTAGATCTTTGGATCCTTGATCTCAGCTCTGAGTTAAGCTCTCCAAGACTGTCTCCCATCTTTGCATGTCTGATTCAGCTTTCATTCAAGTCAATGAATTCCCGTTGAGTTTGATGGAATGTAGATGATGCTCTTATGATACTATAAATCAAAATTGCAACGCTCATTTATTGTGGTTGTGAGCATCATAGCAAAAGGCTGTGTCAGCCAGCCTTCTAAAACCTAACATTACATGGCTTATAAATTTACCATGAAGCTTGACTGGAGACTCAAGCTTGTCAACAAATCATGTGGCCTTCGTAAGCAGTTAAGTTTCTTTGTTTCTTTTCTTTTTTAAATAGAAAATAATTAGGTGTGACTATTCATTAAGTTTAAAGCTGCAACAAAATAAACTACGGGTTTTGGTGAAATATTTTATTTTTTTATTTTCTCCTTTGTTTAATCTGAACCCAGAGCTTAGATTTTAACTATGGAAGCCTGTAGCACCACTGCACTTTCAAATGTATTAGGAGAATTGAGAGGATTATTCACAAGAAAAGTTTCCTGCATGAAGAATCTGTTTTAATTCCTCATGAAACAGTTTGTGAGACAAGTTGAAACGAAGTTGTGAAAATAGTTTCCCTTTGTTCTCGACACTGCACATGTTTGTGTGCATGAATATATTTACTGCACTGTCTTACATTCAAGTTTACCTTGTTGTCCACAAAAATGTGGTAATGAGCTACCACACTGCGTCAAAGATGTTTTAGCTGTGGATAGGACTGTACAGTTGGACACTCATTAGACACTCCAGAACACTAATATCATTCTATCAGTGTATTGGTTTAATATTCCCATTCATTTTTGCGGAAAATACACTTCAATCCTTTTCTCCTAACATTTGCTTATATATCAGTCTTAGAAAACATATTGATAGGTTATATTTATTTTTCTTCTTGAGGTCCTCTGAAAGCTTTTGCCAGTTTTGATTTGTTTCTTGCACAGAGACTTATGTCTCTCATAGTAAATTACTAGACAACATGCATAAAGAAAGGCAAGTTAAGTCTTTTGCCCAGGCTTATATAAAATTGCCTTGGGTTTATGTCTTGTTTTTGTACTGTTTTATGCATTTAGCACTTCACAACAAACTGAGCTGCCTTTCAGGAAGATGCCACCTGGTTAGAAGGTACTGAATGGCCACTGTCCTTGAGGGATCATCAGGAGACAGTGTCGTGGCAGCAGGCGATGGTAAAGTGCTGCAACCTTCTGAAGGCGCCCCCAAGGAAGCCGCTTTGGAAGGCCACTGCCTTACAAGCACAGGCACACCGGACAGCATAAAGGAGGTGACGACAGAGAGCCAGGAAGGGTCTTCGTATGGGGTTTCAAGAGAGAGGTTTATTCCAGCCACGCAGGTGAAGGGTCCCAGGGAGGAAATCGAAAGAGGGAGCACATGGGCAGGTCCAGGTTTGTACATGGGGCCGGTGGGGGAGGAGAGAGCACCAGGCACCAATACTCTGAGGGCACGGGGGTGGCACACAGGCGGGACTGGGGTACGGGAGCTAATGGGGAGCTCTGAGGGAGTGACGAGGGGACAAGGGCCAATCAGGGAAGGGAAAACCTTCCAGATAAGGTAAAAAGGGGCGGAGAGACCAGCGGGCCAACTGGGGAAACAGAGCTGGGGTAGATTGACATAATGACACAAGGTATCCTGGGAGAGGCCTTTTTAGTCACCCTAACCAGGGGGTGCCACTCAGTGTCCTTCCCTCCAGGGGACCCTCATGGGACATCTGTCAACAGGCCCACTGGCCTCCACAAGACAGTGTTCATCAGGGAAGCACAGTACCAATTCACATTTCCCCTAAGTGCTGGGCATTTCTTTTCAAGAGCCTCCTAATGAATGTGGCATACTATTCCCTCCTCACTAAACCAGGCACAGAAGCAAGAGCAGAAGCAAAAGTGCAACTGCTTTTCCTATCGCACTCCCTCCCCACACCATTTTTCTCATGAGGCACTCCACAGGGTAAGCAATCTTTCTTCTCTTGAAGGCAAGTACTGTTCTCAATACCCCTTTTTATGCTGACCATTTAATAGGAGGAAGAAGGAACTATTTAGTCTTTCCTTCCTTGCATGTCCAGGATGCTGCCTCCAACCTATTTCTGTATAGAGCTATTTTCAGTTAAATTGAAATGTAGTTGATCATCCGTCTAAACACAAGCCAGACTTGCTGAAGACTTTAGGAGGTCAGTTTTTTCCTGGCAGCTAAAACCAAAACAATAGTAAAAGCTTAGCTCTCACTGGAACTCTCTTCTGGTCACTATAAATACTATGGGAAAGAACACTAGTCCCAGTGAAAGCAAATGTTAAAAGCTTCAGTCTGCTACAGAACAGTTAAGATCTGCTTTCAGTTTTCACCATTCAGCCACCTGAAAACCCACCACTTGGAAGTAACAGGATTTCAACATTGCAAAACATGCAGTATATTTCAGAGGATGTCAGACTTTCACTCCAAGCGTCACTAAGAACAATTTTCATGACAATGAATTCCTATTCTCTGACTTCTGTCTTTCCAAAGGCCTTTGTACCTTTCCTTTCCCCCTGCACTACCCCCCTACCCCCTCAGTATTTACAGACCTCAGATGAAACTCAGCCAATTTCTTTTACTTTTTTTTTTCCTCTGAAGATGGTTGTGCAAACTTGTTTCATTCTGACATTTAAAAACACATGATGAATGCTGTCATTATTATTACCAAGAAAAACTGAGTAAGGAGCTTTCCAGGAGCTATCTAGCTTTTATGTTCCTGGGTCTTTTTATGCTATTTGATTAAAATTTACCATTATGAATATAAATGCCATTATTCCTTTCTAAAAAGATTATTGTTGTGTCTATTTTTCATCTGTATTGACCTTGTCCTTTTAATGTGACAGAGACTTCATTCATATATAATCACACTGAGATATAAAAGTGGCCCATGAAATTAGGTCCTGGAAAAAAAAAAAAGGGAGAGAGGACTGTGACCTAGATGTTGAGGAAAATAAATCAGTTTAGTTTAAAGGTTTTCTTCGCATTTTATTTGTTTGTTTTTAACTACTGCAGCATAATGAACAGGCTGACAAATTTATAACTCCCTCCTGAAAAAAACCAAAACAGCACAACAAATAACCCAACAAAAAACCCCCCAAACCCGAAACCAAAGAGAAGACTAAAAACCAAACAAACAACCCCTAGACCCCAAGAAAAGCCCTGACTGGAGAGTTCATATTTGTAGCAATGGTTCTGGCTTCCTCCCTGTTCTAGTTTGGTTTTAATCTGCAGACAATAGGGAACTATTTGGCACTTACAAGAGGAATTCATATTTGTGCTAATTCAGTCTTCATCTCAACCCAACTGTAAGAACAGAGACCTTTTTTTTGCAGTTTCACCAGTAAACTGCTTTTCTTTTCTCTCCTACGTCTCTGACTAGTTGCAAGCAATGCAACGAGGTAACAGAATAAAACCAATATAATAAGAGCAGAATCTGGCTTCCTAAAATTTTTTAATACCTTAATGACCAGAATAACTGAGCTAGATACTGCTGGGGCTTTGAATTTCTACATTCATTCATTCATAGGTTCACAATGAAAGAGTTTCTCAGCTGTTCTCATTATCATTGAGAGTGCATACACATGTCCTCCTACTAATTCATAACCTATGTTTGCCAGCTAGTCAAAGCATGAACCAAGCTTATCACAATTTTAGCAAGCCTGAAAATGGGGCAAGATTTTCTCCAAGCTATTTTTATTTTTGGAATAGATTTGCTTCACTGGATGTAGGATGTTTTAAGTGGTAATCCAATATCAACTCATCTTTCAAAACAGACAAAAAAAGAGCTTTTGTTACTGGTGATGGTAATTAAATTGTAATCCACATAAAATTTTTCCAAATTTACTTTATGTTTGCACAAGCTTACATGGCTAGCTTAGAAGCTGTGTCTGGAAGAAAATCAAACACTTTCTACAGACAAATCAAACAGACTTTCTACACTGATGATTCATCCACCCTCTCTTATTGGTTATAGCAGAAGGGAGCCTACAAGAAAGATGGAGAGACACTATTTACAAGAGCATGTAGCGTCAGAACATGGGGAAAGGCTTCGAACTGAAAGAGAGCAGGTTTAGATTAGATATTAGAAAAAATTCTTGATTGTGAGAATGGTGAGGCACTGGAAGAGGCTGCCCAGGGAAGTTGTGGATGCCCCATCCCTGGAAGTGTTCAAGGCCGGGTTGGATGGAGTTCTGTGCAACCTACTCTGGTGAAAGGTGACCCCATCCAGAGCAGGGGTGTTGGAACAAGATGATCTTTGAGGTCGCTTCCAACCCAAACCATTGTATGATTCTATGGTTGTAAGTGTCATCTTTACAGACTTTAAGTGTACATTAGGAGGGAGGAAGCAAGCAAGCAGGCAAGCTTAGGTATTTTTCATTTCACAAGCCACCTAGCACTATTTCATACAAGAACTGACACAAATGCCACTGTTCCACTCTGAAATATATCACGCGTTGTACAATTCCCATTTACCAAATGATGTAGTGTCATGTCATGACTCTATGTTATATGCTGAATACACGTTTGTATTCAGTCCTGTTTAAAATCTTTATTGATGATCTGGATGAGGGGATTGAATGCACCCTCAGTAAGTTCTCAGATGGCAGTAAGTTGACTGGGCCTCCTGGAGAGCAGGAAGGTTCTGTAGAGGGATATGGACAGGCTGGATAAATAGGTTGAGGCCAGTGATATGAGGTTCTATGAAGCAAAGTGCTGGCTCCTGGCCTTGGGTCACAACAACACAGACAGTGCTGCGGACTAGGGGCAGAGTGGCTGGAAAGTGGCATGGAAGAATAAGGACCTGGAGGTGAGGGAACTGGTTGACAGCAGCTGAACATAAGCCAGTGCATCCCCAGGTGGCCAAGAAGGCCAGTGGCATCCTGGCCTGTCTCAGCAATAGTGTGGCCAGCAGGACAAGGACAGTGGTCATCCCCCTGTATTTGTCACTGGTGAGGCCACACCTCAAGTACTATTTTCCATTTTGGGCCCCTCACTACAATAAAGACATTGAGGTGCTGGAGCATGTCCAGAGAAGGGCAACAAAACTGGTGAATGATCTAGAGGGTAAGTTCTATGATGAGCAGCTGAGGGAGCTAGGGTTATTTAGCCTGGAGAAAAAGAAACTCAGGGGAGACCTTATCCCTCTCTGCAGCTGACAGAAAGGGGACTGTAGCCAGGTGGGGGTCAACCTGGACAGCTAATGACGGGATGAGAGAACATAGCCTCAAGCTATGCCAGGGGAGGTTGGACATCAGGAAGAGCTTCTTTGTGGAAAGGGTTGTTGGACATTGGAATGAGCTGCCCAGGGAGGTGGTGTGGTCACCATCCCTGGAGGTGTTGAAGAAATTACTGGGCGTAGCACTTAGTGCTATGGTCTAGTTGTCCGTGTAGTCATGGATCAGAGGCTGGACTCGATCTCGGAGGTCATTTCCAGCCTAAATAATGCTGTGATTCTGTGATTCACAGCAAAGCACTTAATTAACACACTGAAGATACTGATCAGTTATGCAACACATTAGACCTCAGAATCTCAGGAAGGCTCTGTTATGTGGATGGGAGGAATAAACTTTTGTGCAGTCAAGAGTCAGGAAATGCCGTAGAAAGGGTGTCTGGTATAACTGTAGCTGAATGGGAAAAAATACAGACCCTCCTGTGCATGCCAGCTAGGCTATTTTCAGAATCTACTTAATCAATTTCTTATTCAAAAGACCTACTCATCAAAAGCCTTCAGTAGGAAAAACTTGAATTTACAATGCTCCAAAGCCTTTAATTGTTTAATTAGAATGGCCTACTTCATTATTACCTGCATTATACACAAACCCTTTTTCTTTCTTGGAAGGCAAATGGAAGTGGAATGATCTTCAAGGAGATAACAGGCCTGGAAGATACATCTTCCAAAACAAATTGTGGAATGTAAAAGTGCTTTATAATGTGGGATTAGAATGTAAATAATTATGAAAACCTAAACACAAGCAGCATGGATGTTTTTCTTTCGCTGTGGAAGACAAACTGGTTAGGTTTATCTTTATTAGGAAGCAGTTCCTTCGCATTAATTATTACTTGAACTAATGGGGAGCCAAGAGACAGTCTATACAATGTGGTATTCAGAGTCCACAGATAGTATTATTCATCCATTCTGTATATAATACAGAACTTTTATGGATTTTAAGTCTTTTTCACACTTTTAATGGTAATCAATTTTTTAAATGTGCAAATATAATTCAACCGTATCTCACTTATCTGGTCCGTGATGACTATATCTATACAAAAACCAAACAATATCAGCAATTTTTGACAGACATAAAAATACGGTTCTCTATACTGTAAGTTGCTTGAACAGCCCTTGGCATTGTTTTTGTGTAAGCCAACTAATATTCAGCCAAAACAATTCTGCGAACAACTCAGTGTAAGCATGGATCTCCAATGATTATCAGGAGGCAATTTGGTCATTTTTAGGTGTGCTAAATGTACTTGTAGACATGTGAGTCATGGGGGTGCTCTGCTGTGTAGTATTAAAAATGCAGATTTGAGATCTCAGAAAATGTTTCTTAAAAGAAACAAAAGTAGTCACTGCTACTGACAAAAGTGAAATTCAGATTTCGGTCACCTGTAAGCATCCAAAATTTCATTAAGAGCAAATGAGTCTTCCATGTAATACAGGGCATACAAGGGATGCTGTGGTTTGTTGATTTATTTTTTTTCTTCAAATCTGGCTATGCGGTTGGTGACAATTTGACAATTATTACTGTTAAAATAAAGCATAAATATTAAAGTAACTCTGATGACTGAAACCTCTATGCCTTAATCTCGTGTGAATTTCTGTGATTTTAGATGAGGAGTGCCTCATTTGAAGCTAATGAAGTTACCCAACTGTGAAAGCCGGATGTGAGGATTTAGGTTGTTTGGGTACATTTATGTTGCTAAAAAAAGTGTATGGAAATGAATGCAAGTATTGGACCACTGATCTTCCACAGTTTATTTGCTGGTTTTTTCCCCTATATTTTCCTTCCAATGGCTCCAGCAAGCCGCACACAATACCTGTCTTCCTTGCTTTACATCATCTTCTGACACCATTGGGCTTTGTGTTTTCTCATGTGCTCTCATGTGTCCCAACGACAGAGCATGTGCTCTTGTTTTTTCATTATATAAACATTGTTCCTGTGGTCTACAACGCAATCCTTGCGGTATTTTAGTAAGTTTGAAAAGAACCTCCTATCTCTTAATAGCAAAAGGTAACAATTGTATCACAGGCTGGAGGGGCAAAGGAGGATCAAGGGATAAGCCATACAGTGAAGATATGGCTGTTCTCTCTGGATGAGACATTACCCAACAGAGAAGTGAGCCGGTTCGTTTCAGTTAGCCTGGGATCTGGGGACTAGAGCCCTGTTACTTGGTGACATGAACAGTTCAGCCTAAAGAACAAACAGTCAAGATACCAGCACTGGGAAACACAAAACATAGCACCTGACAGACTGAGAGCAAGAGAAATCAGGAGCAGAGAAGTGAAGAAAAGATTCATAAAAATGGAAGGAACATGTTTATAACAGAGGGAAACTTTTTACATTAGCCAAGGAAGAAGGAAACAGATTGCAATGTGGAGGCAGATACACAACATAATTAAGGAAAGGAGTCACAGAAAGGATGAGGGATTATAAACTCCTGACTGAGCACGGTATTTGTGTAAATTATTTTTAAGAATACTGGTGAAACTGGGACAAGCAAATGCATACAGTTATTTTACTGCAATATGCAGATAATTCTTGTTCTAGCTTAAGTAAAGACTTAGCTAATGGTAGATTTGGAGATCTTTGCATGTTTAGTGACTGTACGCATCTGCTGCCACATGATCCATGATCTTACAGGTGTGGGAGTGGATGGGCTTAAACTACTTGTAAATCATCCACTCAAAACTGCTGCAATGATCTAGGGCAACTGTACTGTGGCATCCCATTTATGTGAAAGGCTTAAAAAAAAGAGTACCAGAATATGTGCCAGTGAGATCAATGAATCTGAGAGGTGTGCAACCAAATGAGTCTTCAGAGAACATAATTCAAAGCCAGAGGAGGCCTGAGAATTAGCATGAATGTACCCAATGGATTGTAGTTTTATTAGGATTTTAAAAAATATTAGCTATCATTAGCTTTTGAAAGCTAAGTGTTTATTATGAAGTTCTATTATTTATTGCAATGAACTTGAAATACTGCATTTATTTGCGATGTGCAAAGACAATGTCAACATTCTTTTTTTGCTTAATGAGGAAGTGAAGCTAGAAGAGATAAAACAATATGAGATAAAGAGCTTTGTAGAGTCAAATTCTCAAGATTACATGGAGATAATTTTAAGGTTCTGTGTAGACCAAGTCTCACAGACTTAATAGAAATAAAGAAAATTTTGTAAGGCAACTCTGTACCTCATTGAGAATGTCATGCCTAATAAACACACTTGCAATGAAGAGGTCTGACTGCAATGAGAGCTGTAAAAGTCACTATCTCTCATCTTCATCAAAAGGATGTTAATAAATTAAGACTTTGGATTCTCAGGCTTCTGAGCAATATATGTGGTTTTTGTGTTTCTGCACAGCTACCTCAAAGTAGAAACACTAATGCAAGCTGTGCACACTTCTCAGTGGAACACAGACTTGCAAGGGTTACCCCTGTGTAGATACAATCAGAATTCACCGGAAGATACCAGAATATTCCCCACTGATTATTGTCAGCTATATTAATGCAATTACAATGGCTTGAACACTTTGGTACTTTCCAAGGACCTATTTATATAGCAGTCTATTACTAAACTCTGACAACAGCAGCCCAAATTATGATGCACTTACTCACCCTGGAGAGTACTTTGTACCATGAGCAGTCTCACTTTGAATAAAGCATTCACAATCTGGCCCATCACCCTTTAATTATAGATGTTTCAGAGAAGAGTGAGCATCAGGGTTTACTGCACTATTTATAAAACAAGCTACCAGCCAAACGTGGTAGGACTTCTACAGCTTTAAAACCTTCAACATTCTTTCCCTCTAGGAGCTCTTCCACTGTGAACTTGAAGCTCATTTGAATGTATGAAGAACTTCATTGTAGTAAAAGAGGCATCCATAGATAAGAAATAGTCCAACCCTTGGAAAAATCCAGCAGTTAATTCAAACATCTGATTTATATTTTCTGTTTTGTAAATTAAATATAATGTGTTTATTAATACTGACAATAAAGCATTCTGCAATCCTAGCATGTCATCCTACCATAAAGCATTTTAGGGTGCACTGCAATAGCTATGATTGTGTGAGCTGAATATCCTCTGAAATTCAATGAAATCTGTCTTCATTGTCTCTTATATGAATATGACTACACCAAAACACTAATCTGCAGAAACCAGATTCTATTTGGTAAAAACTACGAGGAAGCACTTTATCCTGATCTCTTCATTAACGGAGTGGTACAGCTTTGATTTGAAGTTGCTACCGCTGAAGATTGTTTGAAGCAGGACATGAGCCTGATGCAGCAGTGCTTGGAGTCAGCTGAATCCAGGTGGGATTTTCTCAGTGTGTACGGAGAATATATACAGTATATATATATATATATATAATGTTCCTGGGCACCAGGGGGAGGATATGTGATATGTTTCCATGTTCCACATATAGGTGGAAGCAACAGTAATGTGGCAGAGGTCTCCGGTCTCCAACTGTTCTGAGCTTAGTGCCTCTTGGTTCTCTGCCACTATATCATAATGTAAAATTTGCTAGTTAAAATTTGCTCTTAAACTTATTCTTTTTGGTTTGGAATTTGTACTGGTTTTTGATGGATTTTCAGAGCTTTTGCATGTTATATAGAGGCTGCAGATTACAGACAGTTACTAAAATACATGCGTATCCAATGCAGTTTTGTCTCTATAAAAGTTATTTTCAGCTTTTACCCAATGAACATTCCTCTCCGTGATAGTTCCTGCTCCCTAGATATTTATATGATCTTTTTCTCGTTTATAAGTGGGTCATTATCTGACATGTTCCCTTGTCTTTATTCAGAATTACAATAGCCTATCGGGGTGAAAATTACTACCTTCTATCCAGAAGGTATGCCATGGCAGGCTTGTCTGTATTTCTTAAAGTTTGCATGGCATAACTCTCCTAACCATTACCTTCCTCGCTCTCTCCCAGAGGAAGTCATTCACAGAGGTGAAAGGATTCTTCTGCAGAGTTAGGTTTAACAGTCCTCTCCAAATGGGGGGCACTCTATCTTTTCTAAAGGAATTTTGGCTGGTATAATTGCATCTCTGTAAGAGTATTTCCCTATGTAGCCATGTCAGTGAAGTACAGCTTTATCACTCTGTATTTGCCAGTAAAGTTAAACTGGCAAAACTTCTAAGTGTACAAACAGTAAAGTCAGACAGATTTGTCTGTGGATGTAAAGTAAGGGCATGGAAAAACAGAGGACTGTTTCTTCGGGTACAAAAGATATTTGCTTTGCGTTCTAAAGCAAAGCACTGGATCAGCTCAGTTGTTGCTGTCAGCCTTTATCAGATCCTACTGACAGGAACTTGGGAGATGTGATAATTTCTTGAGAAATAGCTGGAGAACTCCACAGTGACAGGAAAGGGGAGAATTACTCTTGTATTCAATATGTTCCCACTGCCTATAAGGACAGGTGTGTGAAAAAAATTGTTCTTTCTTGTGCCAAAGTTTCATCTAAAATGGAAGCAGTTCTTTTGCTCCAGGTGCTCACTGGGAGCAGACTGCTCTACAAGGTCACAATAAAGGATTTAGAGACCCTGCAATAAATGGCAAATGTCTCTTTACATGAAAGGTGATAGTCCCAGACCCAATGCTATGCTGTCTAGCCTCTCTATGGGAAGACATTGGACCATAATATGAAGTGGAATCAGAAAGCCTAGGTAAGGTGCTGAATGAGTATCAGCCTAGTGTCTTCTAACACAAAATACTAGGCACAGGGGCTTAGAGGAATTTAGGTCATCTGACTCAGAGACTCAGTTCACTGAGTCCATCATAAAGGCTGCCTTTTAAATATCCTGTTTTGGAGAACAGCTTAGAGTGTGTAATGGAAATGACTTGATTTCTAATAATAGTCAATTAGAAGTTCTCTGTAATTGTATTTGGAAATGCAGTGTAGGTGCTTGTGCTGGAAAAAGTTAATTTGTCTTAATTTTCCTGTGATTTCTAAAAATAGATTAGAATTAAATGTCATGTACCTTTGGAATGTGTATGTTTGGTAACTAACAAACTCACTTTGTCACTGTTTATGATCTCAGAATTCTTTCCATGGAAACTATTATAAGTTCACTACTATCATCAAGCAGAAATGAATGCTGTTCATATTTTAGAGAGTCCTTAGGGAAAGGGCAATCCTAAGGCCTTAAAGTCCATTTGTCTTCAACAGGGGAGGAATGTATAGTACCTTTTTGTGTATATATGGTTTCATGTGTTCATAGGCAGACACTTTTGGTTTGGAGATCCTAAGTCATGCATACTACCTCTTACAGAAAGCTACTTGTCAGTCAGAGAAAATTTCCTGGGTTCTAAACTACATCTTCATAAATGGCATATGTTTAAATGAAGACAAAACCTGTAAGGTACTATACAATCTCAGTTTCCATTCACACCTTGTAAGGGTATCCATAACCTGGCAGAACTGAGGTGTTCACTGAAAGCCAGATTCTGAATTGTCTCCGTTAAGATTACAGAGGTCTTAAAATGAATGTGCATGTACTTCCACTAGAAGATGTCACTGCACTGCCAAGCTGGTGTAAAGGAGTACTCAAACATTTGGTGCAGGACTCATTTATTAATGTAAGCTGTCCCTGTGGAAAGGTGTGATATTTACTCAAAACCAAATAGAAAAATAATTTAAAAACCCACAATATTTTTTCAATAGTTCTCTGTGTGAGGGCAATTTTACTATTTCAGCAGGTCCCACAGCATTTATACTGCCAGAACAGAGGACTCCATAGCACAAGATTTCACCAGTACACTGGAAATGAGAATGGTTTTAAAAGATTTATGGTATATGCATGATTATATATATAATTCAGCTAATGAGTCTAGCAAACCCTTGCTGAAGAGCTGCCATTGATTTATAGGATAGCACTGGAAGCAAAGGAGAAAATGTTGTCAATAGAGAACATATATGCATGCAGATATATATCATAGTCAGCAGAAGATAACTTTCATCAGTCAAGGCATTTGTTCACACTTTTCTACTATTAATCTGCTAGCAGGTTTTCACATTAGCTGAAACTCTTCTCTAACATTTGAGAAGATTTAATTAGAATAAGGAAGCAAACTGTGAATTTCAAGATCTGTATTAAAGCAAAAAAATATAAACACAGGAATGGATTTGAGATGACAAATTGAACATGGAGTTTTAAAATTGTTTTACTCAGAGTTGAAACTGAGAAATCATGGATGAACAAATGCATCTAAAACCTTGATTTGTTCATCTAATAGAAATACAGATGCTAATACTTGCAGCTGTTTGCTAGTACAGACCTTAGACAATATTAGTTGGCAAATATAATAGTTTTATAAATAGGTATGATGTAACATTCACCTTAGGATGTCAGAGTATCTCAGCTAGTTATAACAAAAAATGTGCATAATTTCTTCTTTTTTTCCGTCCTGTTGTCCTCTTTCTTCCCCTCAAGTATTTCTCTAGTCTTACCAATCTTACATAATGATAATGAATTTTCTGATGGTTTTGTTCTTAATAAAACTTTCTTTTTCTATAGACCTTCAGAGGTGTTTGAATTTTCCATATGTAGCACTTCAGGTTACATATCTGAGTGTCTCTGAGGTATGGCTAGTTTAATGAAGATTAATTTAGCAATTTAACCTCTTTAATGTTTCTTACACATGCCATCTTCTGATTAATATGTATTTTTTGGGGGAAAAAAAAGGTTCCAATTTTTTTAAAGCAAGTGACAATAAAAAGGTGTAGTTGTGTGCCTCATTTCACAAGCATGTTTGTACAAGAAAGCTTAAGGGGGGACATTTTTATATAACTTAAATGATAGCCATTAAGTCTTATATAGTCTGATGCAGAAGTGTGTGGTTCTGCTTTGGGAAGCAAAGTGCCTGACTGAACTGCCTTCTTTGCTACGCTGACAAAACTAGAACAAGGAGCACCTTGTTTGCTTGTTGCAAACATAGCTTCAGCAGTCCTAGGGCGCCACAAATTACTGGGTTTTCTGTGGTATCTAATCATTGGATGGCACCATTTTATCAACAATGTATTGTCAATCTCATGAGAATATTTTTTTCCTTTTTTTGGCACTGACAGTAACTTTGATGTTATTTTTTATTGTTTTCTTCCAGGCTTCCAAACATCTTTGTGACAGCAGTAGCTGTGTTCTTGAGAAAATAATTTATATTTGTGGCATTTTTCATATAGAGGTGGCCACAAGTCACACAGGTCTCCCGACTTTTTGAACAGTCTTACGGAGCCAGAAGGGGAAAGACATCTTGGATTTTGGGGAATGGTTGGAAACCATGTGACTGAACAATCTATGTAACTCTGTTAGGAGTTACTGTGATGCTGAGCATTTTGTGGTAGCTACCCTATTCACACCATGTTATCTTTAGTATCCACTGGCTGGTTTTATCAGATTTGGCACAGAGATTAAGATCTCAAAGAGAAACGTTTTCTAAAAGTTTCACTAAAAAAAAGGCAATTTGAAGATAGATACCCTAAATCTGAGTTTAGCTTAATAGTATACACCTTTCTTTAGGATCTTGGAATATATATTGTGTTTTTCCACCAGTCACTCTCTCAGACCACAGTCAATGACAACCTGAAGTGGTAGTCACCTGCCTAAATATAGACATCCAGTGCCACATGAGATGCCCTAATGCATTTCTCCTAGCCTTCAGCTGCCACTTCTCTATGGCCAGTGAGCCCTTATCTTGCCACAAGGATGGTTCAAATACATTATGAATTACAAAGAGCAACTAAATCAAGCTCTGGATCTTCACTGACTATAGCGGGCTCTTCAGGGCTAAGTCTGCCTGAATTTGTACTAGATCCCAGCCCAAATGGGATCTAGTCAATATACATGTCAATGACAGTGTAAACACTGTCTGCTTACTCACTGCTGCTCTAGAAGGATGTAAGTCCTATAAATCCTGTCTGCTGGTTCTGTTCCATTTCATTTGGCTTCTTGACTAAAGGAAAGCTGCAATGTAATTTCATAGCTTTTGAAATCCATAACTGGAAGAAGAGTTATAAATGTCCCAACTCTGAAGAAAGCGCCAATAAAAGTTTTTAATCAAAAGTGAGGATCCTGTGCAGGGGGCGCTGGGACTTGCCAATCCCAGAGCTCACCAAGCAGCTTCTCTCATGAAAGCTGAGATTCTGAAGCCAGAGCAAAGCCACTGCAGAAAGCCACAGCATCCCCTGAGTGACCCCTTTTTTTAAAAACAGGAGTAAATTAAAAAGGCAAAAAGGAAGTTGGTAGTTAGCCAGGATGAAAAAATCTTTCCTTATAGTCTTGACCATTACCCTGTTTCCAGGATTAATTTATTTATATGCCTCAGTCTCGAATTCTCCCCCAAACTCACTGGCTAAAGTGCACATTCAGATTATTCAGACAAAACAATCAGCATGTGATGGACAATGACATTCTTCTGGGCTAGGACTTTCCATTTACATTTGCCCTTCAAAGCAAGTGCCCAGCCTTTACAAATACTATGGGGTTGCTCTTTTAGCAGCTATTGAGAAGTAACTTCAGCAGCTCCAGGGCTGTGCAGGGGGCTGTCTGTCTCCATTAATTGAACTGGCCACTAGCAAGTACAATCCTCTGCCTTTTGCTAGAGGTTTATGAAGACTTGCCTCTAGTGGGTACCAGCCCCCTCCTGCCTGCCTTGGCTTTAACCTTCTCCTCCTCTCCAAGTCTGATTCTCACCTGGTTTAGAGCTGAAAGCCCTACTCCTGATCTGCCTCCCAACCATTCCTTCAGATGTGGGTGCTATTTCTTAATAGCATGCCCATGGCAAGGGGAGGCAGTGGGTGAATAATTCGCTTAATTGGCAAACAGATGGCCTTACTGGCAGCTGCATTTTCATTTCATAGTAAAAGTCAATATGGACCTTACTGAAATCTCTCTGGTGTGTCTCTCCAGAGCTGCCAGAGCTGTTGATTGAACTTTGTGTGATGCTGGTGTTTCCCTTCAAGGTAGTTTTCAGTTGTTGCCCAGTGAAAGGAAATTATATAAACTGTTCTGTGGGAAAAGCAAGTACTGGCACATGACCTTTCTGCTTCCAGCCTGATTTCCCTTCATTAGTGTCTCCTTAGTGACAGGCACGTTGACCATTATGTGGACATTTTTGCTTTGGGACAGGCTGTTATTTCAAGGTGTGTGTTCTGCTGTGACCAGAGCAGTCTACATATGTGGGAAATAGGACAAATGAGAGAACGTCTAATTTCTGTATCCTGCCAAATAGTAGGGAAAATTAGGCTCCTTGTGGCAATATTTGAACACCCCTAGTTGTTTACATGTCCGCATGATCTTGTGAGTGCACATGTGGTCTTGAAAGAGCACCAGATAGTGCCCCCACACAGATGTCTTCACCTATTAGAAGTCAACTTAGACTTCCCTGAAAGTCAGTGGAGTAAATGGATGCTTTGCAGATATGATTATTTGACTTATTTTAGATATCTTTTTTAAAAATGAGATGAATGGGTCCTTAGAAATACCTATTTTTCTCTATTAGCTGTGAAGGGTGCTGACTAGCTAGAACATTGATGTCTCCATCACAGATGTCTTTGGCCAGATGAATGCTCCCTCCATTGGTTTACAAATGTAAATGAGTGTTTTGTGAGCGTCTTGGTATCTACTGAAATATGGGACAGGACTAGAGGTAATGGGCTCCACCTAAAACTGAGGAGTTTCCTGCTGAACATCTGGAAACCCTTTTTCACTGTGAAGATGACCAAGTACCAGCACAGGTTGCCCAGGGAGGTTGTGAAGTCCATGTCCTTTGAAATATCCAAAAGCCATTTGGACATGTTCCTCAGCCATTTGGTGGTCCTGCTTGAGCTCTGGGTTAGAAAAGATGATTTCCAGAGGTGCCTTCCATCCTCAACCTGTCTGAGATTCCGAGAGTTGCCTGTTCAGGCATCTCAGTTGCCTTTGTAAATCTAGTGTGAATGGTTACCAGTTCTACTGGTGATAACCTGTGAAAGAAAAACTAGTGTAAAACTACCAATATTCTTTCAAATAAATCAGTAGCAAAAGTCTGTGTTATCGTGTAGCCAGCTTTTCCTTATTTGCAGAAGAAAAAGAAAAAAAAATCAGAGCAGCTGAAAAGGTCAAGCCTTCTGATTTTGCCTATTTTAGTGAATTAGTACCCCTGAGTGACCTTGATTGACACTTTATGAACATTAAAAGCCTTGATAGTCTTTACTAATTGCCATGCTTCTCCACTCTGGGAATACCGCAGACCCATATCTTCCTTTATTAATTTATATATTTATTATAGTGTTGTTCCTTACACTACAATGTAGAGAGAACATTCATCAAAGTCTCAGGGGATCACCTTTTGAGAATAATTGTTCATACTGAGAAGAGACTGTTTCTGTGCCACACACCGGATTTTCTGGCTTTGCTGAGAAAATTCTGCAGGGGACGTGGGCATGGGGAGGGAAGGGGTACCTTGCATTCATCTTAAAAAAGAAAACCCTAAACCAACAACCTCTGAAAATGTTTTGTTTAAATCATTGTATATGAGTAAGGTTAGTTCAGAACGTAATAACAGGCTGTCTTGACAACAAAAGGCTGAATCAACACAGAACATGATTGGAATTATGCATGTCAATTATAATGAATCTCATTATGCAGCACGAAAGTCTAATTCTATTGTAAAGGTCTGCAGTCTGCAGTTTTAAGGCTGATGTCAATCCTGCCCAATAACTGCCCTCTCATCCACCTCCTAGCCATAAAGAATAAATATAAACCTAATTTCTGAAGATTTTAGTATGCAAATTTCCTTGGGGCAAGGGAAAAAAAAAATTCTATTTTTTTAAATTAAGAAGAGAAAACCATCCTGGTCTTAAAGCAATCCATCACGTCCATGGCTTCTTTAGCTTTAACATTTTGCTGTCCATGGGAAAAACTGGTGTCTGAAAGTTCTCTCCTAGTGTCAAAATATAAATCAAGAATGACAATTTCTCATATTGTACCAACTCAGTACTGTGTTTATCAAAATAAAAAAAATTACATAGCTGTTAGTGATTAGGCTCTAATTTCTAGCAAGAAGGCTACAGTAATAAATGTGTTCAGCAACACCTTTATGGAATTACTGGGTAGTAGGGGTGTCATTCTGTTTTTTGTTGCAATTTGCTCTTTTCCCCATTATTTATTTCATGTATTTTGACACTCGCAGTTGAAATGTCTAGGTTTGGGAGTTTATTTTGCAGCAATAGATACAAAGGTGGATTCTCCTCTGAGAATGATTGGAACACTGCTTGAGCTCTTAAATACCTTCCCATAATTCATTTTTAAATAGTGGATAACTTCAGCTGGAAGCAGGCATATAACAGACGTTTTTATTTGCGTAAAGAAAACAGAGTTGTGACATTGCGTGATTCCAGGGGAGTGGGAAATGTCAGCAAATAGTAGTCAGAATTCAAGACTTAAGAGTCTTCAAATTGCCATGCAGAGGGGTTAGGTGAGCTCAGTACTGTGGGGAAGAGATGTCTGCATTCCTTGCACTGAAGCTGGGCTGTGGCCATCAAAGAATACTTTGCAGAATGCAGCCGATCTAGTCAGTAACCTCTTGTGCTACTGGCTATTTTTGTTAGATGTCATAACAAAGTGATGCAGTTGACAGCAAAGCTTATAGGCATGAATACCTCTGCTCCAGGAGATAGGACTTTTGAATGCAAACCAATCATCAGTTCTGCATTGCAGTTCTTTGTGAGAATTCATGGCTCAGGGCTAGTTTACAAACAGACTTGTAAAATATCCATTTGTAGGTGCTGTAAACTGATTTTTTAAACTCATCATTTAAAGCAAAATTGAAATTAGACATTGATTTCAAAAGAGATGACTCAGAATTGCTTTGACCTCACATCTTACTTGTAGATCATGGCTATTTATTTTTCCTTTTAAAAGACAGATGATAAACAAATTTTCACAATACTGAAAGAAACTTGCAGTTATTAGAGCTAGGACAGTTATTCAATATGCAATTAGAACAACATGTTGAATTTTCCTCGTTTAGAATTTCTAACAGCTTTCATGGGAAAAGTTTGATTCAGGTTTAGCAGCCTGAGAAAACTTCCCTAAAGCTGGCTGTGAAATTAAGCATACTTTCTGTCTTCTTTTGAAAGCCATCTTTACACTTGTTCAGCAGAATCTTACTGTAACTGTGGACAGCACAAGAAATAGTAGACCTGACTGGAGAAAGACAGCAATTTGACAAACAAATAAAGAACACCCTTTTTAAATAAAAGGTAGGTTTTTCTGTTATTATTTCTCTCATGGTTACCATCATCTTCATTGGTACATTTCTCCTGAGTCAGCAGAAGGAAAAGAAAAAAAGGAGAAAACAGCATCCAGGATATCTCCTCAAAGACTGTGATTTCCTTTCAATTGCTCTCCAAGATATGTGGAATCTTTGTTTAACACCAACTTTTTTGAATTAGTTTTGTGCTGCTTTCTGCAACAGCAAGAGGATAGGGCAGGAAAGGACAAAAAAACCACTAGATTCTTTGCAAGCTTGGTGGAAGACCTCATACTGTATGAAGAAAGGGAAGAGGGATGTTTTGTAGTGCCAGAGGCACAAAAGGAAAATAGGAAGATGGAATTCATTGTAGGAAACTTCCAAATTAAAGTGAAGGTGCCTGCATTGTTCGTGGAAAGGGGAATAAGGAAATGGGAGGGGTCTAGAGTGCAGGGTTTATACACCACTATGGTGTGTGTAGAGCGCTTCAGTACTCAGGTGGATGATGTTCACAGAGGAACTTGCACAACTGTTGTAGGAAACTATTTTTCACTGCAAGGGTGACAAAGCACCCAGGCTGTCCAAAGAGATTGTGGAGTATCCATCCTTGGAAAGAATTAAAATCTGTTTGGACACGGTACTGGGCTCTAGGGGGCCCTGTTTGAGCAGGGAGTTGTATCAGATGACTTCCAGAGGTCCTTTCTACCCTCAACCATTTTGTGATTGTCTCACCAAATCAGCCAAGAGCTCTTCCTAACTCAGCTGCTTCAGCTGTTTTTATTTATGTCTGTGGGGATCATGTTCAGCATCCTGCCACTGACTGTCTTCATGAAAGTCAGGTTGAAAGAATCACTCCAAGTCTAGTTTTACTTGGGGATGGAGGTGGGTAACTACACTTTTTTTCCTGGTGCTATTACCAACTTTATATTTTTGAGGTATCATTTTGGATGTAGAAGTGAATATGCTTTGTTTTCTAAACTCTGCTTTATTTTTTTCACTCTCTTCCCATGGGGAGCTGCTGAACTCAATGCTGCCTATCTGTCCTAAATTTCACTCTCTGCACACTGCATCACTCTCTTTGAGTTCAGACATGGAAAAAATGAGCCACTCTGTTTACTGGGAATGTCATTAATAGGTCTGTGGCACAGAGCGGATGAGGACTTCACCTCACAGCTGGCACCAGTGTGTGATGCAGTCTATTGCAGATCACAGCGAGTATGATGGAGCCAGCAGTTGGTGGGAGAGGCAGTCAAGCACAGCAGCAATCACTTCTTTATTTCTTATGCTTTCTCTCTGTGTAATAAGAAAACAGAAATACCAGAGACAGTCACCATGTCGCTTATACTTACAGCTAATAGTCTGCAGGGCTAGAAAACCAGTATGAGTTCAGTGTGTTTCTAGATGCACTGCCAGAGACCTGCATTAGCCAACGCTCTGAAATCATGACAGCTCCCAAAAGCAGGAGGAGCATGGAGGAATACTAGAAAAGGAAGTTCTTTCTGGCCCGTGTGCCAAGTTCGTTCATGCTTAAAGGCAAGTAACTGCTGAGATTCCTGAGCTGGGATTACCTGAACATTGCCTCAAGACCTGGTTGGATTTGCCACCAGAGTATCACTGTGTACTGGGTTTGCATAGACAGCTTTGGTAGCAGGGTGGGAGCTACAGGGGTGGCTTCTGTGAGAAGCTGCCAGAAGCTTCTTCCATGTTCAGCAGAGCCAGTCCCTGGCAGCACCAAAGACAGATGTGCTACTGTCCCAGGCTGGGCCAATTAGAAATGGTGGTGACACCTCTGTGAGAACAGATTTAAGAAGAAGGTAGATAACAAATCACTGCGCAGATGTAATTCTGGCCAGAGAAAAGCGGGGTGAGAGGAATGACTCTGCAGACACCAAGGCCAATGGAGAAGAAGGGGGTGGAGCTGGGATTCTCCTGCAGTTTGTGGAGAGACCATGGTGAAGCAGCTGTGCCCCTGCAGCCCATGGAGGTCCATGGGGATGCAGAGATCCACCTGCAGCCCATGGAAGAGACCTGCACCAAAGCAGGTGGATGCCTGAGTGGAGGCTGTGAACCCATCAGAGGCCCAAGGAGAGAGGAGCCCTTGCTGCACAGCCTGTCCTTGAAGAACTGCACCCCGTGAAAGAGTGACCCACATTGCAGCAATTTTGGGAGGACTGTTGCCCATGGGGTGGACTCACGTTGCATCAGTTCTCAGACACCTTTTGCTCGTGGGATAGATTCCCACTGGAGAAGTTCATGGAGAACTGTCTCCTGTGGAAAGGACCCCACGCTGGAGCAGGGGAACAAGTCCTCTCCCTGAGCAGTAGGAGAAGCCTCAGGTGATGAACTGCCCATAACCCCCATTCCCTGTCCTTCTGCCACTGGGGGAGGAAATAGAGCTGGGAAGGAGGGAGGGATGGGAGGTGTTTTAAAGGTTTTATTTTACTTGTCATTATCCTGCTCTGATCTTCCTAGTAATAAATTCAATTAATATCTCTAATTCTAGCCTGTCTTTCCCGTGACGGTATTTGGTGAGTGATTTCTCCCAGTCCTTATCTCAACTTGTGAACCCTTCATTATATTTTCTCTCCCCTGTCCATCTGTGGAGGGGACTGAGAGAGAGGCTTTGGTGGGTGTCTGACATCCAGGCAGCATCAACCCACTACACTACATCACAAGTTTGGGACCATGCCCACCTTTGAAGTGCGAATAATGATCTAGAGTATGTGGAATGGATTGAAGTGTTGGAAGAGCACACTTGTTGGTTTTTTTTTTCTGGAATTTCTATATTTTGAAAAGCAGCTAAAATAATGATGTCTGCAATTCTCAGGTATTATTATATTTCAATACCTCACTTTGGAATCTCAAAAGCTATTGTTAACCCAATAGCTCCTAAGAATCTTTAAGGAGCTGTAATAGGCACATGGAGACATAAGTGTTGTCCTACAAAGGGTAGTTACTACCTGAAAAGGTCATTATGATTTTCTGTCAAATGAAAAATTAAATAGCCATGTAGACTAATATTATCAACCAGTGAATTCTTGCGCTGTCAGCAGCAGATGTCAGGTGCTGTATGCTCAGATCTTCGGTTGCATTCCCAATGCTGTCTTCTCTCAGACAATATTTAATTTTTGCACGCACTTTGCTGTACTAGAATTAAAACTAGACTGCAGGTTTCTCTGCTCTGTGGAGCTTTTCTTCTGATGCACAAAGCAGTGCATAAGCCAAGCGAGTGACTGTGGACTAGCCAGAGGATTCCCTTGGGCATGGGCCCTCTCTCCCCAAGTCAGGCTCCCCAGGCTCGTAGTTTCCTGTACACAGGTTGCAAAAACACGTCAAAGGCATAATGGCATCTGCAGTGAGGAGTGAATAAAGGACAGATGATAATGAGGTACCAGTGCAGACAATTCTCTTTGGTGCAAAGAGTCGTCAGACTTTTGGGTAAAATAAACTTACTTTCCCGATAGGAAGCAGGATGCCCCAGTAATTAGGGAGTCCCAAACTTTGGATATGTACGTGCCCATACTTGTCCTGCCACAGACCACCTCTGTGACCTCTGGTGTGTCATTCAAGGCCAAAACCCTCCAAGTTTTTTATACACTTTACCTTCACTGAACTCCAGTTTTGGCAGGCCCATCAGGTAAACAGAGCTGATATTTTGGAAGCCTGGCAGCTTGCATGTGTAGTTTTGGCTCTAATAAAAGATCTTGGCCAGTCAATAGGGAAGCAGAGAGCGTCTGTAACTATCTAAAGGGATTGCACTTTAGTACAGAGCTGGGTGCAGTCCTGAAGAGGAGGGGCACTGGGAATGGTCTGTGGGGCAGCTCCCCTGCTCCACTCTCCTTGGACTGCAGACCCCAAAGTGGGCAGTGGTAACTGGGAGAAGAGGGGGAAGGGGTAGAATACATCTGCTGCATTCTCCAGGAATGCCTACCTCAGTTTAATAGGATTTAAAATACTGTCCATGTGAGGATAAGAAATATATTTGCCTCCCCAAAGTTGTTCTTACTTTATAGTGACCTAACCTGGTTTATGGGGCACATTTTTCTGGTACGTTGCATTGCTATTCAGAAAAAATCCTATTACTTCTATTAAAATATATAAACATACATAACAGTGAATTCTTCAATGTCCAGTGATATTCTTCATTTTATTAAAGAGCAACACGAGAATTATCTACCCTTTGCATTTTAATCCGTGAAATGCAGTTGGCAGAAGTGCTTAGCACAGCCTTTTATTTTTAGTTTTATGGATATTGGTTTATAGGTAAATGAAGACCATGCAGTACATCAAGGATATATGTATGTTAATTGTGGAGATGAAAGATTTTAATTCAAAAAAATAGTCTTTACTAACAAAAAATTGCAGATTTAACATTCTGTTTAAGCAAAACCTCCACATGATGAAGCTCATGGTGTCCATCTTGTATAGATGAAAGAAAGCTTAGGTGCTTAAGAAATAATAATTATGAAGATTCTGAGCTGAGATATCTAGATCCAGCCCTGAAAGAAAGCCGAAAGTTTAAGACATGCTCTGTGATAACCTCTTATTGGGCTAAGCAATGAGTTCTAGGCCACCTTTGGCTTTTGCTTTTCAGAAATTGGGGGACCCATTTTGACAATTATTTTTAAGAAACAAGCTTCTTGTAAAACAAACTTTTTCTCACAGAACTGGTCACAATATAGCTGTAAAGCTGCAGACAGGAATGTTCCTGGAGAAGTGGAAGCATGGGTAAGTAAAATTCCCTTCCATACAGATAAAACACAAACTCATTCATTCAATACATAAATAATTGCTACTACTGACAGCTGTGCTGCACATAATATCTCAAAGGTATTTCAAATCAGCAATTATTTTAAAACAAAGTGTTTACTAATTCTGATATCCCCTCACAACTGCTGTGTTAGATTATGATTTGCACACAGATAGTAAGTACAGTACAAAATATGAAAGTACAAAAAAAAAAAAAAATCCCTGAAGAACTGATGTGTGAACACAAAGCTACTGAATGATGATTTATGCCTGGAATAATCGCTGTCATGAGCCCCTTTGGAGCATGCAGCTGGAATTAGAATTCCTGAGGAGGAATCCTAAGTGAAGGGCTGCAGCAAGGTCTGTCTTTTTCCCTTTTTTTTTTCCTGAAGAACAAAAAAGCCCTGTCTCTCCCTGTCTGGGCAGAATGGTACTGTCCCAGACAGAAAGGTCCCCATAGGCCAAGCTATTCATGTAGCACCAGGCTGCTGGGAGTACCAAGCTATGGCAGGGATGGGGAGCAAAACCAGGGAAACTGCAGTGCCTGCGTGGCAATTAGTGTGATATATATCGGCTTTGCTTGGCAGTCCTGAAGGAAGAGAGGGAGAAAGGAAGGAAGAGGGAAAAGAGAGAAAAAGAGAGAAAAAAAATACAAATAAAGAAGAAAAGGAAAAAGGAAAGAATTAGGACCACATGAGGCAGCATTTCAAGACACCAAAATGAATGAGTAAAAATATCAGCAGCAAATCAGTCTTTTTCCCAAGTTGTTTTATAAAATTATAAAAGTGTTTTTTATTATTTTTCTTTAGAGAATATTCATAATTCTGATAAACCAATATTTGAATAAATTCACTGAGTGTACGCAAGGTTCCCTGGCTGACTGTGTTTCTGAGTGCCTTTCTCTTTTTTCATGCCTTTTGTAACTGTTCTCCAAACTGTTTATAAAGACCAACATTGCACTTGTGGTTCTTTGAACTAAAGGATCCATTTTACCAGATTTAAAAATCCCTATAAATGAGGACAACATTGACGAGAGCAGGATGAATAAACCCACTGAATATTCTTGTGTATCAGTTATAAAAACAAATGTTTCAGGATAGCATTGCAGGGTGGTGCATGGGGTTTTATGCACATCACTGCTAGTAAAACCAGCAGGAATAATCAGTGTATATATCTGCATGCTGGAGGGGACCAGGAATGACTAGTAACCACCCTAGTGTCATGTTCCTTGAAAAAGCACATCATTTTTTCAAGAAGTGAAGGAGAATTTTATCACCGTTAAAAAATCATGCTCATGAGAATATGCTCCTTAGTTCTAATTTGTGTTATTTTAGTGGTATACCAGTCTGGAAAGCAATCATAATTTTCCTGTTTCTCCCCACCCCCTCACACTCTGCTATTCATGATTTTTTCTGTCGTGCAGATTTCCTAACTATGTTCTCTTCTTTATTATTTTATTTCACATTTTATAGAACACTGTATTTTTGCTCTTGGTTAATGAAAACAAAGAGATCATCTTAAATTTCCTGTGATAAACAGTAGTTTAAAACACCATTATGATGGTTTCTTAGTCTTTAAAATCTTTCACCTTTTATAATCTTTAAGCGTCCCTAACCATTATTGCCCTACATATGCAATCATAATAAAAGCTTAGCAGAAAGAAGAGTATCAAATACTTGGCAAACCACATGAAAATAGCAAAATAATCCTACTAAATGATGTATATGCCTGAATACATGCACACAAATTTACATGCATCTATACATGCATATATAGAGGCTTATATACACATTTATGAATAAAGGCTTTCCCTTCTTTGTGGTTGATAGCTTCCCTGGATTTCAAATGATACTTGGAAACTCTCCGATTTTGGCCTTTCATGACACTTCAGATTGCACCTCCTGCTTCATTTGGTCTCTTTGACCCATGTGGAGTGAGTTGTTCCAACTGGTATGATTATCTCAGTATTTACCCCAGCTATGGTTTGGCCTTCATCACCTTCAGCAGGGAGGTAAGATGGAATGTCTTTTTGAAAAATCAGCCAACTGATGCTCAGAAGCCAAATGATTGGGTCAGTATGAAACAGGGTCATGCTGCATAAGGGCAGATTCAGATGGCTGAGTTGACAGAACTGACTGCCTCACTGCTCTGGGGGTCTCCTCCTCCATGCTGGATGCGTGCTGATGTCCCCTCATGCAGAGTGCCTCTGCAGCTTGCCTGACCCAGCACTGGCATGACTCTGCTGTCAGGAAAACCCACAGAAGTAAAGGCCTGGCTCAGAGGGCCATGACCAACCAGTCGTGCTCTGACTGGAGGGTGCAACAAGACAGGTGCTGCAGGGGTCTATCCTTGGACCTGTGCTGCTTGGCATCATCATGAATGACCTGAAGGAGAGGCCAAAGGGTACCCTTGTTGAGTCTGCAGGTGATGTGAAACTGAGGGAACCAGTGGCAGGACTGACAGTGCAGGGGGGACCTAGACAGAGTGGAGGGGTGGGCCACAGGGAACTTGCACAATTCAGCAAGCAGAGGTCGTGCGCCTGGGAAGGAAGAGCCTATTGAAAAGATAAAGGCTGGGGAAGAGACTACTCAAGGAACACCTCTATGGAAAGGACCCCAGAAGGCCTGGAAGCTGGACAGGAGCCTAGGGCAGGCTCCATTACTCCACTACACCTACGCATATTATTTTTCCTACCAAGGGACTGGGAATGATAACAATGCTTTCCTGGAGCTGGGATTGGGAATAGCAATGGGATTCTTCCCTAGAGTTCTTTCTAACTTTATGAATGTAAGCGAAAAGGGGAAGATCTGAGCCCCTCTGTTGTTCTGTAGTCTTGGAGTAGCGTTGAAATCCTCACTGTCTCCATCTTGTGCTGGTTTTGTCTGGGGTAGAGAAATTTTCTTCGCAGTAGCTAATAGAGGACTGTGGCTTGGATCTGTGCTGGAAGCAGCTGTCACTGAGCAGCGCTTGCACAAAGTCGAGGTCCTTTCTGCCTCTCTCTCCACCACCAGCGAGAGGGCTGGGAGTGCACAAGGAGTTGGGAGAGGACATAGCCAGGACAGCTGACCCCAGCTGACCCAAGGGATATCCCACACCATGTCTTCCCATACTCATCATATAAATCTGAAGGAAGGAGGAGGAAGAGTAATGGCATTTGTCTTGCCAAGTCACCATTACATGATGAAGCCCATTTTTTCTGGGCATGGCTGAACACCTGTCTACCCATGGATTAAGAGGGGAAAGAATTCCTTGTTCTGCTCTGCTTGGGCACGTGAATTTTGCTTTACCTACTTAGCTGTGTCTGTCTCTACCCATGAGTTTTTCCCACTTTTACCCTTCTTTTTTCCATCCCACTGAGTGGGGAGTGAGGGAGTGGCTGTGTGGGGCTTGGTTGACGGCTGGGGTTAAACCATGACAGTTGTAATTGTAATCAATCATTATTCCACCTGCCTTTTTTTTTTTTCTTTCCCACTGGTGGCAATTTAATGTCTAATTTCAAGTCATTGGTAAAAATCTTAAAAGAGAAACTAGGCTGAAAACTGACCAGTAAGAGATAAGCAATTATGCTTATTAGTATTTTCTCCCTGTGTTCTTTGATGTCTCAGCTGGTTTTTGATTCATTTCACACATACATATTTTATGAAGTGCTAATTTTTAATCAGAATATTGTGTAATACTAAGTCTAACTAAGTTAAACTCCCAAGAAAGTAGGGAATCATTATGCCCATTCAGTTATCTGTACCAGCTAAATTGTCAGTGAATAATACCTTGTCAATAGCAGGCATATAATGTAGTGGTGAATACCACATATACTCTTATAATGATCCTTTTAATTTTAAGCTGCAGCTTTTCCCTCAAAATATACACACACAGAGACAGCAGATTTTTTTCTTCTTCTTCGTATCTGCTCTGGATACTTGAAACCCCATCCTTGTGTCTAAACAGTTTTTTGAGTTATAGGATTGCCATGCCAACTTCCCGACACCTCTACTCCCAGTAAGTACTTCTGCACAGGAACATTAACATCTCGTAAGAAACTAAGAAAATTAGAGTAGCACAAAGAGATGGGTTAGATGTTAAGCTTGTGGAGGAAATATTTTGATATGGTTCCTCTCTTCCAAATTACCTCTCATCTTCCTCTTTTCTTTTCAACCTCCTCCAAGCAATATGATACACAATAGATGAAATAGGCGAGTAGGTTCTTTGTGACTCAGAACCTCCCTAATAGAAAAGGGAGAATGTCTGTTTTAATCTGCTGTGGGAATATACTGACTCAGCCCAACTCCATGCCACTTCTCACTTCTTGCCTGGCCTGTGTTCCTCACCTAGTCACTCCTCCACTCCTTCCCTCCTGGAATGAGTTAAAAGCTGTTAGCACTGAATTTCCTAATTACAGGTTTTGTGGCACAGCCTAAAGTTACAGAAATCAGCTTGTATTTACTCGTGTTATATGTAACATGTCTGCAGAAAAATCTGAGAAACAATTTTTCATAGACAGTCTGACTAAACATGGGCACTTTCAGGGAAGGCTCATTCGTCTTCCAGGGAGACTTGATGCTTATAAACACATTGACAACTGTGGGATACTATATATTAAAAAGAGATTTCCACTGTAACCAAATCACACCCCCTTAACTGGAAACAAAGATTTTGATATTTATAACTGCTAAAAGTCCACAGCCATGTTTTCCCATGTAATTTCTGGAAATACCTCCACTGGAAAATGGCAAAGTGTGTGTTCGATTCACTATGTGACATGCCATTTTCACTGTGCAAATAAAAATGTATTTTTACAATTTTTGGCAAAATATTATTTATGTATTTTTCTGTCCAGCTCACGACATTAGGAATGGGCTTACTCCTTATTTTATTTATCACCATACCACTGATTTCCGGAGACACCATTTCCTGGTAAGAAAAATTCTGAAAGCTATTTATGGGTGATGTGACAAAGAAGAAACCCCTAACAACTTGGATGCCTCCCAAAGGCAATAGTGACATAATGCTATGGCAGACCATTCTGTGCTAATTGTCTAGTATCTTACTACATTTAGAGGCAATGTGATATCTGTGGTTCCTGAAAAATCATATCCTCTCCCTTCTTTCAGAGCCTGAAGCAGTTTGATCTGAGATTGCTGTCCTGTGGCTGTTTCGTGAAATCCCTTGCTGCTGCAGTCTCAATCCATCCAGCATTTAAAACTTGCTGCTGATTTGCACCCCAAATGATTATAGTATCACCAGTCCCTTGAAAAATTGCTGCTTTGACTTACCTTGAAAACACCTATCAGCATAGAAACAACCATAGCTTAATCAGTTTTATTTGAAAAAGAAGAACACATATTTACTTTGATTACATTTTTGAGTTCCTGAAGGCCAGATCTTGTTCCCACTGGTGTCTGTGGCAAAACTCCCATTATCTTCAATGGCAACAAACCCAGCCACTTAGTTTGCATAATCTGCAGAAAGTAAATATTTTAACACTTGTTATCTGTGATATTTAAGTAGCTAATAAAAATGTGCATGTAAAACTGGTTCATATTTATTTAAGCCAGTAAAAAAGGGACTTTCAAATAGGACAAAATATAGGACAAAATCATTCTGTAAATGAAGACTCAATAAATAAAGCAGTTCTTTTCATCTCCCACAACACAGCATTCGCTCTTTAATAACATTACAGAAATAAAGCTGTAAACCCTGAAAAAAACCAAAATGTACTTATTCTGGCCATAAAATGACATATAATAACTTTGAGTCCTGAATTCTGGCACTATAACACATGCATATATATTTATGTAAGGAGAACGTAAATTGACAAACTGTTCTACTTGAGCTTGTTTTTCCAAAAAACATATCAACCCAGTTGCTAATGTGCTATTTATCCATTAAAGAATGTTGCTATAGTTACAGTATCTATTGCAAAAATAGCATGGTAATATGAGAGAAGAGATGAAGAACGCAGAACAAACAAGCTTTCATATTTCTAGTGCTTGTATTGTACGTGAAAGTTAAAAACTTACAGTAAAAAAACCTTTGCTGTTGGCTCTGTTTTGAATTAAAGCCTTAGAAACATCCTTTGTACTCAGTGGACCTATTTTTTCCTCCATCTGGAATTACAGGAATTAACACCTGTGACTCAAATAAACACTCCAGTATAAGGATTTAACTAAAATTTTCACTGCACAATTAAATGAGTGATTTTATAGGCAGATCAAAACATAAAGATTTGACTTAGTCATCCCATATTTCATTTGGAAAATCAGGTGGTGGAAACAAAATTTTTTACCAGTAAACAAATAAAAACAGGTAATTGCACAATTCCAAACTTAGACTGTCATATTTCAGCACAGAGCTACACCTTGTTACTGTTTAGCATGAAAACATGCTAGAACTTTTTAGTTTCGCCACCCAAAATTCACTCTGGTGAAATCCTTTAACTGTATAGGAGAGTACCACATCCCAAGTGCTTTTTCTTGTAGTTTTGCATCAGAATTAATATGTGCAGTCTAGTTATGTCTAAGCTATGTGTCAGTAGAATCAGTAGTTTGCCAAACTCCTGCTATGCTTAGAAAACCTCTCCAGTCTAAAGAGATGAAAAAAAAAAAAAAAAGTCCAGTGGTAATAATTCCTATTTTAAAAAAACATGTAATTGTAGTAGGTGTCTTTTACAGCTTCTGGAATTTACACAGTCAACCTCAGTGCAAATAAAACTAGGATTAGACTCTTCTTCCAAATAAAACACTCATGATGTGAGAGCTATTGGGTTTAACTCAGGATAGGAGGAAGCCCTTGACAAATTCAAAAAAAGTTGGTTAGTTACATCAGTCTTAAAACCAATTTGATATCAAAGACACTTTTCCTCCATGAAATTTTTGTAGTCCTTCTGTCTGTCAGCCAAAAAGCAGTGGCTGAAACAATGTTGCTCTGAAAGTAATCTTGAGTACTTTGACCCTTCCCAGCAGAAAAGAGAAGCTAGAAAGTATGTAGGTAAAATCTCACTTTTGGATAAACTCAAAAAAATTTAGTCCAGAAAAGACTCTTCTGCTTTCTGATGAAATGTCACCTGTAAATGTAAGTATTGAGGATATCTAATGCTTATGGACCTGCCATAACAAAGAAAAAATATCTTAAAGTGAGATTGTGTCTATATTACCAGATAATTTAGCTGCTCAGTTCATCCTCTAGTGCGTGATCACCACACTGTATAAATGCCAGTTCCACTGTGCTGTTTCTTTTGGAGACACCCAACTTAGTTGTCTCAAAAATAAACTCTAGACTGGGTTTGTGTTTTCCTCAAACTCCCACTACTGAGCATTAGAACAAGAGCACACAGGAGACAACCCAGGGCTAACACCAGGCAGGTAGAATGAAGCAATCTGCTCTGCAAAAGGGCATGCTTGCTCTAGTGGGAGTGCCTGTCTCTTTGCAGCCCTTGTTTTAGAGAGGTGATAATTTTCTGGGGCAGATGCATTTATCTGTGTAGATGTAAGCTGTTGGTTAGTCAGTGTTTACTCTCTTGGGGCTAAGAGAGTTCTGCAGGCTGCTACCTTAGCACTTGCTCCTGTTGCCAGCTGTTTGTCTGCAGTTTGGTTGCTGTGACTTTCCCAAAGTATTAGCTCAGCTGAATGGAGTATCTCTTGCCCAGAACCTGCCCAAGCCTGGCTGAAGTTCACAGCCCCCCACCTGTAGCACCAGAGAGGCCCAAATCATAGTGCCTTTGTCATGTGGAATGTCTTTGGAAGAAAGAACAGCAGCTGATCTCATTAGAAAGGGCTAGCTGGTTGTGCCTGTCTCTTACAGCTCTATGGCCAGAGGATTTGGACTGGAAGATAGGAATTTTATGACTTCATTTCCTTATGGACATGTCCTAACCACAAAGCAGTGAATGAGGCTAGGGTACATAAATCCTCCACCACTCTTACTGAAGGTGTGTTCATCATGTTCCTGAGAAAGGGACAGAGCAAGTGGACGAAGCATGGTTAGACTTCAAGACACTCACTTGATAGAGCCTGACATTATACATTTTAGCAGTGAGCTGGAAGTGCAAAATGCATAAGCAGTCTGCAGGACAAGGTTTAGAGCAAGAATAAACAGCTTTGGAGGCATTTTTTTGAAGGAAATTTCTTTATTAGTAGGATCCTTGAGGAACCTCTCTAGTGATTTTTGTTAGACGGTATCTTCTCTTTCCCATGTAACCATTCATAGCTGGAATTAATTTTGCATCAATTCCCTGATACTAACTATTTCCTCCAAGAGCCAAAGACTGCTGTAAAGGTATAAAGGTTTACTCCTATCCATCAGTGGTGACAGGGTTGTTCTCTGTCCTTTTGGAAATTGTAATGGACTCACCATTTCTACCTTGATCTCATTGTGAATTACTTTTCAATTCTGTCTAAACCAGTTAATGATACAGAATTATTGCTAAGCCTATATGTGGGTGTGGTAATCAAACTTCTAAACTGCACTGCAATTTTTTTTATAAGGATACTGAGAGGTGGAGAAAGCAGGTGACACTGGACCTCTGCTCTTTAATCAGATGAAAGGTTAAAGGAGATTTCCTCATCCATCCTTTCTTGGTTGTGTGGGCTACAGGTCTCTCTGAATTTTCTGGCAAATGTTTTTTAAGAGATTAAAATCATCATTGGTTTTTGAGTCATTGTGTTATGACAGCACTGCAGTTTAGCAGGACTTTGCTATCGCCGTAAAAGTGTGGGAACATCAGGAAGATCAGAACACAGGCGGATTTAGAATAGACTGAGGATATAAAAATCTATTAAAGACCTTCTCTCTCCTTCTTCCTCAGAGTGAAAAATCAATAAAGTAGTATAAGCCAGATAGCACAAAATGTACAACTCCTAGACCTCCAATTTATGCACAAAGTAACCTTGACCTATTCTGTAATTTCCTATCATTAATTTATTATGTACCTCTTCTAACCATATCACTCCAAACCACAATGAAAAACAAAACTTAAGAGCTGGAGGAGTTTCCTTTCTTTTAAGGAAGCAGATTTAGCATGGAGTAAGTTATTATCTACAACAAAGGGTGAATTTTTTTTGCACAATTCACAATTGGACTAAATAATGATTTACTATCTAGAAACTAGCTGCAGAATACATTTAGGAATCATATGACTCTGAGCTTTCTGAAAATGTTATTACTGTCTGTACTCTGCCTTTAGCCTGACACTGCTTTCTGTGATATTTTCATGAGTATTTGATCATACTGAAAATGAGGAAAAGGTAATGTGAAAACAGTTTTCCAACCATGTTTAGCTCTTTTTAAAGTAACTAAATTTATTGCATTTTCAGTCATAGACCCATAGAACCATGGTATGGTAAGGGTTTGGAAGGGACATCAAAGACCACCTAGTTCCAGCCCCACCGCCATAGGCAGGGACACATCCCACTAGACCAGGTTGCTCAAGGCCTTGTCCAACCTGGCCTTGAACCTCACAGATTGGTTTATTATATAAACTGAAATTGGAGGAAAATAATAACTTCCTCTTTCCTCAGGTAATACACAGAAGTTAACTACGTAATTTAGGCCATACAGTGGGCAATAAGTTTAACTGAAGTAGACCTCAGTGTTTCAGTGCCAGTTATAATGAGCAGAGTGAATGTATGGGAGGAAAAAGTGGGAAGTTCTGTTTCACAGAATTACAGAACAGTTTGGGTTGGAGGGAGCCTTAAGGACAATCTCATTCCACCCCCGTGCTCCTCCCACTCTATCATGGGCAGGGACACCTTCCCCTGGATCAGGTTGCTTAGGACCAGATCCAACCTGGACTTGAACACTTCCGAGGATGAGGGTTCCACAACTTCTCTGGACAATCTCTACAAGTGGCTTATCACCCTCATCATAAAACATTTCTTCCTTTTATCCAGTGTAAATCTTCCCCGTTTCAGTTCAAGTCTCTTACTCCTCATCCTATCACTACACTCCCCAACAGAGTGTCTTTCCAGATTTCTTGTAGCCCCCTTTAGTTACTGGAAGGCTGCTATAAGGTCTCCTGGAGCCTTCTCTTCTCCAGACTTAACATCCTCAACTCTCTCTGCGTTTCCTCATAGGAGAGACATTTCAGTCCTTTGGTCATCTTCGTGGCCTCCTCTGGACTTGCTCCAATAGGTGCCTGTCTTTTTTGTGTTGGAAGGCCCAGAGCTGGATACAGCACCCCAGGAGGTGTCTCATGAGAGCAGAGCAGAGGGGCAGTCACCTCCCTTGCCCTGCTGGCCACTCTGCCTTCGATGAAGCACAGGATATGGTTGGCTTTCTGGCCTGTGAGTGCACATTGCTGGCTCATATTCAGTTTTTCATCCCTCAATACCTTCAAACCTTTGTCCCAGGGCTGCTCTCAATCCACTTATCACACAGCTTGCATCAATGTTTGCAATTGCCCCGGCCCAGGTGCAGGACTGTGACAGTCTTAGCAGGAATTCAGAGATGCAGCAGCACACGGGACCAGTGAGAGGGTGAACTATTTATTATTTTTACAATATCATTTGTATATCCTCGTTCCAAAAAACCATTGGACAATGTGCACACCTGTCCTGGGGTGATTGGCTGAAGCACCAGACACCCACTTCAGACTCTTTGTCCCATGTACTAAAAAACAGAACTTAAAAAACACCAGATGTGGAAGTTATTTACAAAAACCTATCTTACTGTTTACATAACTTGCATAACAAAGGAAAATTCTCACAGAATTAGTGCAAGGAGATGGAAAATCTCTCTGCTTAGCAGCATTTCAGTATCCACACAGGACTTTGCACTTGGTCTTGTTGAACTTCACGATGCTCACACAGTTTCTCATTCTTCTAGTCAAACATTTTCTATGTTGTCTAAAAATCATCTAAAGCCCAGGCCACAGCCGAGTCCATTCCTTTCCAGGGCTGATCTAGACCTGTGAGTGCCTCATTTCATTAGGATCTACCTTCATTTGCCCAGTTTGGGCAGTTAGTCCCGTCCTGTCAGTGACACACCTATTATGGTCAGATTTATTATCATTTTATTCTGAGGAGCCCTCCAGGTGACTGGAATTTACCAGGTAAATGTAGGTACCACCTTTTGCACTTATTACTTGAACACAGGATGCAAATCAAGAGGAGGCAAGGATTTACATCTGTTCTTACTCACAGCCCATTCCCCAGCCCCTGGGAGAAGGCCTTTTATGTTTTTCCTCTTCGGTTACATACCTGCCAAAAGAGTGGCTAAGCTTTAAGAGAAGAGATACAAATAATATCCAGTACAAGTTCTTCACCAACAGAAGAGCCAGATGTTTAACATCTGGCTGAATTACACTCCTGAGCCCCATAAATTGCCTGCACAGACAATACCAGGGACGTGCCGAAGAGAGAGGCACTGGCACTCTCTCTGTTGGTTTCCACGTCTCCATTTTGACAGTCTGAAGAATTTAGGCAATTGTGTTCAAGCAGATTAGATGCTTCTTGACCTTCCCCTTCAACATCCACCCTCTTTCAGGAGCATGTCCCTAAATGAGGTTGCCTGGATTAACATCTTGGTCAGGTTATTCTGCCAAACACATTGTCTTGATCTTACAGCAGCTCCAGTTCAATTTGAATATCAAAAAGTCTCGACACTATTGTGACTGAGAGTGGCAGAAGGTTCTGTTTTCAAGCACAAGTCCTAAAAGCAACTATTTTATTCTGTTACATTGCAAGTTCTTCACCAAACCGAACAAGCAGGTAGTGTAAAACACAAGGAAAGATATTTTTATATTAAGAGCAGATACTTCCCGGAAGTTTCCAAATGTAATTAAACATCACTAGTGAAGAGCATGAGCAAAAATAGTTGCCTGTTTTTGATGGTGTGTGCTCTGCAGATGGGAGGCTGGCAGGAAAATGTCCCCCCACATGTGTATGGTGGGGTCTTAGATGTAAGGGCTCGGAGTGATGCGAATTACAGACAGCCTCGAAATTGTGCTGCATGAATATCTGCTTCTTAAAATCCCCAAATCTGCTCAGAGGTTTGCCCTCAATTTCAACAGGAGCAGGATCATGCTCTCTGAAAGTGCTTAAGAGCTGCTCTGCACCTCCAGTACAAAGTGAGTGCACTCATACTGGGAGCCCTGTCACTCCTATTCACTGCCCGATGCACTAAACCCCAGGGAAGTTGTTTCTGGGTCAGTGTCTTGCGCAGTTGTTCCAAAGTCCCAGTCAGGAGTGCGGAGGGGACAGACTAAAGACTTGCCAAATGTTTTCTGATTCCCCTCTTTCCACATGCGGGTTAAAATCTATAGGGGTTTTATCCTTCAACCCAGCCTTCTGCTGCAGTGTTGATTGGTGCTCCCCCAGAATGTGGGGATCTATAAATCACACATATCTTTCACTTTTCATATTTCCTATTTAAATGTAAATAGCATATGAAAAAGATATGTGTTTCTTTTTGTCTGACCCAAATGAAGTTTTGCAGGAAGAGCAGCATCAGGCCCACGCTGTTTATGTTTTCATTCCCGATGAAGGAACGTCAAAACTTAGTTTTCTTCAAAGTTGCAAGAACAGGGCTGCTTTGGCTGGCTGGAAACAACATGTATAAATAATCTCCCATGTCCTACAAAGCAAGAGCCTGAAAAGGCTCCTTGGGTTGTTTTCTGCACATCAGCCTATGAGCTCGGGGTGCTTTAATGCTCTGTTGATGCCACAGGAGCCGATAGAAGCAGGGACAGATTACACTGAGAAGGAGGTAAACAAGTTGTTTACAACTCAGCGAGGCTGCAGTGTATCCTCCTTACATCGGCTGAAAGGCAATGAGGGCTTTGGCCACTGGGCTGCTGATGGGAAAGTATCCCTGGAGCTGCCAAGCTCTGGATCCAGAAATGTCTGTGGGGCTTCAATAACAGGAAATCACGTGTGCTGTCATTATCAGCTGCTGAGCGAGACAGATGCACCCAGATCAATATCGGTATCCAATATCAAAGAGCTATTGTCATGATACACAGGCTTTTGAACTAAGGCAAACAACAAAACTATTTTAAATTATTAGGGCTGGCAAAAAACCCCTGACTTTCCCTTTTCTGCTTTGTTTTTGTTTTTCCTTTCTGAGGCAGTGGATTCATCACAATTAAAGGAACTGAAAGTCTTCTCTGCCCGAAGTAACTTTGATCATTATTGATCTAATTAAACTCTGTTTGCTTAAGGTTGCAGTGGGAAAAGGCTGCAAATCAGCAGTCTTCCCAATCTCCTCCAGTAGTAAGGGGTATCTGTTCACTCAGCTGGGGAACTGGCATATCTTTCAGCACAGCTGAAACTGGAGTAAGTTTCCCTTATTATGCCATGTTTTATGCTGTCTAAAAATACAAATTTGGAACAAAGACAAACATCTCCAGGGCTCTTCTTCCTAACAGAACTTGGGCACTGGAGACGTTCTGCACAGAGACAAGTGCCCTCTCAGCATTAACATTAGAGTTATGGGGGTCTTGGTCACACTGTCATAGCACAACAGTGGTGATTTCTTCATTAGGCTTTCTGTTCCTTGTCATTTGTGTTGTCAAACAAAATGCTTTTGTAAACCTATAGGTGTTTTTTATGTTTACATACATTTACACGTTACAAACGTGTTTGTAAACAAGCAAGCAATTTTAGCTCTGTGCAAATCATACCCCAAGTGATAAACTCTGTTTTACAAGGAAGCATCTCTCTCCTGATACTTCAGCTCCATTTTTTCTTTTAAACAGCTGGTAAATTAGAATATTTTTGAAGGGTCTTTTTCTCTTACGCCTTTAAAACCATTGCAAGCTGTAGCAGAGAATTCAGTCGTGCTGAGGCTGAGTACTTTCAAAGGAAATTCACAGGTAGAGTCAGGGAGCTTATTTCACAGTCCAAACAGAGATATTTTTGTTATGCAAGGACAGCCCCTTCAGAAGGATTCCTAGGATACTTTGGCTCCTCTGATTTCAGATAGAGAAGAATCTATGACACATGAGAAATGCACCGAGGTGGATCACGCACTTATTTCCATTGCTTCAGCTGGGTGACGGCTGTGCCATTGGTACTTCAGAAAAGAGCCAACAGCTAAAACAGATATTTGCCTTCTGCCAGTTCTGCTGATGGCTCATCTGTTTGCATTACACACTCGAGCTTGTAATTGCATTGCTGTGTTTGCGTGTGTATGTAAACTGCTCACATAATCTTGCATATCCTGATAATAGCAGCATATAAGGATGAGATGGTGCAGTCTGCACGCCAGCCCATATATGCATTTCCCTTAAGTGTAAGTCAGGTGCTTGAAGGGAGATAAGCAGATTTACTGCAGGAAAAGGTCCAGCCTTGATTTTATTCTGGTCTGAGGTGTGGCATTGGGTTGAGGGAGGTTTGCAGTTTTCACTCCCTTTGGCTTTGTACCAGCAATCAATCAGAGCGTGAAGGACTGTCTCTTTTCAAAGCTGGGAAGAGACTTGGGAGTGGTGTCGGAGTTTGAAGCAAAGGTCTTTCTCATCCGTCCGCAGCTAAAGCACTCCTTCACTACTTTTTAAGATTATGCCTTTGGCAATGACCCCGAATCACCTGCCTTTCAGGCAGTCCTTCCTGGTTTCCAGTGTTCCTTCTGCAGTAACTGAATGGGCGAGATGGGATAGAACGGCTGCTGTTTCCTCTCTGGCAGGGAACTCCTCCGCAAGGAAAGAGTTAAAGCGCACAGCTCCCGGCGCTGCCCGCCGCGGAGCGCCTCTCCCCGCGCCCCCGGCCGGCTGCGGGCACCCGGCGGAGAGAGCCTGGGGAGTACAAAGCTTGTCTCCCGTGATAAGATAGGCGAGTCCTTAATGCAATTCCTTAGATACCCCGGGGGATAGCCATAAATGCCGCAGAATAAACAAACAGAGGGAATACTGAATGGAGGCGAGGGAGCGAGTCCTTGGCGCGGGCGGCAGCGGCCCCCGGGAGTAAACAGCGGCACACGCGGGGCCGGGGCAGCCCCTCGCCGGCCCGGGGGGAGCCGCGGCCCGCAGCCACCCGCCCCCGCCCCGCCGCCCTGCCCGCACCTCGCAGCCCTCCCCGAACTCCCCCTCCCGCCTTGCTCCGAGCTCGGGCTGCTGGGGGCTCGCCCGCCTCCTTGGATGCACCGGTCTATTTTTACAGCTCTCTGAGAGCCCTGCTTTCCTCTGGCAGATCCACCACTAATACTATTACCCGACAGGAGAAAAGGAACGAAGTTGCTAAAATAACTGTGCATCACCGAAATAGAAGGAAAAGGCATTTTAGGTCATGCAATCCGTGCCCTGGACGGCAAAGGTTGCTCCCTACAGAATAAATCTGGGAGGACTGTAGATCAGCTTTACATTGATGTATTGTCTCCTGCTGAGGAGGGTTTTCAGCCCGTTTTGGTGCCTTTCTTTTTTTCTTTCTTTCTTCCTTTTTTTTTTTTTTTTTTTTTTTTTTTTTTTTTTTTTTTTTTATTGTCAGAGAAACACTGACCAAAATCATAGTATGAAATGGCACAGCTTCATTAGTAATGGTTTACCCCAGGAAAAACTTATTTCCTTTTACTTTTTTCCTTTTTTGGCTGTTTTTATGACATAAAATCTTGCTCTCTGCAATATAGGAATGTTCTGCAAGGTCGCACAAAATGTAATAAAGTAAGCTTATTGTTTCCCAGAAGAAGATTATGTTTGAATTTCTCTAGACTCTTCTTTTTATTTAACCTGCTGTCTGGTTCACTTTGGCAGGGTTCAGCTGTGAAAGTCACACAAGCCCTGACTTCCCTCTCATAATCATATGTTGGGTTTCAGACTGTTAACTTGTGTTTCAGTCAGTGAAGCAGATATCCCAGGGCTTCTCTGACCCACTTTAAATGCTGTAAAAGTTGATGGTCATCAAGTGACCCTGTCATTCCCATGGTGCTTACGTGGCCAGTTATACCCAGAATGACCTGCAGTGTGTGTGTCCTGCCCTTCTGACTATTTATTCTCTCAATTCTTCATCTATGAGGATGGCAGTCAGAAGGAAGCCAGCCAGTCTGACCAAGGGGGAATCTTCTTCATGATGTAGCCTAGCTGGAACTCCTTGAACCAGTGAAAGAAAATTGGAAGAAGAGATGGAAAATAACGTCTGAAATCTTGGTGTTGCCAAGATTTCTTGTACCTCAGCTGAGTTGATTTCAAGGCTACACCTGCATTCCCAGATCTGAGAGCTTTTCCACGTTTCTGAGCCAGTGTATGTGCTCTGGCCATACCCTAACCCTTAATTCTACACCGAAGCCAGACCTGCACACCAGCTTTCTCTGGCCTGCTCCTGTGTGTCAATGGAAATGGAACCCTGTGGGTGAGGGCTGGCTGGGAATGGTGGCATGCTCCTGATGGCAGTTGTCCACCCCCATGGAGCACAGGAGTGCTAAGTCTAGGCATGAGTCTTTGCTTCTGTCCCTTCTGATCCAGTGGAAAGGCAAACAGATTAGCTTAAATAATCGGCTCTTTAGAGCTGTTAGACTTCAAAATGGAACAGAGAAATAGTGCTTGCAGACTCAGGAGCAGGTAGGAGGTAGTTTAAGAAGCTGCTTCTTATCAGCTCTCAGCTATTGGTTTCTGCCTCCCAGCTGAGACAGTGCCCGACTGTGCCCTAATTTTGATGTGATAAGGTTGGGCCAAACATGAAATCCAAATGTGCAAAAGCCATCAGGAGAAAAGTCTTCAAAACTTTTTTTTGTACAAAGATTCAAAACCTGTATCATCAGCAGAGGAGGAAGTTTTGAGGAGAGAGCAGGAATAGATTACAAACAGTGCACCTCTGTCATTTGAGATAAGGGGAATACCCTTTGTTGTTTGCAACTCAAGGCTATAGTACCTATGACAGGCAGCAGAACATTTCTGATTTACTGTAATAGAGCAGTGGTAAACATACTATATAGGTAGTATTTTAGAGCGTTTATTGATGTGATAAGTTTTTCAGTTCTAAAAAATATTTTTTTTCCAAATCTAATCAGGTTTACAAATAAGATAACAACGTTGGGGGTATGTTACTATGGAGGTGGATTATGAATTAAACATCTTTATAATTAGGAAAGGAACAATAGCCAACAGACTAAATCTAGATGATAGTTCGTAGTATGGAGTACCAAGAGAAGGTAGAAGAGAAACAAGATTTCAAACGATTCCTTCAGCTGGAGACTTCTTGTGATACATAGTTATCATTGACAGCACTGGTCCAGGTAGAGGACAAGGTGACCTGAACCCTGCTAGAAGGTGAAGAGCAGAAAACTGAGGCAGTAACTCTGACCAGCAAGGGGAAGTCAGGATATCAGAGCATGCACAGGCACAAGAGAGTTAGAAAAGGAGTTGGAGAGGACAAAAGCAGTGACAGCAGGTTGGTGCTAAACTTCTCAACAAGCAGTTACTGATGTTCAATGAGAGAGAGAGCTAAGCATGAGAAGAAGGCAAAGAAACTTACAGAGACTGGGACAAGACAATGGGGGTTAGATACTACCATTGTAGATTGAATAATGAAATACTAATGACAAGCCAGAAAAGGACGTGCAAAGACACTTACAGCAGAGGAAGCTATCTAGTGCTGAACTTTTCCCAGATGGTTTCAGTGGCTAGGCATCTGGCAGAAAAGGGAGTTGAATATTGCTGAAATTTATGATAGTGTATTTTCTAGGGTTTATTTAAAATAAGGAAAGAGATGCAGAGAAATATGTTTATGCCTTTCTACAGCTATTTTGTCTGTTAAAAGTGTGACTTCAGCCCTTTAAATTTCTGTTTGTACCAGCACTCCAGTGACTCACAGGGTCCTTCTAAGTAGCTAGTCTATAATGGCTCTTTCCAGGCATCTGCTGAAACTGTATCCAATTAAAAAAATAAATCTGGGAACAAACTGCTCCCAGTTTCAGACGGCTGGCAGGTATGGATTCTACTTTCATAAAAGGCTTATTCCTGTGCTCAGTTCTCTTTATGGCAGTTCAGGAAAACTATATCATGTAACTTTCAAGTCATACAGCCTTTAAATTTATCTAACACTGTCATCTGCAAATAGCATTAGAACAACCTCAAGTGAAGAAAACAAGACAAAACATCTCAGAAACCTAAAATGTGGTGACATACCTCATTATGAAATACTGCCAAGAGTTCTTATGAGATAAGTGCATCACATTTCATTGGTTTTGGGGATAAATATTATTGATTTCTGCTAAGGTTACAGACTTCTAGTTTTCAGTACTCACAAAACAAAAAGGTAGTCTCTATCAGTGGTGATACTGATACACTTCCACCCCATGAGATCTAAGAAAAAGCTTGCAAGCCTCCCTTGCTTAACACCCATTTGGCATGAGCACTACTAGTATCCTTGTGGAATGGTGCAAGGTGTGGAGCTCTAATAATGGCATAAAGGCAGAACTTTTGGCACATAAATGTGCTAAGGCAAACTTTTACCCTTAAACCTCCCTGCAATTTGCAAGAACGAATGCTGCAGGCAGTGGAGCAGCAACAGAGGTGCAGGCAAGTGTTAGAATTCACACTTGTAAAATTTATAGGGATCAATTGGTTTTGCAGGTGTACTACCTAGCACTTGTGTACACTCCGTTGCTGGAGCAGATAAAGTGTGACCTGAGGGCTGGAATGCAGGTCGGGAACTGGGGAGTCAATACCCACCCTGGGGCTGCAGCAAGGGGCCTGCCTTGAGAGGCAGAGCTCTTGGCTCTGTCTGTAAAACAGACCCTTATATGGTGTCAAGTTTGGCACTCTGAAATGTAGGTATCTCTAAACACTGCATTTTCTTAAAAGGTTACTCAGGAAAAAATGCATATCCTTAGAAAATGTGTGCATTTAAGATAGAAGCCTGGTACGAGGTCTTTAGCTAATGTAACTCGTAATGACAAGTCAGACACTTTTCTTTTAATTGTCAGACATAATCTCCAGCTCTGTATTTACTACCCATCTGCTCAGAGGGTTATACTTGCTAGCAGATTTACTGGGGGAGTGGAGCAGGGAAGAACAGGAGTGGGAGAGGCGTTGGAAGGAAACAGGAGCCCCTCCTGTGGCTGCTAGGACTGAAGAAGCCCTTGTCCCTGTGCACAGCTCCTTTCCCTCTTCAGGCTGCAGATGCAGAGAAGTGCAGCTTCTTTTGAAAATCACAAGACAAAACTTTAAAAATGAGGTACTCTCTGGTCACAAATTAATTATCCTTCATTTTTTAATATTCTCAGAAGTGTAGGTTTGTAAATGGATAAATACATTAATTGATTATTTCCAGTTTTAATGCTGACTGCTATTAAGCGTGATACAAATTGATCATTGGTATAGCAATATTTAGAAACAGTATTTCATTAAATTTTTCTGGCTGCTGTCTTTGTTTCCATTTCTTCTATTCTTTCCTAGTAATTTTTACTGATCAGAATGAGGAAATCACTCACTGATTTTCCCTATCTAATGGATTTCATAAACATGGCTTCCTGTTAAAAATATATAATTATAAAATACTTTAGTGTTGATTCTTAAAGCTGATCAAATAATTTTACTCTATCTATCTGTGCCAGTTAAGCTTCATAGCACTAACAGCCTTTAGCTGTCAGAATTAAAGAATCTTTGGTTAGGTGTAGCTTATTTGATAAGTTATCCTTTACTGTTTCACATAAGAAATGTATCAAAAGTTACATAGCCTAATGAAGAAGATGGAAGAAGTGCAATCATTTCAGATGCTTCTCCCTAATACTGAACATCTGAGGACAGCAGCTATAGCATACCATAACATTCTAATAATTCTGCATGAGAAAGAGCTGCTTTAAGATTCTTTTCAACCAAATCTCATGTGAGATATAGCTGTGAATACACAGATCCAAATCCAGGATATACAAACCCTGCTGCGTGGAATGCTTTGTCACTTGAACCTCCATATGCTGCAGATCTGGTTTAGGGGTGGGAGGGGGGAATATGCTGTCTATTTGCTTTCTAAATAGATACCAAGCCACTGAGAAACTGAGTGTAATAACTCATTTTGCAATGAGGCAAAAAATTTTGTGCAAAACCCATGCCACCCCTCTCACTGTCCATAGTGGTGAAGAGGCAGAGTGGGGCCTGGCTGTACCCTGGCCTCTGTGCTGCCGGCCCTCCCTCCATGTAAACACCGCAGGATCGGAATGCTGATGGAATTTGGGGTCGGGAGCCAGCCTTTGAGGGGAGTGGGAAGGAGCAGCTGCTTTGTGTGGCGGACTGTCATACAGAGCTTACTTAGCTCATTTGAAGCCAGGGAACCTTCTAAGGCTGCAGAGAGGCTCCCCAGGAAGCTTGCAAGGCTCAGGAGTGAGGCTGGAGGGGAGCTGCCAGGCAGCTCCTCTTTGGTGCTGAGAGCAGCCGCGGATGCCACATGTTCGCAAGCAATACGATGCCGACACATCTCGCCCTTGCTGTTGTGTGGGGAAAAGCAGACTCAAAACACATATGGCCTCTGTTCCTCCTTCAGAATGCAGCAATTCACATGCAGAAATACCATGTGCTGCTAAACTTATGGTAATTTAATGTTTTTAAATCAATCTTAAAACTGTTCTCACAGTGTGATGGTAACTCCTGTCCTGCTTTTTGCGTTTCCACGCAGTTTGACACAGGAATCCTACCTAGGCTTACTTTTAAACTTTTATGGCCAAGTCATCTATCAGGATTGAATTAGTTTCTAGTGACCATGTTTTGCTCCGAGGATGATAAGATACCTGCTGTTCCCAGCTGTGTCCCATGGACAACTGTATGCTGATATTCACCAATGGATAAGAATTGAAAATAACTTTCTAGCTGAGCGCCCATGAGGACAAGTCAGAAAGACGGTCTATAAATCAAGTTAATACTTTCACCTTCTTTGCAGATTTATCTCATTTTAAGATATCCTGTACTGAAGAGAGACTTCCTTAAATTGATTGGCAAGAACATCATATTCCTTTGGGACAGCAGCAAGTGTCTCATTGTTCCTTCACTACCGGTCTGTATCATTTTGTGAAAATGCAGTCTTGATTCTGGGTTTCCTGGAGCTCTATCACATAATGTTTGTCACACATTCAAACTAAAGCTCTGCACCTGCAAATTCTGCTTAAAAGAGGGAAAATACAAGGAAGCCTATGTGACACACACATTAACCCGGGAGAAATAAATTTGACTAAATTGCACCGAACTGTCATTCTTTTGCTACCAAGTACATTTTGTGCCTGAAAACAGACCTAATTGTCAGAACTCTTTGAGCACAGTGAATAATACTTTAAATAGCCACTGATCTTCATATCATTAGTTCAGTGTAAAAGAAACTGAAATGCCCTTTAATTATCCAGCTGTAGGAATATATAAGATGGTACTAAATTTTGCTTAAGTATAGACTATTGCCAAAAAAGAAAGCTAAGATACATAATTGCATTGGCATTAGCATTCTATAGTTGTGTGATATCAAACTGCACAATGGCTGGAACATTCTGTGAAGGGCAATGCTGTCTGGGTAATGTAGCAGAAACACTTATCTAATAGCATGCCCTCCTGTGCCCTCTGTCAGGGCGCCAGCACATTAGTCCTATTATCAGCCTCCAAATACTGGAGGCTTCCACATCGTTGCTGCTGCCAAAAGAAACAGTCTTCCCTGTTACAGGAGCAAATGTCTGTGCACATAAATGAAACTGAAGAGTAATTAGATTACAGTGTTTCCAACTGACCTCCGTGCAACAAAATATTCGGGCTCTCTAATTTACATTAATAAAGATTCCACTACATTTACAGCATGTTTGGTTTAGTTCACAGGTCAGGCATTTTCCATAATACATTCTAAACAGACTATTTCAGTCAAGTAGGGAAGAAATGTCGAGGTGACTGCTCGTAATTATCTTTAAAAGCACTGTTTGTCTTTTCCTTCCCCTACATTATGCAGGTTTTTTCACATGGGGTTAGTATTTGATGGGCTCAGGGTTTGTTTGTTTATTTGTTTTCCAATTTGAACTGAATAGGTAAGAAAATGAGAAACAGTAACAAATACCTCTCCAACCACCACCACCACCAAAAATCCATCAGAAAGTTATTTAATGTATTTAACTCCCTCATTAGCAACATATTATAACAGTCTGTCATCGTGTGACAGGCATATTTGAAACAATTCCAATTAGTACAAGAAAAAGGGAACCAGGTTTTTAAATGAGATCTAAACCCCACACAAACAACCCCCTCACTGGCCTCAAATTAAAGGAGATGTCTTGCTTTAATTATTTTTGACATAACAAATGCCAGAATGCACTTTTCATGAATAAATCTATCTGTTTATTGATAAGCACTCTCATCAACATGGTAGAGTAAAAATCATATGCTCATTGGAGGACATGTAGTTGAATTCGTATTAGCTTGTTTAAACAATCTATGTAATATTGAGACCATCTTTTTAAAAATAAATCAGTGATCAAAGAAGACAGGAGCCAAGGGAGGCAAGTTTTTACATTATTTAGATTTTATGTTTATAAAATTCCAAAATATTCTCCTGAAACCTGAAATAATATCGATCCCTTCATTGTTTCGTCTCAATTTAAATGCTTCTTTATAATTTGAAGAATTTGTAGGTGAGGAGAAACAAAACAAAATCTTGCTATTTTGCTATTTTAGATTAAGTATTGCCATTTTTGTAAGATGTTTCTGTCCTACAAACTATTCCTGGGACTGCTCATGGGAAAAAAGGATTCTGATGCAAATAAAAGCTGTCAGGTATCAATCTGTAAATTGCTGTCACTTGTCAGAGATCCTAAGCAGCACTCCATTTAGGGCAAGACAGCTTCTTAGGTTATTTGATGAGCTCATTATAAAAGAACCAAGGGTTCAGCGACTAATTTATTTACAATGGTGAATTATGTTTCTGCAATCTTATGAAAATATGCATTAAAAAATAGTGTAATATGACATGACACCTTTTACACACATAGTTGTTTTGTGACTTTAAAGCAGTTCTTTTGTATGTTTCTGAGTGTGTCATTATCGACAGTACAGTTACCACTGTTACCTTGCATGCATGTGGCTTGAAACCTGCTCTTAAAATAACTGAGAAATCTATTTCTCGCTTTTTTTGCCCTGATCTGCTTTAATGCTGTGAACAAGCTGTGGGTACTGGAGAACACCTTCTCCTTCCTTTAAAATAAACCTCTTTTTTTCAGTCAAAGGAAGGGCTAGTAAGGTGTCAGAAACAAGTTACTGAGAACTAGCAGGCCTTGCTATTATCCAGCGATCTGGAAAAGACAAGAAAAATGCAGTGAATTATATGTTAAGGGTAAAGCCTTCCTTACCTGAGCAACAATGACTTCGAAAAAGAAAGAAAGAAAAAAAAAGAAGAAAGAAAGAAAGAAAGAAAGAAAGAAAGAGAAAGAAAGAAAGAAAGAAAGAAAGAAAGAAAGAAAGAAAGAAAGAAAGAAAAAAAGAAAAAGAAAGAGAAAGAAAGAAAGAAAGAAAGAATGAAAGAAAGAAAGAAAGGAAGAAAGAAAGAAAGAAAGAAAGAAAGAAAATGAATTAAAAAAGAAAGAAAAGAAAGAAAGAATGAAAAGACAGCAAGCCAACACATTTATTTGCGTTTAGAATGTGTACCATTAACTCTCCTTCATAGAACCAACGCAAAAGCACTGGATCAGCACCCCCAGTTAATCAGTTCTTTAGAAGAATGTGCAAGCACCTCACTTCCTAGCAAATAATTCTGTGCACACTGCAAGGGATGAAGCCTGATTTCCAGTGATTCCTTCTCGTAGTTTTGGTTTCCCATACAAAGGCTGCACGGTCAGCGCAGTGTTACCTCCTCTTCTCTTTTGCTTTAGTTGCCTCTGGCTGTTTCCATACCACCTCCTGCATTTGAATCTCAGCACCTCTTCCCTTCCTTGCAATACATACAACTTTTGATATTTCCTATGCACACCACAATATCTGTATACTTGTTCTTTGTAGGGCCTGGACAATAACCCTGGCTGTAGTGTTTTAAGTCTTGGTCTTTGGTAGGACAGCAAACTAAAAATGCACTTTTGAAATTTTCCCTTGGCAGAATAAAGTGTCAGAGAATGCTGAGGAGATGTCACCAGCAGTGAGAATGGGAAATTTGTGTTTAATTCCTTGTTCTGCTCCAAATATTCACCACATCCTTCAACAAGTTATTTGACAAATGTTTTCTGTGTGAAACAGCAACGTAAGAGCAATTTTATGCTTGCCATACTTCCAGTATTGCATGACACAGCGCAGCGATGACGGTGGTGATGAGGGAGGGACAGATCAGTGAAAGTGCATATAGGGAATGCCGAACAAGTAGAGAAAAAACCCCGACAGACCTGATGATTCTATCTTCTGAAGAGGAACTGGGTTAATATTTAGGAAAATCTATTTGCAAATGAGTATGTTTCATCCTCTTATGTGTAGACTAATGTTTTTTCTTTGCCTATGAATATTCATGCAATCGATTTTAACCTGGAGGAGTGCATTTACTGTAACAGAGGTGGAAATTCATGTGTGAAGACAGTATTTCTGACTAAACAGTGCAGAGCCTCACTCAGGCTCTTCTCACCTAGATACTAGGTGCCCTTTGGTTGCGTGATTTAAGCATGTGGGTATTCAGAGATGAGAAGAGCAAGTGTGAATGCCAGTGGCTTTCAAGAAACCTCAGATACATCACCCAGCTCAGGCAGGAGTGGCAAAGAGAGGTGGTCCAACACAAGGACAGTGATGATGTAGTAGCAAACTCTCTGTTCCAGTGACCCATTTAGTGTGTTTCAACCTGAAAAGGCAGCATGATGTGCCTGTAGCGTGGTACAATACCTAGGGAGAGGGATCAGCCTCTAAGAACGGCTGGAGACATTGTGTGCTGAGGTCTGAAATGATCTTCACACTTCTGTCTCTCTGCCTGCAGGGTGAAATTGTGGCTAGCCCTGCATTATTAAAAGGCTCAAGGTCCTGAATTCATCTTGTGCAATTATGGGATTATTGAGGGTGCCTAAATTAGGAATGTAGCCACTTCACACTCTCTCTACAGGCCTTTCTAACTATGAGATATAGGGACTGTCAGAAGGCAATTTGCCTATGTACTTTTCATTGCTGTACATTGTGTGGTGCTTTTGATGGACAGCCTCTTACCACATCACAGATTATTTGTCCACACTGAGGATAGTAGCTTTCATTCAGTCTCTTTTGTGACTGGTTTGAAAATTATTTTTGTGCTTTATTCCACACTCCCCAAATCATAGTGTTTTCTCTATGCTAGCCAAGTCCTCTAATTTTTATTCTAGCAAATCAGTGTGTAAAATCCTGAAATAGCCCCATGTTTGGCATATTCATTTTAATTTACCTACAGAAATAACCCATCCTGATGTGTGCTGTATCTTACTGTTTTTCCTCTGGTCTATTGTTTTGTCAAGCCCCATAGTTACATTACATTCCCACTGGAGACTCATCCATTAGCTCATTGAGGCAGGAATTATAGCATTTATGCATCTCACATCTTTGTTAAAATAACTAGTGATGTGAACAACCATGCAGAGAGATATGAGGGTGCTGCAACTGCTTGGTGAAGTGAAAAAACCACTCTGAGACCTGAATTTGCACAATGAGATCCAGTTCAGATAAGTCCAGGGTTCTAATTTTTCAAGCATTTGCTACAAATACACAAAAATTCATAGTAACAAGAATAGTGGTGGGTAAGGAATTGGCTGGTCACACTCAAAGAGTTGTGGTCAATGGCGTGATGTCTGAGTGAGACCAGTGACAAGTGGTGTTGTTCAGGGGTTGGTATTGGGACCAGCACTATTTAACATCTTTGCTGATGCACAGTGGGGTTGTGCACCCTCAGGAATTTTGCTGATGACAAATTTTGTGGTGTGGTCAACATGCTGGAGGGAAACTGTGACATCCAGAGGGACCTGGACAGGCTTTTGAGGTGGACCTGGACAGGCTTTTGAGGTGGACCTGTACAAACCTAATGAAGTTCGAACAAGCCATGTGCAAGGTCGTGCACATGAGTTGGGGCAATCACAAACATGGATACAAGCTGTGTGATGAGTGGATTGAGGGAAGCCCTGAGAGACAGGCTTGAGGCCACCGGTGGATGAAAAACTGACTATGACCTGGTAATGTGCACTCATAGCTCAGAAATCCAACTGAATCCTGGGATTCATCAAAAGAAGTGTGGCCAGAGGGAGGGGATTCTCCTGCTCTGCTCTCATGAGACCCCACCTGCAGTGCTGTGTCCTGCTCTGGGGCCCCCAGCTTAAGAAAGAAATTGACTTGGAGTGAGTCCACAGAAGGGCCACAAAAATGGCTGGAGGGCTGGAACACCTCTCCCATGAAGACAGCCAGAGAGAGTCGGAGTTGTTCAGCCTGGAGAAAAGAGAGCTTCGGGGAGACCTTTAGCAATTTCACAGTACCTGAGGCAGGGCAACAAGAAAGCTGGAGAGAGACTGTCAGGAAGTGAGTGTGGTGATAGGATGAGGGGTAAGAATTTTGAACTGGAAGGAGTTAGATTTAGATTGGATATAAGGAAGAAATGTTTTACAATGAGAATGTTGAGACAGTGGGACAGGTTTCCCAGAGACATTGTGGATGTCCCATTCCTGGCAGTGTTCAAGGCCAAGTTAGATGGGATCCTGAGCAACCTGGTCTAGTGAAAGGTGTTGCTGCCCATGGCAGGGGGTTTGGAACTAGATGATCTTTAAGGTTCCTTCCAACACAAAGCTTTATCTGATTATATAATAAAATTCATGATCAATGCTGACCTATAAACAGTAAAAAGACCCATACCTGTTGGCAGTTCAGAATGAATAGTCTGTTCAGCTGCAGTCTGAAGTGTCCAGATAGGAAATTAAAGGTAGTGTTGTAAGCCTGTATAGTGTCTTGATACTTGCATTTAGAAGATGAAATTTTGCAAGTTCCAATTGGAGTTAATATGTGGGTTGTATCAATGTGGATAATAAATGATGACCTGAACTTGCCTGTGGGTATTGTTGCTTCTCCACTGTGGTTGATTGCTCTCAAACTGGCTGCAGACAGACCTCTTTTCTGAGCAGTACATTCTATAGTTCAATCAGAAGTTTTGACTAAGATAATTATGAATCATCCAATCTGGTTTATGTGTTTGGTCAGACTAAATTACCATTTTTGCAGTCTTTTTTCATTTTGTGCATAAGACAGCTGTTTTCTTTCAAATAGGTGAGCCTACCAGAAAGTAGATCACTTTCAAACCACTGAGCTCCACTCATTTATAAAGATATGGCCTCTGTGTACTTCATTAATATAAAGCTATTTTCCAAAAGTGGTTGTAATGGTCAGATTCTTAAAAGACACTAAATAAAGAGTTTGCAGGATTTTTTTTGGTGGTTTCTCAAATACTAGTGCCTGCTGTTCTATGACTAAAGGCAGTTCTCATGAATTTGCTGCACTGAGCTGATTGAGTCTTCTAAATGTACAATACTTCTTTTCCAGTTTCTACCCTGTTAACTGTCTTTGGAGTCATAACTTGATAATGCTTTGATTTATATTGAAAATAAGGATTAATACAGCTGCATGTCAGAAGGACATGGTTGAAAAAAAAAAAGGAAACTATGTCTTATATATCCATCGCCAGGTTCCCTTGCCTAACATTGCTTTTATTACACTCAAAGTGTTCAAACTAGTAGATCCTTGCAGTTGGCAAGAAGCAATAATAGAAATAACTAATTTTTATTCATGGACTTGAAATATATTAGCAAAACAATGAAAAGAGAAAAAAAGGCAACAAGAAAAAGACATTTCACTGCCTCCAATTCTAGAACAGGAAGGTTTTGCCTGTAAATTGGTAGAATTTTTTTCCAGATAACTGACACTATAATGTGTACCAAGGGATTTTTCTAACATATTTTAATTATCCTTAAATTCCTACAGTTCTCTTTGTAAACTTGACATATGGAAGCTAGTTTTCAGTCTATATAGATCATCAGATATCATACTCAAATATACATATTTTAATTTTTTTCACAAGAAAGACCATGCTGACTTCTTATCTGGAGCTGGTACTGGACCTTTCAAGTACTTCCTAGTTTAAAAAAATTCACACAGAAAAGCTTTAAGCAAAATCTCAGAAGTTTCTAAATTGTACCATTACCCGAAATAATCCAGCATGTTCTGGACTAATCAAGGCTGTTCAGTGGTGCCCAGTCTGGCAGTGAAAAATGCAGCAATCTGAGTTTTAATGAACTTCAAGAGAAATTGTTAAAGTTGACAGAAGAGTCTGGCATGGAATTTGAGAGTAATTACTCATATACTCTGTTCAAATAATTTTGTCTTGCCACTATCTAACATTAAATTACAAACCGTGGATAAATGAATTATATTTAGGCTATTTATCTTTTATTTTCATGGTAAGGTTTCTCCTCCAAGAAAAAGTATAGCAAAAACGTGTGACTGCGCTAGCCAAAAGAAACAACATTTCCAAATCAACTTTTTTCTTGTTTTAAATTTCCCAGAAAAAACTGGGAGGTGTATATGACATAGCTGTAATACAACCAATCTCCGTCTTGCACAGATGAAAAGTTTTGTTCTCCTTAATTAATTAATTCATTCAAAGTCTATCAGAAGCATGGGAAACTTCTTGCTGTACACAGGAAAGGAGAATATACCTCATCCTCTGCTTAAAACGAAGAAATATTGGAAAGATACCAAATATTGCAGCAAGAATACTTCTTGCATAGCAAGTAGACCTTTCCAACAAGACATTTTTTATTGGAGCTTGCTTGCTTTTTACCTTGCAAGACATTTCAGGCTTTCTGAGACAATAGCCCCTTTTCTTCTGAAAAAAATATGTCACTTCCTTAATAATTTCCTAAGTAGGTCTGATTTTAAGGTGAAAACAACGCTTGCAAGGAGAGTGATTGGAGATTCTTGTCACTGGAGTTACAGCTCCAGCTGTAAGCTGCAAGTGTGATGACAAATGCCTGCAGTGTCATGACCTGATGCCATGTATTTCTTTCCCTTGTTCAGGTAAGTAGTTCTTATTAGTCACACTGAAAGTAGTGGACTAAACCCTGAAGATTTACTCTGTGCTTAATCGGTTGTCAGGCAGCCTCCTTGGAAGTCAGTGGCAGTTTTCCTGGGAATCGACAGAATAGGGGTTTATTAAAGCCCTTAGAACTGATATATATTCCCAAGAATTGCAGAATCAGGCCTCTAATTTAGCATGCACTAAAGATGTTGAGGGAAAGTTGGTCATTCAAAAAGCCATAGAAAAGCTGAGCTGGAGCAGGCCCAATTCCAGGAAGTGCCTGCCGTGTCTCTGGATGTTGTGGGAGCAGTGTAATGAAAAGTGACTGATGTAGCTTGATAGAACACTTTAAAATGACACTTTGAGCTAGATTTGGTAAAAAAAGGACAGATGGTTTTGATTTTCAGAAGCTTAATGGCTATGTGACATTCTTTGTCATTAGTGATCCTGTTTAAAACTTTATTGAATAGTGATAATTTTTATTTCCTGTTTTAACAGAACAATAGCTCTGCTATCACTACAGCCAGCAAAGCATACTTATTAAACATCTATACGTCTCAGCAGAATGACTGAGAGATTCTTTGCATACAAAATATTTGCACTAATTTTTAACAAAAAGTTGTGTGAAGAGAGAATTGGTTTCTTTTTACTTCCTCTGGAAATCAGATAAAATGTTATAAAATACTTCCTATTTTTCCTAAAAAACACACCTCTCCCCCCTACCCCAGACTAATCTAGTCATTCCTTTTAAAGAAAAATTCACATTCAAATTTATCCAAATTTCTGTCTCAAATGCGACTTTACAGTGAAGTTCAGGCTACAAGGTAGTAGAAATAAAATTTGTGTTATTTATTTCAGATGTTAAATAATTAATTACATATTTCTGAAGTTCTCCTTATTTATATTTTTGCTCTTTATATTTCATCTGCAGATTCTGATATCTTTAGAAAGTGTCAGGATATCAACTCTATTGCACAGAGTGCAAGCAGATTCAGAAGACAGCAGCGAATGAAGTGTTTCCCTTTCATGAAGACACAAAACCCCACCCATTCTTTCATCAGTCATATTCAGAATAGGGGTATATACATGGCTTGAAATATGAAATTATAGTCTCAGTGAGTAACCTGAGGTCCTTCTTCAAAACATGAAAAGGCATTTTATTTGGATGTTTTACAACGTTCTAGTAAAAATCTGGGTATGAATTTTTTTATATTGTTTCCGGATTTGATTCATGTTCTGACAGAAAGCTCATGACTGCAGCATTGCTAATGCTCTTTTCTTTATTTCCTTGCAAAACCAATGCTGCTTTATTTGCTAAGAACAATAAGGTTGCTCCAAATGTGTAAGCTGCTATTAGGAGATCTACATGCTCTTACAAAGAGACAAGAATAAAAGTCCAAATTTGTGGCCTACTGACTCTGTCAGTGTCCTTTTGAAGCATTATTGTTTACTGATGGGTTCATGTTATCAGGCAGATTCCATTGTCATTACTTATAAATGGTACAAGGCTTGTTTCGTTATTTATTTATTTAGATCCTATGTTGGTTTTGAGTTAGTAAGTACCCAGGTAATTCCTGGAGTGTGATGCAAAAGGACAGATGATCAGCTCCACTTAGCTCCCCCATTTTCACTGAAATGCATCAAAGCCCCTCTTGGGTATAGGTTGCTGGCTGTCTGCTGGCAGGAAACGCTTGATGCTGAAAGATTTGCTTCTGTCCCTCGGCACTGAGCACCCCCCAGCTGCTTTGCTACGAGCGGAGTGGGAATATGCTTTCCTGGAAGCACAGCAGATCCAGCCTAGGTGGGCATCTCTGAGTGGCCCTGGGGCTGCGTCAGCCTGGAGTGTGGACACAGCCGGGAGTGGGAGTGACCGTGGGGCAACCTCTGTCCTTTGCCACCCCTGGCATGACAGGCTCGCAGATCTACATCAGAGTGCACCTTTCTGCACCGCTGAGTGGGACAGCGTGGCAGTGCTTTCTGGGCAGGAAAACCTTCCTCCCAACCAGGACACCGTGCTCCCATCCAGGCTGTTTCCTGCCATCCCCTCGGGTGGCTCTCAGGCACAGGGGGATCAAGCTGGCGTGGCAGCCCAAGCACGTGGTGCTGGCAGGTGTAGGAACCAGGTGCAGGACTGGGCCCAGCTCAGCAGAGGTTTAACATACTGCCACAAGGATATCCACGCTCTCCGGGGGGTCAGGGGAGGGTGGCTAGTGCCAGCTGTCCCCCTGCCCCACACTGCTGCTTTCACAGTCTGACATTGCCATAACCTTTGGGAAAAGGCTTGCAACTTTCTGTTCCCACTACCAGGTGTCACAATGGCAAAACTACACTCCTGGGTGGAAAGTTAAAATATGTATTGGAAATACATGTTAGGAAAGAAGAAAAGTCTCCAGGTTTAATTCGAGGCATGAATCTGACAAAAGAGGCTTCCTTGCTGCCTAGGCAAATGCTATCAATATTAAAATGTTCACTGACAGTAGAGACCCTTCCAGATTAAATACAATCACACAACAAAGCTTGTCAGCATTAACTAGCTGAAATCAGTCAGATCTCACTTGTGCCTGGTTGGAACTAAAACATCAGTGTAGAACTAAGATTTTTTTTTTTTAAAGCAAGGAAGGAAACATTTAAGGAAGAGGATCACAGCTAATGTTAGAAGTTTTTAAGTACTTCTTTTTATTTTAGAGTAGTTCTAATTTTCCTTGATGATTTTTTATGGCTGACAAGTCACCATTGTTACTTATATAATTTAATTTAAAATATTTGCGTCTGTAAGCAAATAAATATGTTATTAGCATGTAGATTAACTCTTTCACTTTCGTGGTGAATGGCCTGCTGATTTTTTCCACAGTGCTTTTACAAAGGCAACACAATTTTCGGTCACAAAGAGATCATCCTGTACACCTCTTCAGTAATGTCTCTAGTGAAGCTGGTAGGATAAATGCCAGGGGAGTTGCTGTTATTTCCCTGTAGCATGACAACCTCTTCAGCAGGAATAATTGGCTCAGGCCAAGAACTTGCTTCATGTATATGGCAGAATTACTGACCCAAGCTGGATTTCAACCAGCAGCCATATGATTTAAATAGGAGATGAAAATGGTCTCAAAATAACCTCAGCAATCTAAGCCAAGGAAGCGACGAAAGGATGAATGCTTGGCACTGCAGAAAAATAAATATCCTCTTTTAGAAAACAGACCCTGTCACAAGAACCAAATGCTCATACATCATGTAGTAGCCTAAGTTGAAGAATATGCCTCTGCTGGTAAACATAACAAAACCAATAAGAAATGGTTCTCTGTTTGTATATTTTTACAATATTATGTACGATGTATCACATATCACATATATAATCTGTTCTATCTCCCAAGATATATTAGCAAATATTCTTTGTGATCTTCAGTGAAGTAGTAGCTCCCTGAATCCCTGGATTGTATTCCTCATGGCAAGTTAGGGTCCCCAGCAAAATTTATTCAGCAGATGAATAAAATTTAGACTGGGAAAACGGCCCAACTAGACAAATAAAGTGGGTGACAATCATGTCAGCTGGTTGCCTACTCGTTTCCTTGAACCTTCTTGGAGTGTGCTGCTGGACAAGCTACACTGGTGCCAGATGTTCAAAGAATCTGTTGCAGAAAATTCAGGGGCAAAGAGATTTTTCTCACAGAAAGAGTTCTAAAAGGCCTTCTGACAGGAGGAGTAGGTGCTTTGAAGCCCCTGTAACAAGCATTTTAACTGTACAGGGGGATATGCTCTGCCTCTGGAATCCAGTACATAAATTACAAAGAAAATAATAGCTTCAGTCCAAAGGACCATCCACTAATCTCCTTGTTTATATCACAGGTAGTATGTAAGTGCTTTTCAGAGCTAATCCTGTCAGCTGTAGCATAAATGCAAAGGCCAATAAGATTACTTGGAGATGAAGCATTTTAATAGCATCACAGAGTCAGGAAGTAAACAGATTATGAAAGGCAGCAACTGGCATTGATTTTATTTTGCAGCTTGGCCTGAATGTCCTAAACTTGATGAGTCTTGTAATCAATCTTGGTTGAATTTTACATGAGATTTTAGCTCATCCTGAGGCTAAGAAAATAAGCAATTTCTAAAATCAGAACATTAGACCACAAATCATGAGAGAGAAGAAAACCACAGGGTAAGACCTGATAGTAGAATCCTCTTTTCTGAGCCTCAGAGGTACCTGACAGGTTTCGAAGCATGAATCTGGGAAACAGCTGTGCAGAAAGTCTCTGTGATGATCTCCTCCTGGAAGCACAGGCTCTCCAGATAGGGTCAGATTGTGCACCTGCATTTCCAGACAGTCTCCAGGCTTTTCCATCTCCAGATTTGCTTTTCTCCCTTATTGCTCTGTACAATTCCCAGCCAGTTTTGTTGTGGTTTTAGTATGAAGACTCACATCTAGAATAGAGATACAAGCTTTCATTCTTCTGAAGGGAATCTCATTTGTGCAACAAAACTGCTTTGCCAATCAAACTGATAGAAAGGGACAATCAGGGAAATAGTCCCTCAAAACTGCACTGTTGCTTCAAATGAGAGCACTAATGTAGAGGAGGGGATGTGTCCTAAATTGGCAAATCAGTGAAATCAATGCCCTGATTTTCATTTTTGTGGTCTTTCTGACAATTGTCCTGTAAGAGCTGTTATTCATTGCTCCAATACTACTGCGAAAGTTCTTTACAACCTTCGGTGAGACAGAACTATTTATCTGCAAGGAGGACTATTTTGGAGAGCATGGGGAAAAACTAGTTCAAGAGACTGCATACCAGAAGTCTGATTTTCTTACACAGAAACCTTGAGTGTGGTGGAAAAAAGCACTGTGTTTCATTGACTACCATTGAACTTGACTACCATGACTAAATTAACAAAAAATTCATACTCTTTCCATATAACAGGACCAGTTGATATATATATTTTGCCATAACATTTTTCTCACCAAAGTGTTGGATTATGTTCAACATTTTGTCATAAAACACATGAAGTCTGTATCTGAGACAAACCCATGCTTTTCTTTCTGTGGAGGTACAGCTGTAGATTTACACCAGTGTTTGAAAATACAGTAGATTTTAATATATTTTGAGTCTGTTCAATCTGAAATTCAACCCTTCCACTCTGTCCCTGCAGCTAGATAATTTGTTTCTATGATGATCTACTTTTACCGAGAATTTATGCCAAATCTGCCAGTGCATCCATTTTCTGTGGTTATATTTCCATTTCATGTTCCAGGCTAAATGAGAGGGCAATTTCATTCCCCTTAGGTTAAGAATAACCTAAACAAAAGAAGCTACTGCGTGAGAGTGGGCAGGGAGTAGTTTATACAATTTAACAAATACCTTTTGGTGCTGTGAAGGCAGAGGGATTGGTTGAATGTGAATGTGAAAGACAAGAGCAGAAACATACTGAGCACAGGCAGAGAAGTAACAGCATGCTAAGAGCAGAGCAAGAAGGAGGACTGGGTGCTGGTGAGCCCATCAGCACAGAGTGTAGAAACAACGCAAAAACAGTTCAAAACACTCCTGAAAATAATAAAACTCTCATAGAGTAACACTTGCAGCAGATGACAAAGCAATGCATCCTTCTGAATCTACTACAGGGTTTAGGGGGATTAGGCCATATGAACCTTTTCTGCCCATGCAAAGGCTTGCATAAAACAGGTATCTGACTCCACCATTAGTGTCTCGTAACACAGAGAACCCTGAAAAACTGGCAAGCAACCATTGCACAGGATCAGCTCTATCCTTTGGGCTGCTCTCTCCTGCAAGGGGATGGCTGAGATCTGGCATTATCCAGATTTATAAAGCATTTCAAAGCATGACTTCCACTGAAGCCTTAGCTCTTAATTTCATGCTTTTAATTTCAGTGCCTTTGGGATTTTCAGCTTCCTCAAGTTTTTGAATCAAAACTGCTGTATTTTTTTGCAATGCACTATTTACCTTAAAAACCATCCCTGAACTGGTGTATAAATTATCATTCCCAGCTACAAATTATACTCAAAATCTACTTTTGCAATAAATATGTAAGAAGCAAATGAGTTATAAGTTAGTTTTGTAGGGAAGAATAGTGGAGGAACAAAGTAAAACTGGGAATGAGTGGAAATCCAGGATTACACAAATAATTTCTTCTGTGAAATTGAAGTAGATACATGCTATATGAGAGTCTGATTTTGCCAAAAGGGAAGGAGTAAAGGAAGAATGTCTTCAGTATATGTAACATTTTGGAGAATTTTTTTTTTTTTTAAGTTTGCAGAAGACAAGTAATTTCATGGCAAGTGTGTAGTATGATGCTGTCTTCATTCCTTGTGAGAATCCTCAGGCAGGGAATACATGGCATGTTATACAATAATGCATGAAAAAAATGTGCTTTGACCAATGGTTATTTTATAAGAAGTTGGTTCTCCCTAGCAGCTCTAACTGTGATTGCCTTCTTGACTTTGCTGGTTTACCATTTCTCTGCAAGGTTGTGAATTTTTCCCCTAAGGCAGATCAATGCTGTAATTTTAGCACCATAATTTTATGGAAGGTTTTCAGCATCACTGCTTGATTTTCGAGACTAGTTTTGAAAACTGAATAGAAAAAGGAAAATAGCCGAGGAAAATTAGCCTCAAAAAGCACTTTTTGTTTCTCTCTTCCAGTTCTGAGGAATCATGTCATCACTCATCTTATGCTCACTTTAAGGAAGGCATCATCCTTTTGAAACTTTAGAGATTCTTCTGTCTGAAGACTCTTTTGCTTTCTTTTAGCAGCTTCTTTGCCATACCATCTCCCCTCATCACTTTGCAAAGACTGGGGAAAAGCCTTTCCAGCTGACACAGGCCCCTATTAGCACCTGTGCACTCTGACCGTACAGGGCACCAGCTACTGTCCCTTCCCAGGAGGCTGGGCTGGTGTCCTGACACCCAAAAAAGAGGTTCGGAGATTTTTGTATTTGCACTGACCTGCTTGACAATGTCAAGTGAGGTCTCAGAGCTACCACAAAAAAGTCTTCCTGCTGGTTTTTTTCCATGGTGGAAAGCAGGGGTAAGGTGAAAACCTCTACTGTAGCCTCCTGTTGCTGGCCAGAGGTTTATTACTGGACTGAGCATTATCCAGTGCCATCCACTACCTGGTTTATTCCAATTTATTATTCTAAACCCCTGCCTGGGTCAGTCTACTCACCTCTCCTTCCCTCTGTGCTGAAGAACAATTCACCTCTTGTCATCTCTTAGCTCGCAACCTGCTTGTGGAGCCCACAGGGAGACATTTGAGTCATTCCAGTATATTCATGATGGCTTAAAGTGAAAAGAATGAGCAAATGCAAGCTGGAATGTCTTTTGAACCTCCTTACTAATGGAATAAAGATTTAAGTGTCCAAAATTAAAAACAGATAGGTAGCTACAGTACTATTAACCCCTGCTTTGTAACACTTCTCTTACAGTCTAAAAATGCCATCAGTGTTTCAGTACTTATCTGTGTTAATGTAAAACATCAGTAAAGCTATCAAAACAGAGAGCCATCACCTGAAAACTCCTTGATGGGTAGTCTATGCTCTGGAGTATGTAAATTACGCCATAAGGTAATATCCAGGTGAATTATTCTTCATGGGAACCAGTTGGGTCCTTCTGAAATTACCCACCTTGCCATAAGCAAAGCAAAGCCATCATTTTCAGCATATACTGGGCTAAACTGTGGCTGTGCCAGGGAAAATGCATACCTCATACTGCAATTATAGGCCGAGGGAATCAAGTGGCCGAGTCTCGGTGTAAGGTGATGAACGGTCACTGTGATAGGTGAAGGGCTATTCTCAAAATGATGTAAATTGATTCCTTTCTATCTATTAAACATTAAGCACTGTACAGCTGCTGGTGGAACTGCAAGGGAACAAGCTGTCTGTATTGTTATTTATAATACCGGTGATGCTCCACAGAAACGTGAAAATATAGTTATAATCCTCCCATAGTCCTGTCAGGTACGCTACTAATTATCCTGGCTTATGCTGTTGGAAAAAGGGCTCATACATCCTCGTGCCAACTTGCTGAAGCAGCGTGTTTTACAATATGGGAAAGCACTCATGGTTTCCTTTCATTTGTAGAAGTGTATATACGGCATTTCACTGTAGCTACAGCAAGAAAATAGGCAATCTGTTTTAAACATGTTGGTATAAAAACTGTGCTGTGGTCTGGCATCCTCACTTTCAGCTGAACTGACGAAACTTTCTCAAAAAGCCCTTCATGCTGCTTCAAGTATTTCTGTCTCTACCTTCATCTTCTTGCAACACAATACTCTGTGTATTGTGTAGAGAAGAGCACTGGTAGTGGGTCCACAATCTTTTCTTTGTTTTGGGTTATAACTTTTTCTGAGCATTTTCTATTTTGACTGTTATGTTTATCTTAGTTTAATGATGCTGGGCCAGATTTTAATGTCAGCTCCAATGACAAATCTATTATGTAGTTAATTTCTGAGACTGAATTTGAACCACAAGCAATAATCTCTCTGTATATTTTATAACAAAAATAACCATTTTGAGAAAAGTGGATATTTACATCAACATTGTATATAAATTTTCACTTTCCCCTATTTATTTTGCACATCCATGAAAATATAACGAATAAATAATACTAAATGTAAAGAATATTAAGCACAGGGTAAGAAATGTTTGCATGAATTGAAAAACACTGGAAATTATATCACTGTATTAGCATTTATACAACATCCATATACCAGAAGTACTTGCTTGAAAATAATTAGCATATGCAGAGTAATACTGGAAGCCCTATGTGTTCAAAAAACTCATGGGACACACCAGGAAAGTGCAAAACATGAGGTGTGAATCTAAAGGATGTCAGGTCTCTTCATTTTTAAATGTACATGTAGCAAGTATTTCCAGCAAAACCTTTATTTATTTCTGAAGTATAAAGTCAACCTGAAATGGACTCAAAATTAGGGAAACACATAAATGAAATTTATAATCACTTCAGGATCAAGTGGTTACTTACTGAAAAGAAAAAATAAATTTGATTTCCGTGTCACTAGAACTTCAGGCAAGTAATGTATACAGTTCATTTACATATTTAACAAATATTTTTCCTGAATGACAAAATCAATATTTACTGTTTAAGGCACATGAATTTTATGTTGTACAAACATTAAATATCCTGGCCAACAAATTCTTTTGGGACTCTATGCGGCAGCAAGCTAGAATAAGATTTTCTGAATAAATGGTCTTATTCTAAGCATATTAAAAGTAATATCTTTTCCCCTGGTTCTTGGTCTGCATGCAAGGACCAGTTGGTAAAAATCAGGGACACCAATTGCAAGTTTATGAACTCGTCTTCAAAACAAGTAAAAACTGAAAACCAAGGTCTGCAAAAGAAATTAAGAGTTTTGATTTTGAGATATATTTCAGTCGGGCTGATTTTAAGGTATTTCATTTAAAAAAATCTAAAAACAAAATCAAAACTCTATATGAATATATTACTTCTATAGAAACATAATGTTAAAAAAAATAGTTCAGTTCTGATCACTGTTCCTCTACAAATTCTTTTCTTTTTCTCTCTCTGGATTTGTAAGGAAAGGCTGAAACTGTTCAGCCTGGAGAGCAAAGGGCTCAGGGGTATCTTATCAAAGTGTATAAACACCTAATGGAGCAAATGAAGATGAGCAAGTCAGGCTCCTTTCAGCAGTGCTCAGTGCCAGGACGCAATGGGCACAAATCAAACCCCATGAAATCCAGTATGAACACAAGAAGAGAACGTTTTGTTGTGCGGGTAGTCAAACACAAGAGTAGGTTGCTCAGAAAGGCAGTGGAGTCTCCATATGTGGAGATATTTCAAACCTGACTGGACACAGTCCTGGGCAACTGGCTCTAATGCTGCTTGGGCAGTGGGACTGGACTAAATCATCTGGAGAGGTCCCTTCCTAAACATTCCTGTGACTGCAGCACTTCAGCCATGGGAGCTATCCCATTAGGTCTCTGTGATCCCAGTGAGATTATAGCATTGTGATTGCCTGCAGGTCTCTAATTTAGCCTCTAATTTTATAGCACCACATGCTTCTGGATTCTTGGTTTGCTTTTGAGCTACCAGTTTGAACTCACTACAGAGAATCAGGATCACTTCTATCTAATAAATGTTTGCTGACTGCTGTAAGATGGATTCTGAGTCTTGCATTTCCTTCTGTAATGCATCCCTAATAATTAAAATGAAAAAAATTCCAAGAGATTTTAAAAAGCTGTGTATGTGATTTAATTACATTAGTCATACAGAAGAGATTCGTATTGTCATAGTAACTAAACCAAGATTCTTTTTTTCCCTCTTATATTGCCATAGTAGATTATGTTAATGTAAGACTTGGTCTTGTTCTTGGAGAGACATGTCTGAACACTTTTTAGGATATTTTTTGTTGGGACATACGTTCTACAGATTGCCGTTCAGATGTAATTCCTCAACTCACAAATGTTGCTTGAGCTTGGCTTTCCAAAAATGATTATGCCATAAGAGCACAAGACCCCACTCATCTGTGCAGAAATCAGTGTAAAGATTCAGGTTATTAGAGCACTGAAACCCATACTTAAGTTTGAGCTGGAATTCAGACACATAGTGGAAATTAAGGGATGGTCTGCTTCACCTGATTTAAGATCTAAATCTTTGCAGGGCTGGGGCCTTAGGATTGGAGTTGCAACCAAATCAACCAACCAGCTACTCCATCTTGGGGTTATTTGTTACCACCAGTCTTGTGGGGAAACACGTTTGCTACAGACAGAACAATCCACTGATACTGGAGTGTACTGCAATCAAGTTTTTACTTGAATTGTCAATCTTTGTTCATCCTTAAATTTATAAGGAGTTACTCTGAAGCAATTAATTTTGCCAAGTGTTACTTTATATTTACGTTGTACCTTGTTCATAAGAAAAAACAAAAATTGATTATAAACCTAGCAGACTGTGTCTTGGATTTTGATTGGTAGAAAATCAGTCATTAACCCAGGAAAATCAGTAATTTTCCTGCACAGCTGCTCAAACATGCTGGGGAATTTACTATGGAAAAAAAAAAAGGGGTGAAGAAAGACATTATCAGCATTGTAAAACATTGATTAGAGTTTGTTATACAAAATAATTACATTTAATCAATTATCACAGTTAACTAGTGATTTCTTGGGGATTATTATTACCTAATTGTTATTAAAGATCTGACTACAGATGGCATATGCAGTTCATTGCTTATTATTACTTTTACAAGCACAGATGGCACAGTACAAGCAGCAAGACTAGCAGACAGTGATTTTTTTTTCCTAATGTAATAACAAATGAATGTGAAGAGAGATTTTTTTTTTTTAAATTTTTACTAAAGTGCTGCAAAATAGCTAATGGACTCAACTGTTCAGATCATTTTGCTTCAATAACAATTTCTACATAGTGCATGTAGAAGCCTGTCCAGGAGATTCTCAAATTAATGTTACAGACTCAAAATATTTGCCTTATGATGATCATTCCAACTTGCCTGACTCTACCCTTTGCATAAGAATCAGTTTAACTTGAACTCTGTGAACTCTATTGGCAAAACTAATACATAAAAATATCAATAACAATCATATAAAGAAAGAGAGGGTTAGTTCAAGAATATTGTAAAGCTATTTATTTAAAAAGAGAGTTGTAGATTTTTAAGAAATAAAAGAAATAAAAAAGATACTTATGTAAGAGCCAAAAAAATCCTTTCAAACTAGCAATAAAAGATTATTTCAGCAAAAGATCAAAACTTTGTTCAGGAAAAAACCACAGCATGCACGTTATACTTTTATACCTTCCTTTCCATCTTTGTGTCCTAAGGGAGGAGTGGGAGGATAACTGTTTGATTTTATGGACTGTTTACTTGGATAAAATGGATCTCTATAAGCAAGACAAGTGTGCTGTGATAACTACAGATTAATTATTTGGCCAAGTCTATCCAGTAATTGTGTTTCAGACTTACATTCCCTCTCAAGGTCTCCATCTCTAGGAAGAAAGCCAATCATGTCATTCATGGTACGGTGGCATTGTCAAAATACATAAAAACTCTTGCTCTCTTAAGGGTTAATTACAGTACTCCTGCATGAGAGCTTTTATAATCAGTGGCAGCACAAAGCTGGAACAAGTTTTAACTCTTCATCTTAGGTCATATTAAAAATGTACTGTTAAATCATGCCACTTTCCTTCAAAATACCCTAGTAATATTTTCTGTATGAAAAGGCAAACAGCAAGGCTGTGTGTTATGATTAGAGAAATGCTATTAGAATACTCCAGTATTGAAAAAGAAGGAAAAATATATCTCATGAAAAGGAGTAAGCAAACATTACATCATGGGAAGTATAGATAATACAAAAATAAAATTTAAAAAAAAAAAAGAGAGAGTAATCATACATCAAGATTAAAAACCCCAAAATCACCTGATAAATAGGTCAAACATGGAAATAGACATAGAATTTTTTTTTTTTTTGCAGAGGGCATATGTCACAGTACTTTCCTAAGTATGTAGGAAATAAAAGGAGTGAAAGCAACACCACTTATTTTTAAAATACTTGTGCTTACCCCCTCTAGGCCTGAATCAGCATGCCAAGGCATCAACAAAAAAAAGTATCTGATCTTCTGAATAAATTTTTTAATAATGAGGTCAACATTTATCCTTATGTATGGTATATTTGCAAGGTCAAAAACTATTTAATTACCTTGCCTTATTGAATTGCTACTCTACAGCTGAGCTGTGGTAACTGGCAAAGTGCATACCCTAGTAGAATCCATTTGGTGAGTAAAATCCATTAGCTTAAACCTCTAAGAAACTGTGCATAAGAAAATGACCATCAAGGAGTTGTGGTTTAACTGGTGGTTTGATTTAATGTGTTTCACTTATCACAGCTTGGAAGAGAAGCAGTGGCTTGTTTAGCCACAATAACATGATAGCTTCCATTCTACAGCCATTTCCTCACACATTTTCCATTAACTTCGTCAAAGAAGGGCCTGGTTCCACCTGTCTTACATTAAAAGGGTGCTATTTTTGAATAGGCATGACAGAAGAGCACCCACATGTAATTTCTTTCCCTAACATCTTACTTTAACTGAGAGAAAAATAATCTTGCCTTTCAAGCTCTGAAGAATACAGGAAATAATACAGACTGTTAGGTGGGTTTTAAATGACAGATACATCAGGTTCAGAGGGTAATAATCAATGATTTGATGTTTGGGTGGTGGTCAGCAACTAGGTGAGTACATGAGAAGTTGATACTGGGGCTCTTATTGTTTAGCCATAGTCAGTAAAGACCTGGATGATTTTGGAGCGTACCCTCCTCAGCAAATTTACATTAGAGGGTAAGATTACCATAACAAAGAGCAGGCCCTGATAAACTGGAGAATGGGATCAGCACAAACCTCATGAAATTCAGCAAGGAGAAGCATGAAGTTTTGCGTGCCGGGTCATTCAGCCCTGGTGCGGTATTATGGTCTGGCAGCCAGGTGATCAAGAAGGAGTCACACTGGAAGGGAACCTAACCCGAGCCATGTCACTCTCGTCATGAGAAAGGCACATTGTGTGCTGAGCTGATGTATTGTCAAGGAACATTCATCTGATCTGTAGATCTTATCCTCAGCTTGCCATTGATGAGGTTACATCTGGCATGTTTTGTCTAGTTTTATGCCTCTCTGTTGAGGTGAGGTAGAACTGAAGAGAGTGTAACTAAAGGTTGGGAAGTAGGACATGATGTAGAGAGGATGCAGGAGATTGGCTTCTTTAATCTGGTGAAAATGAGCTGAAGATCTAAAGCAACTAGTTATACATAAATATAGGGTTGCTTCAAAGATGAGAGATGAGGTACTCTGTAGTATCAGGTGATACAGAAGGGACAACAACCACCAAAGAGGTTCAGGAAAGACTTTTCCACAAAGAGGGCATTACAGCACTGAACCAGGTTACCCAAACAATTTGTGAAATAGCCATTATTAGAGAGTTTCAGAACTTGGCTGAACAAAGCCATGGCTGACCTGACTCAGTTGCTTCCTACTTTTGAGTAGGAAGTGACTTTTGAGTAGAATCTCCGTAAGTCCCTTCTACCCAGCATTTCGATGGTTCCTATGAATGCTATGAATGTATGATGTGTCCAGCAGGGGAACTATGTATGATTCAGGTAAATACCTTGGAGTTCAGTATCAGTAATACAACCATTTTCAGTGCACGGAACTCATGACATCAAATGTCCAACAACAACTGGTAGAAGCACAACCAGGAGGAATTAGGCTGATCATATACTCCATGGTCATGGTTCAAATATAAGACTACCCCTCCCAAAATTAGCCTTTCAAAAATTAATATAAAAGTTTTATACACACATTTTAAAATGAGAAAACATAAAAGAAAAATCACAAATATCTTCTTGAGCTTATTTCCTGCAATGGTAAAAAACAAGCATGCAAACCCTTAATTAGATTTTCTGTTACCTAAAGATACTCACTTTCTATTTGAAGTCTGCATGGTACAATGTTTTCCCAAAACCTTTAGCCATCTGGATAATTATATGGAAACAATAAGTTTCTATAAAAATTGTTGAGATCCTACAAAATATCTTTTTATTGTTACAGATGTTGTGGCTCAGGGACAAAGCTAACCTTGATAAAAGGAATTAGGGAAACGTCGGCTTTTCAAAAAAATATTTGAAATTGTGAAGGATTTGAGACAAACCTGGTTTTTTTGGAAAGCCAGCACTTCTTATCAGAGCTAAGATGTAAAGATTTCAGTATCCAGATGTGATTAGAAAGTAAGCCCAACATTTTCTATGGTTCAAGCCCTTCTGGAGAGAGTGTTTTGTCCCTTACAATAGAAGCTCTTAGCACTTCAGAGAGAAGTGGTCAGAACTCTGCCATAAGGTTTTAGGCCTGCAAACATGGTATAGATTTATAATCATTAAAATAAAAATGAAAAAAAAAGCCCATCAAACCAGCTAACAATGTAAAGTAAAGCAAACACAAAAGATCCCTTTGAAATACTTTTCAAGAGCAAAAGTAATGAGCTGGGTTCCTAGCACATGCACATGCTCAACAAGAAACAAAAGAACGTTCATATGTATAGCTCTACAGGAAAGAATGTCAAACAGTTTTATGTGACTATTTGCTCAGGGTTTGTTTTCTTTTCAGCTGTGCTTTTTCTCTTTTTGTATTCATTTTCAAAAAAAGTATGGATTGTTACCATACATCTTGGCCTTGAAGCTGCCAGAGTAATTATTAGCAAAACTACTTGACACATGAGAATTTGTGCACTCTTCTAATCTGAGAACAGAAACAACACCATATGACTTGTCTGACCAGTCACAACTAATCAACACAATGAGAAAAACAAATATCAGGCATTGCATAAATACAGAAAACTGTTCACAAGCAGTCTTAACATTACTGGTGCACAGCAAACACTTATGATCTGCTCGTAGATTGTTCAGTATTACAAAGAAGGAGCCTTAAGGTGATGACAAACAGTATTACTTTGTTTTCTTTGATTTTGAGCGCATGTACCCTTAAAGGAAAATTGCCTCCTTCATGAAGTCTTCTCCATTAGAAAAATAACGACTCTAAAAGAAGCTTCATGCTAAACATTTGATTTAATACTGACTAAATCAAGTGTTCCTTGCATTGAGGATTACCTTGCCTGATTCCTAAGTCTAGTCCTTACCTTCTTCATGTTGTGTTTTTATGCACATAACTGTGTATACACAGTACATGTAAGTCAGGATACCAGTTTTGGTATGATACAGTAGAGCCACAGCTTTGCTCCAGTCAGTGCAGGGAGATTGCTTTCTGAAAAAGTGGTTTCTCCTAAGCATTCTAAAATCACCACACTTCCTCAAGTCTTGTTCCTGGAGACAGTGAAAGGTGTGGGTAGAAGACCAGAGATAAGAGTACCTGAAAAAGAGTGACAAGGTAAACACTGCTACTTTAATTCATTGTGGGTTTTCTTCTCTCATCTTGTTGTTGGTTTGCTTTGGCTTTCTCTTTGGCTATTACTGTGCTATAATGATTATTGTTAAAATGGTCTCACTTGCTGAATATTTACTTCACGCTTGGCATCAGTTGCTCCATTGAGGAAATCTGTAAGAAAATTGTATTCAGACACATATTTTTCTACTAGAGGAAGTCTAAAACTAACTCTTGTGAACCTGATATTCACTTCAGAACAAAACTGTCCTCTTCTCCCATTCTCTTCCCTTTTGTACTGAATGCCACCTGTGGCTCAGGAACTGAGGACCACATATGAAGTGAGTATTAATCTAGGATCTGGAGAATAATTTACTGACCTCAGAAGACTTAAATTTTGAAAGGAACACGGGCAGATATTTGGAAAGCTGTAGACAGCCTCCCTCTGAGGGCTTTGCAGCATTAGAGCTCACTGTTCAGCGACGAAAGGCACTTGCTGTTTCCACCTTTCCTCAAGGTCTTTGTGAAGTATTTTTGCAGTGCTCCTGATTTTCTTCCAAGACAGGGGGAAAATACCATGACAAGAAGTCAAGTGTCTATCGCTTTTTACATGTACAAAAGAAGCATAATTGCTGATTCAGAGCTGTTTGAAGTCCAGGGAGCTGTCAGTACCACATTATCATTAAACATATGTGATATGATCTGTCAGTAACAGGGTGCTGAATCTCCACTTCAGCAGCGCATCTCTCATATTCTACATCTTTGTACTCTCAAATCCAGTTGGACAAGTTGCAATTTCCTGTTTTTCCGGTGAAGATTGCACCTTTTCAGGCGCACGTAACTCAGTCTTTGGAGTGTCTCCAACAGATGAAGGAAGCTGACAACGAACCCATGGGCACTGAAAAGTCAGTAGACAGGAACCAGTGTGAAAGGACTCGCCTGCCAATACTTCTGTCCATCACCTTGAGTCCGTGAGGACAGAAACCTAGATGCTTAAGTTTTCAATGTGGAGCCCACGTAAGTCTCTGGAATTTACATTTAAGGCTGCTACAAATGTGACCATCTTGATTAACTTTACCTGTATGTTCACTTGGAATTCAAAATCTAGATATCCCTGTATACGGGTTTTCTCATATGCTTAGTTCAGTAGACAAGCTCAGATGGTGCCTCGCAATTTTAACACAACTAATTAAAAACAGGGGCTTTGATCTGAGAGCAGAGTGTTCACTTCCCCACACTTTTGATAAAACACTAATTAGAGCACTCCTCAAGAGAAAAGTTTGGACAGAGAAAAATTATATCTCTGCTTGCTATTTACAATAAGCCCCAAGCTACAGAGCATTGACCATATGCAGCCAAAACCATAAAGGTCATGAGGTCATCTGGTACAACTAGGAAGCCTTTGTAACCTTTGGTTTCACAGAAAGCTAAAGGCCTGTTGTTATAGCCACACTTGCATATCTGGATTTACTAATTGATGTGTAATTTAAAAAGAAAACCATAAATATGGGAAATTGCCATGGTAAGTGCTTTCTCCCTAAAATATCTTGTTGTGACTCACCTAAAATATTTGAACACCGAGAATTTTAATCAAGTCTATACAAAATATATTGGTTATGGCTCAAATGAGTTCTGTAAAACAAAATATATTTCAAGCACAAGTCTGTTAATGAAGTGTTATCAAAACCCCTTTTCAAAAGTAAGTAAAGAATTTAATTTTGAGATAATTATTCAAGATTTCTTAAAAAAGAGATTTGTTTCTAGTGAATCAGTGTATGAACAATAACCCATATTTTCAGAATTTTGCATGTTGATTTACACTTTCTTTGTCAGAACTGGTTCAAGGTATTTGCAGTTTCACTTATCTCTGGTGTTACGTGGATATTTCTTGAACAGTTCACATAGAAAAATATAAGGTTTATCATGACACTGACTGCAAAATGTATTCCCATTGATGCTTCCACTCACTCTTGTGATTTGAATGGTTTTCCACAAGTAGCCTTGGTTTCAATTTGACAAATCATTTTGCTGGTAGTGTGTTTGGCAAAGCTATCTGAGTGAATTGAAATAACCTTATTCTTTCTGTCTGACCTGATTCTACAATCTTAAAGCAATAAAAAGCAGAATAAGTGTATTCAATATTAATGTTGTGCTCTCAGTGAACTGGAGTAAACATAGGGAGGAGATCAGATGTACAAGGAGCTCCTGTTTTGGCATACCCAGTCAGAGCAGAACGGAACTTCAGTAGCTTTAAAGAAAGCGTTCATAATATCTTTACAATGCAGGCTTGACTCACAGAACATACCGTGCATTGAAAGACATCCATCTAAAGAATAATGAATAGGCAATCTATCTTTGAAAAATATGAACAAATAAGGGGCACCATAATACATTTATTTGTAGTGTGTAACATCTAGGTGTAGGGATAATTCCTAACTGCTTGTTTACAAAAGTTCAGTTTACTGAATGTATTTTGAAATGGGCTGTTAATGTCACTACATATATGTCACCTATAAAAACTTGTTGATTGCAACTATGTCCTCTTGTTATCTTCAGAGAAAAAGTAAAAATCAAACGGTATTGTAATTTACCCATTATGATTCTAGTGTAGAAAATACTTGCTGACTGTCCCAATAATTAATTTAGTCCATTATTTAAGATAATTTAGTTGTGCATACTTGTTGTGCCTCTAGGATGGAAGAGAGCAGGTGTTCCAGGAAAGAGAAGCTTCTGATGCCTACCAACTTCATCACTAATACACTGCAGCAGTATTTGCTTTTCCTTCACGCACCAAGCAATTTTGCACTTCATGATGAAAAAAACCATTATTATCACTTAAAGCCAATGTGCATTTCTAAACCACACCTAAACCCACAAAACCACAAGGTATGGCTTTAAACATCAGTAAGCGTCTTCTGTGCACTACAGTGCAGACAGTACTATAAGCCAAACACTGGGATCTCTAATAGCCAGAGATCAGCAAAAGTGTTTAAATCAGGAGTGCTCAGGAACAATTTCCCTGACAACACCAGGGAGTGTGTATTTAGGCTTCAGAAAAAAGGCTTTGAACCCCATTTGGGTAAGAGCAAGAGATGTTAGTCATAACTTAGTCGAAGGCATTTGATAAAGTAGGGTCTTGGCAAGAAAGCAAGGAAGAACGAGATTTCCCTTTTTCTCTCGATCTCTTTTTCCTCTCTAATTTCCATTGCTTCTTTCTGCATGACTGGTGTGCTCAGCTTTTGTCATTCCCTCCATACTTCTCTTGTTCAGTCAACCACATTCCTAACCATCTAGCTAGCACTGACATTTATGTAGGCCTAATTACCACTGCCTGCAAGACAATGCCCAGAAACCTTGTATCAGTCCTCGGATGCGCCATCTAATTAAGTCCAAACTGGAGAATTCAGAAACACCTGCTCAGCTGCCATTATAAATATAGATGTGTCTAATTTGGTCAGCACCCTGCTGTGGTCCTTAACACCTTTCTTCAGGTTAATGGCACTGTGTTTTCCTACAGCCACAGATGTCTGGATACCTGGAGCGAGACATACCACTTCCTTTGAGGGTGCTGGTCTGAGTCGTCTTCCTCTATCAACGATTTGAAAGTCTCTTCAAACCCAGGCAGTGGGCAGGATATTACTATCTCGACAAGCCAGAAGGGAGTTCCAGTTCATGGATGGTTCATAGGGTGTAGAAGCTGCCTACTTACTTTTTTCTGCTCCTGCACAAAGATTTTGTCCTGTAATGTTCTATATATGGTAAAACCAGTTTACTATATATGTGCAAGCTGCTGTACTGTTATCTCTTGGTTGGTCTTTTTTTCTCTTTAGGATAATTATATGCCTTTATCTTGATATTATCACTGAGTATATTTTAACTAATTTTGGTATGATGTAGTAGTTGTTAATGCCAATAGCCCAGCGTGTGTTTAACTTAATTTGTTGGTTTGAACTGTAGCAAGCCTGGGGCAGAATTGATATGCTGCATGTATTAACATATAGAACACAACTCTACGGAAAAAGGTAATTCTCTAGTTAGGTTTGCTCTTAGCTGGGATATTACCATGCTGTGAAAAAGAACATCTTTCTACATTTAATAGTTCTGAAAGCCTTTTTTCTTTTCCATTCTGGAATGGAGTAACAAAAATGGAAATTGTTATAGAATCATTCTCTGAAAATAGCTAAAGTAATAACATGGAGATGAATTCAAGTTCCATAGCAAGATAAACAAACAAAATCCCCAGGAAGCTAAACTTGACAAACACTAGTAATGTTGCAGTACTTGTTATTAATATTAAAGCTTTCTCTATGTGTTATTACCTGAGCTATGTGATTCACTGTTTAATTAGACACACACAGAGCAGCAAAGTATATTGTCTCTCCCATGAAAACTTTGAAATTTCAAAATATTTTCCATTCCACATCAGGATAAAAGCTACAACCTTTTGACAATTCTCATTTAGTAAACAGCATACCACCTTAGAGAGCACTCACACTGAGATGAAGGCACAAATCACTTCCCTTATTTAGGCTGACTTACCAGCTTTCAGCTTAAAGACCCACAAAATTGCTCTAGGCATCAGGCTGTGCAATATTCTTGTGTGGCAAGTCAGCAGACATGCTCTTTCCACTGCCACCCCTAGCTGGGGCTTTCTCTTTAAAATGTATATATATGTACTTAAATTTTGACCAGCTGTAAGATCAAATTTTCAAAAGGTTTCTTTAGGTTTTGTGATCTGTTCTTTAGGGCCATATGAGGCAAAGTTTTCTTTGAGAAGGTTTTGCCAGTGACTGTTGTAGATGTCATTCTTTTCGCAGCAATGTTAAATGGAGTTTTTGTTGGTTTTGTTGTTATTGTTGTTGCTGCATTCATCTTTCTTATACAGCCATCCTGACACTTTTAGTTCAGTTTCTTGTATATAAATATTTAGATTCAATTAGCCACAAGTAGATATTATTTCTAGAGGTCTTGGTTTCACAGTACAAAAACATTTCCACCTTTGGAAACAAGCTGATAATAATGAGAGGTCAAGTCAATGAGTAAACTTCATCTTGACCTGCTGCTTTTAAATGGCTTGAGGTTATCTATTTGGGGATTTTAAAATTTATTTTCTGGTGATTTTGTCTATATATTACCTTCAGACTAACTGCACAGTAATTTGGAAGATACCTCATTTACATACACAGTAAAAATGTGTCTTTTTAAGAGCCACAACAAAAAACTTGCATGCAAAGGAAAGCAATCTGTCATTTACCTGTGTAAGACATATCACCTGTGCAATCTTGCATTCTCCAGTTGCCATACAGAGGTACTAAAGCAGATGGAAACTGTTTCCTGTTGTATGTCTCACTTGTCACAAGATAAATTTGTATTTGTATTAATTGAAGACACTGAAAAACAGTCTCTCCCCAAGTATCTATTCCAGTCATTTTGATTTGATGTTGCTTTCCAAGAAAGGAAGAAACACTTAGGGAGAACTGGTGAAGAGGAAACCTGAGTAATCTACGCAGAAAAGTCATATGTTCCTGTGATGCCGTGATGATTTTTTGCTTTTTCTTTTATACCCCTTTTATACCCCTTTTATACACTCTTTTATATAGCTTTATATATTCTTAGTGCTTTTAGCCTACATAGTTATAATTCTTTAAGTTTGATAACTCCCCTTAGACCTAGTATTTTGTTAAGCCTAGAGACTAAACATTCTAAAATCCCAAAGAAACCAAGGTCCTCTCCAGAACACATTCTGTAAACAAAGATAGGCCCATCCAGGGGGAAGGTTGCTAGGGTGGGTGGTCTCACCTGAGTCCCTCATTGGGGAACCTTTGATAGATATGCTAATTTTTGGAAGGCACATAATTGTATACTCATCACATCGTGTGTGGCCATTTTTCTTCGGTGGGGACATCAGGGTGCATTTCGATGTGCATTTCATCACACCTAAGGATCCTTAAATAAATACCAAGGTAAAACCCTTTCCCCTCTTAACTGTGTTCAGCTCTCTTAATTTTAAGACCAGGATAAGGCATCACCTGTGTTTATGCAAACAAGCTCATAAAGTATCTGACAGTGAAAAGTCAAGAGTAGTTTGCCACATACAAGCCTGACTTCAACTTCTGCTGACACGGCTAAAATAGCAAATAAACAAATCCAAAATCACTCTTCTGAAAATAAAAACTGCTTTATCAACTTTCAGGATGACCTTTATGATTATCAATCATAAGAACTGAAAAAAAAATAAAAAGAGTAAAATACCTATGATATTACTAAAGTCCAGTGGCTAGGGGGCCTGTTTTCCTAGAACAACCTTGTTGTTTTGTGCATTTCAAGCAGTTGCTTGCAAAGTCCAGCTTAGTAATAAGGACAAAGGAAAGGAGAAATGCAGATTTCTGAAAATATCAGTGGCACTAAGGGCAAGAAAATAATAATTAATACTACTAATACTACAAATATAATAGAAAATAATAATAACAATAATAACAATAATAACCACAATAACAATAACAACAATAATAATAATGATAATAATAATAATAATAGTAGTAGTAGTAACATCAATGCTAATCAACCTGACCAAAAAACCCCCACAAAATCCCATTAATAAAAGTATTCCAAAGTGGTATGAGATTGAGCACATCGGTGAACTCGGAATGATTCCGTAGTATCAAGAGTACATCCATGCAGGAAGTGCTCTAGAGCGCTTGTTTCTGCCATTTACATCCATTTTATCTCTGAATAGTTTTTCCAGCTTTAACAGTTGTACTGGGTCTGGCTGGGGTGGACTTAACTTTCTTCCCAGGAGCCTGTATGGTGCTGTGCTTTGCCTTTCGGGAATTCTACGCCAGTGTTAATAGCACCCCAATGTTTTTGGCTACTACTGAACAGTGTTTGCACAGCATCAAGGTTTCCACTCATCCCACACACATCCAAAAGTGAGTAAGTTGAGGGAAAGGCAAGATGCTGAGAGGAGACAGCATAGCAGACCCAGACAGCAGACTCAAAGTGACCAGAAAGTATTCCATACCATGTGGTGGCACTCTCAGGAAGAAAACTTCAGGGCAAGGAGGAGGAAAGAAAGACATTTGTGGTGATGGAGTTCATCTTCCCAAGCAAGCATTACATGCACTGAGGCCCTGCTTGCCAGGAATTGGCTGGACATCTGCCTGCTGATGGGAAGTAGTGAACTAATTCCATATTTTGCTTGGCTTACGACCACAGCTTTTGCTTTCCCTATTAAACTGTTATTATCTAGATACATGTCCTCTTGCTTTTCTTCTTTTTCTGCCCTGTCTTGTGAGAGAGGGAAGTGAGCAAACAGCTGGGCGGGTGTTTGGCTGTTAGCTGGGGTCAACCCACCACAACAGTATTTCCAACACTTTATACAGAGTCTGAGGGAGTAGAAATATAGAGCGAACGTTTGAATCACCCCCTGTTTTACCTGCAAAACATGGATATCCTCTAAGACCTATTTTGAGTGGAGAAAAATAAAAAGTATTTATCTTCTCAAGTCACATTTTTATGTCACTTTATTATATGAAAAGACAAGAGGTTTACTTTAACATGTCTTTTCTAAAACACTTTTCATTAAAAATATGTTTGGTTATATGGGTCTTATGAAAATTATTTTTTGCAGGTGATCTAAAACTGAGCCAGCGTTTATGATTATTGTGATCATGGCTTGTTAATTAGGCAGTGTACATACACAATTGCATCTGAATTAGGAGTAGGTGAGGGCAGGCTAACCTCTCATCTGGTTCACTGACACCCCTGGGTTCAAGGACAGAGTTGGCATCCCACCCCAAAATTCTCATCAGCATAGTTTGGCTGTTTCTGTACCTCAGGTAACTGGTTTAAAACTGATTTTGGAATATTTATGCATAGGCATTTTGTATTGACCACTAAGTATACCAGTGACAAAATGATTATGAATTAAAAAATAAGAACAATATTTACTCAGAGCAGACATGATCAAAGCATGTCTCACCAGAACAAAATGGTTCATTTAGATTCCAGAAAAGATAATGAAACCCTTTGTTCTACAAGGTAATGGCATATTGTCTGACTTAGTGTTAACAATATGTACACTCATAGTTAATCATTGACTACCGAGATGCAACAAAGAAAGTGGAAGCCATCACATAAGCAAGCCTGAATTTTGCTGTGTAATGATACACAGTCAGAAGGCCCTTTTGTTGTGGCAGATGGCGAAAAAGTTTGAACTTGAGCTCAATCAGAGCTCAGCACCCTGGAGTCCTTTCATTATTAACCACTGGTTGTTTTTGTTTTGCCAAATAATCTTACTGCTTACTGTCCATCCATGCTGTACCTGGTTTTTTTTGTGTAAGTGAATTATACCGTCGGGAGTGGGGAATAGAAAAATGAAAATTTACCTTTTTGGATGTAGATGTGGGTATTCATTTTCTCAGATTCCAAAACTCAGAGATTAATTTTGTGTCTTGAGCAAAAAGATGCTATTCCCTCTACATAAGCTGTTCATAAGAATTTTTGGCTCTGATAATCAAATCCATACTTAACTACCCTGACAGTTTGCCTGGGATTCCTTGGTCTGCCAAAAAAATGTCAAATAGCTTTGAGTGGTGAGGGGCTCTGAGATCCATCAGCTCATTCCTCCTCTGAACCTGAAGGCAATACTGGGAGAATTGGCACTTCATTTGGTATTGTTTGCTCTGTAATGGCATCTAAGGTGCTCTGAAAATAGAAAGACAATTTTGCCTTCTGCAGATGCAAAGGGAGCCATAAGTCTGCTTTTATAGATTATTGCTCTGATCCAGAACCTTGAAGTCTTTCAGAAAGCACAGATTGTTCTTTACCGTTCAGCGCAGGTATCAGAACTGGTGTTCATGTGTATGTTTATTTGAATTGTATTTCACCTGGCACAGTTATTCCTATTCATCTGGAGGTTCTTTTCATCTTTTGTGAACCAAATGGACATTTAGTACTAGTATCAAAGATAATATCAGATACACAGCTGACATGAATCACTCTAACTCTACTGAGCTGCTCAATTACTTCTGTCAAAGTTCAGATCTTAAACTTGTTGGCTGCTTCCTTCTGCACTATGTTAATATCTACATAAAATAACTTATTTCCTGCTACTATTCCATAGAGGATCTTGTAACCAACCATAATCCTCTCTGAAGCAACTAATCACATAATCCTCTTCACCATGGCATGGAGTCTTCATTTGTTGATGACTAGGTGTCAAAATGGCACAGATATTTTTTGACTGATGAGCTCTGCTGTATGATGAGGAAGAGTTTAGATAAGCCTATTAACCTGGATACATTTATCCAGGAGTTGCTGTTAACTTGCCTACAAGCTTATGAAAGTAGAGAGGGAACCACTGCAAAAAGCATTCATTTTTGTGGGTAAACGCAAACTTGTGGTCAGTCTCTGATAGCTACTTTGAGGCAAAGTATATTTCTTTTCCCCATAAAGAATTTAGGTCAATGTTACCTCGTAGGAGTGCCTATGTCTAGCTTTGAATCCTTCTGAAGCATAAACAGATATGTGCACACAGTATGCTGGGCAAAAGCACAGTTCCAGCTTGTCCTGCAAATTCTCTCAGTCCATGCCTGGGGAAGAAAAAGGACCCCTCAAAGATACTCCTTCTCTCTGATCTCAGCTGATTCCTAATCAGCCAAACCAGCCATGAACATTTTAATTATAACTAGTTTTCAGTTAATAAGGTTTTGCTTTCTCCAAATTGTTCAGAGTATCCCTGTAAAAACCTAATAGACAAGCAGGTTTTTATTTTAATTCAGTGTTTGCTATTAAAAACAAGGGCTTCACATCCAATTGCTCTCTTTCCTTTAAGCGACACTTGTAAGGTTCATATTGAAACGTTGTTTACACAAGTCACAAGCACACTATAAGGATAGCTCCAGGACCTTCAACAGTTATCAGTGAAGTTTAGAGATGAATCTAAACTGGAAAAAATCCATCAGAGATACTTGATTGTTGTAAGTAGTTATAATGAATGGTATAACTGCAACATTCAGAGCATATTGGGCCTGAATATGCGTCTTTCTTTCTTTAGCCTTTGAGGAACTTTGTATTGCTCTGACTGGAACATTTTTCACCATGAGTAGCTATTTTAAATGTAACTCCAAATTTTTGATGCTGTTTCATTGACAGCAGTAGCTGCACTACAGAAATATATTCAAGAGGTCCACAGTGACCCATTCACAATACCGAGGACATGACCAGCTCATCACAAATATTGCTCCTCCTCTGAAGGACCGGCTTCTGTAGCAGAAGACCATTTCCAGCAGAGTGAAAATATTTAATAGAAACAGGTAATCTTCATACCAGCTCCTACCCACAATGATCCTAGCTGCTTTGTATTAGAGGCTTGGTCTTCTTAAGGGGACTTCTAGGACTCTGTAGGAAGTACTGCTCTTGCTGCTTTCACTTTCCAATGGTAATTTCAGCCATTTGGTGTCACAGAGCTGAAAGGGACTTATCTTAGGTCCAAGTACAATCTGCTTGGTGCTGTGGCTGGTGAGGTGACTGTACTTGATACTCTCTCCTTGTGTGTTTTAGCTACACTGATGCTGACTGGAGTTCTGACTTCCTGTATTTCCATAACTTTATGGTCCAGCTTGATAAGCTAACTGTATCCAGGGTCCTAGATCAGCAATTAATGTGAAAGGTTTCTTATCTTCTGCCCAGATGGATTCAAAATTGGGTAAACAGTTGCTATATCTACTCTTTACTAAGGACCATGGACCTGCTCTGAGTGTGCATTGTTATTTTGTGGACAGAAATGCCTGCAGGCTTTCAGCAACGTGGACAGATGGACCTAAGGGCACTAGCCACTTGAGGGTGTTTGCAACAGGTAATTGCATGTTGAATAAGGACCAAGTATTTGCAGCTTTCCTTTAATTGCTCATGTCTCTTCTTTATCCACCTCCAAATCATGGCAGCAGGTCGAAAGAGGCCCAGGTTCTCAGGGTTTTGTGTGAAGAGTGCTTTGCTGCTTGAATATTTCTTTTCTTTTGTTTTGTCCTTTTTTTTTCTTCATCAAGCTAGCTTGGGAGAGACTACCATTTCAACCTTTTATGCTCTGCCCTTGGGAGTGTTCTGAACTCTCTTTTCCTCTTGATAGAGGGGGAACTGTTGAAGTGGGGTAGTGTTGATAAACAAGACTGTGTTTTTCTCCCTCCATTTGTGTTAGTGGCTATGACCTAGAAGATTTAAGTATGTTTCCTGGGAATATGAAATAAGTCTATTAAATGGAAGTAAAATTTTTAATACCTCGGACTGTGCTTTTCAGGCTTAATTACATATATTTATTTGACATGCCTGTTATTGTGAGCACTAGGAGTCTACATAATTCTTTCACAGTCTGCCACCCCTGTGTGATCTGCGTAAGTTCTGTCAGGAATGTTGACCTTGTGCTGTCCTCATGCATCTGTGTCTGCCCAGGTCCATGGTGACCCTTTGCTTTCACACGAAGAGAAATAGAGTGATAAGGAAGTCTATGACATTTTCATCCTGCTTTAAAATGTTCACAAATAATAATAAGAATTTAATTCTTCAATAAGTAAATTGTAAGCAATTTTCTTCCTAAGATGGAGCAAGACGTACTGAGGCTAGGAAGCTGCATGGTGTGTTCCATGGCTGTATTTTTTGAGCAACATTGCTTTTGGATTCCTTTCTAATTATTAAGATGTCAGGAATAGCAAATCCAAAAGGTCTCTTTCCACATTCATGGAAGCAATGCTTTCTCCCTCTCTTTCCTTCCCTACAGGATTCCAATGAACTGATCATGGATCTATTAATATATTTGCATCTTGTTTGGCTATGTTGAATACTTGTTTCACATTTACTGAGTAGCCCAGTCACTGTAAATTCAACTAGGTCAGAAACAAATTAATTAATATACCAATCTAGAAAACAAAACCACAAGTCAAAATGAACATTCCAACCGGTATCCTTGACAACTGGCCAGATATTCAGAGGTTTAATTCAGCCACTTTCTACCTGCTTGTGGTAGGCACTGGGAACACAGTACCTTCTGCTTTATGGACTCCTGTCCAGAACCAAATATGTTTCTCTTCTTCAGACAAAACTATGTTTGAGAATCTTGCCAGCCCGTCAATGCTTAATGCAATCTTCATTGGACTGCAAAATGAGATTTCTGAACACTTTCTGGGAATGATTTTATGAAAAAATCTAGCCCAGAGTGTCAAATTGTTAATATCTTTATAGCTAGAGCTCTAGGAGGAAGCTCATATCTGAACATAAAACCTTATGTTTTTAGGTATCTTGCTGTAACAATAACATTAGCAGGAAAAAAGCTTTTGCTGTACCCTTTCCATACATTTCTAGAATTTATGAAAAAACAAACTACCCTTGGGATTATCCAGTAGAATGAGCAGAGGTTATGAGGGCTGTTCTCAATACTGAGTGTGTCTGCACTACTGTAGAAATGTCTAAAGAAGTTTCAGACCAGCTTGCTCAGGTAGTGGAATGCATCTACTACAGGCTCAAAGTCACCTCATTTCCCGAGAGGAATTCAGATTTCTCCAGGAAATGTTTTGGTGCTGGTATGCCTGCACTGCAGTTCCAGAGTTCCAGGTCCCCGGAGGGAGAGCTCCCTAGGGAGCGGTGCCACACAGGATGACCCCATGGCTCCGCAGCAGTGCTAGGTGCCTATGGATGAGTGCAGGAGGCACTGCCTCCTCCCAGCATGGCTTTGGCAGGGCTAGAGCCTCAGATATCACACTCATATACAGCTCTGCTGCTTCAGGACCCAAAAGAATATTTGTGTGAACAGTGTCTGAGACAACCAGTCCTGCTGGAGCAGAACTGGCTCCATTCGTGACACAGCCAATGCATAGCAAGGCTGAGCAGGCACATAACTGGTGTGGGTGCTCTTGGAGGCAAGCCAAGGCTCACAAGCTGCATTCAACTGTGTACTGACAGCCTGGATGTTACCTGGGGACTGGATTTAGCATTTTGTCCCCCTGGCTTTCTCTTACTTTTTCCATTAGCTTTCAATTTTAAATTAGTGGAAGAAAAATTTTCAGACTGTATGGGTAAAGCAGTGCCTCCTATTTATAGCCTGTGCTTGGAGGTCACTTTTCACCTCTGTCTTGAAGAAGTCAGCCTTTCCCTGTGTCCTTCTAGAGCTCAGGTATACCTAATGATGGACAATTGGATCTGGAGGGGAAGTTCCTTGCTGGCCATCAAGGCATTCACCACACCAGCTACACTGGGGAAGCTGCTCATACAAAACCTCTGAGGAAAGAATTTTGAGAGACACCAGAAATATGTGAAGTATATGTAGTCGTGTACTGAGAAGAAACTTTACCTTGTTAAGGTAATCTTAAATCATTAACACTTTTCCTAGGGTAATTGCTTGTGTATATTTTGCTAAACATTAGGAAAAAATGTTTTCACTATGTCCTGGCTTCCTTTTCTGTTTTACTTTCCATCCTCCATCGCTGTTTTTTTTTTTTTTTTTTTTTTGTGCACTAAAATAGCTAAAATAGCTCATACATTGTTTTGGAACTTGTAGTACTTCTGTTATGTGGCAACTTGCCTTTAAAAAGGGAAGCTTGACTGGCCCAGCCTTCGAGGAGCTGGAAAATAAGGACTTATGCAGTGCAGCATACAAAAGAGATCCAGACTCAGCCTCGTAAAGAAAAACATCTAAACATTTATGTGATTACTAGGAACAGCGTATTCTCCTGCACCCATGTGCTTCTGGATGCATTCCAAGATATTAATAGCAGTAGTGGCAGGGCTGTACATTATATTGTTATTTCCTCCTTGGAGAGAACAGAATGTTAGACTGTGAGAATATGACATGGAAACTATGTGAGTTGGCTGCCCTCTTCTACTTTATTTACTCCTTCTTAGATCTTTCTGACTTTGGGGCTTTTGCAGTCACTTTAAAAGGGATTTGCTTTTTGCTCAGGAAGAAGATTACTGGAACTTCTACTCTGGATCAGATGATGGACATTAACCCTGGTTTCTGTCTCTATCTGTTGGAAACAGAACAGACCTGAGTAGTCAATAATGTGTTAGACTTTACTTCCTTCTTGAGTTACAACAGTGATCAATGCATGTCAATAGGTAAAAACATCTATACACTTCATTATTTTTCATCTTATTTGTACAGAAATAAACATTACATCTTCCCATAAATGTTCTTTCATTTTATCATCTGTCTCACTGAACTAATCAGTGACATCATGTCTTCCATGAGATTGATCGAGGACTCAGCTAAGAACACGCCAAATACTGCAAAGGGACAGGCCTAAGAAGCCAGGCAGAAAATAGTAATTTAGTTTTTTTATGACTGTTAGAGCAAGGCCTGTCCACTTCCTGAAAACCTGCCATTCTGTCACTAAGCGGGAACCCAAGCGTTTCTTAAATTGCCTTAGTCTGGATGGAGTCTAGCTGCATTTTCCAAGACGAGGTTTTTAAATTCATGGTTTTCCCAGCACCCCAATGAGGAGGTAATGCTCCTGTAAGCTGCAGCTCCCTTTTTTCCACAGCTTCTTTGCTTTCCCATGTTTTCCTGCCCTATGCACTGTGCTGGCTCTGGCACCAAAACAGCCATCCACATGGTGCCTTGAAAAAGCACATCAGGGAATTGATTCAGTTTGAAACTAGCTGTTATAAGATCTCAAGCGTATTTTCTGCTGCTTTTCACCACTCAGCCGTACCAGGTTGCACAGGTGCACAGGGTGGAGGTGAGGAGGGGGAGGTGAGGGACGAAGATAGACGGAACTGTATCTACCCACAGTACTACTATTTTATGCTGTTTAAAGCATTTTTGTAAGTATGGTCTAAGACACTGCCGGGATTGCATTTCTCGGTAGAACTTTTTTCTGCAGAGGTAAGATTTTACTAGTTAGTGCCCCTAGTCCCTCCACGTTTAGGAAAAAAACCCTGTATCTCAAGACAGAAAAGCTTAGCATATGTATGTTCTCTGTGAATGGCAGCCAGTGTAAGCTTAGAGGATGTGCTACAGCTAAAGTAAAATTACTTGAAACTAGAGGCAATGAGGAAGGGTTAAAGGACATCGACAAACTGCAGATGTATGGTAGTAGCTGATAAATTTATTTCTTCCCCAAACTAAAGGATGGCTTCTCTTGTTCTCCAGATTACAAGAAGAATCCGCAGATTAAGACAATAGTACCTGTTAAATGTTGAAATAACATTGCATTTCAGGGGATATGCATTCAGTAGTCCATGTAGTACCTTTCAGTTTTCCGTGCACGATTATCTCTTACAACTTGGTAACACTCTGAAGGGCAGATCCTGTCTCACCATTAATTAGCAAAGGCATGGCAGGGAAGATGCAACCTTTTGGTTTTCATTTCTCTCTGACGTAGAAAGGGAGCAATCAGCAGTTCCTGTTCTCTGAAGACTGTGTGGCTTGTTCTCCATGGGACAGATGGTACATGGTAAAGCTTCCCACACCTTTAACAGAAGCTGTTTCCCATGGACAGATTTTGCTGTGGATAGAATCAAATTGTATAGCCCAACGGCAGAACATCTAAGGCACCAAACTTCATGCAGTTGTGTCTACACAGCTTATTGGAGGTGGTGTTTGGCATAACTTAACCCCTCTCCCCCTGACCTGTCATCATCACTCTAGATTTAAAAGCCTAGAAAAAACTGCCTAAGTTAGTCTGACTGGCTCTAAAATGCTTCTATATTTTGATTTAGAGAGAGAAGATGCTCATTTTTTTGTTCCTAGCAGAAGGTACTACAAATGCAAAACTTTTGCCTTCTGAAAGCAATCAATTTTTTCTTATTATTATTTCATTTTCTCCCAGTGTGAAATCACCTTGAGAGTCCTACTCATTACTTATGTGACAAAACAGTGCTTCTGTGTTCCCTTTAAGATTGTTCTATTAGAAGCACATTACTTTTCTGCTTGAATGAAAAAATGCTTGAATGCAATTGGATCCGAGCTCTCTGATGCAGTTTCTCTTTGGGATCTTGCTTCAGGTTTCTTTGCAAAAGCTGGTCCAAGACCAGTTCTGCATTGCTGCTGAAGCAATTCAGATGCCTGGTACTACAGGGCAGTTTTGAAAATAGCAACTGATGTGCAGGTTTAACACCGTATAAGGTCTGTCTCAGAGTGTCAGGAACTATAGAGCTGATGTGCAGGCCCTTGCCAGTGCAGCAGGAAAAGGACTCCCTGGCTCTGATGCTTTCCAAATCTTGCTGATGAAGGTGCCCATTGGGAAGATCAACCTCAAAAGGCCAGACTTTCTTGGTAGATATGAAAGGAACTTAATGTCCTCATAAACAAAGTATCCAGGCATCAAGAAGATTTGTGAATTGATGATACAATATTTAGTCTTGTGCGTGGCATTGTGTGATAAGGCTCATTGCCTTTTTTACTTTCTGCCACTGTTCACAGTGTCTGACAGCAAGGAAAATAAGGTGGCATATATGAAGGACTGTAAAGCCACTTAATGACATGTATGCATTTTCAGTTTGTTTGTTTTGGAGGCTCTTTATTTTAAGTGAAATAATGTACTCAAAAAGTATTTTTAATATCTAATTGCCATGGTACCTTCCAAGATTTTGCTGTGGTACCTACCAACAAATAAAGACAAAGTGTCACCCCTGCAGAGTGACCTCATCAGAAAGTTACTTTTGGAATAGCAGCTGCAGCAAGTGTTAATCTAGAGAATTGTCAGGGAAATAAGGGGGACTAACTCACTTTCCTGGAGTGTCATTTAGGATTATATTAAATATTCTAATAATGTGCAGACCCCAGCATCCAGAAGCTGTCACAGGAGTATCAGAGGAGTCAGGGTTTGCATAACAACAGGAGGGGGTATCTTTGATATGTTTCCTTGTGTTCTCTTGTTCCCAGTCCTCACTGTGACTGGAATGTAAATTCTAAACCACTGAACACGGCAGCAAGCAAACCCACAGAAGGCAGCTGGCAGGTGGGCAGCAAGTGGTCAAGACAGCAGGAGAACACCAATACATTTTATGCCTTAACACTCAATATAGCTCTTCAGATATTTCAGAGCATGCACAATCTGTACAGAAGACCATGGCTCAGATGTCCAGACACATGAAGAACGAGCACGTAGTCTTGTATCTGCACATCACTCTGCTTTCCTGAAGACTCTGGTTTTGAGTACTTAAAGACCTGTTTAGTCAAGAGAAACCTCAGCTTACTCACAAGGTGTTTCTTTTTTTGCCTGCAAACGGAATGTTGATTAAAGACCCTTCTGTGATGGTTTTGAGGGCCAAAGTAACCTTCAACTGTACAGTTCATGCATATGAATTTACCACATAACCTTGCTTGACCCTAGAGGGTCCTTTTGAGGGAAAGGGGCTACTGCATGCCCGGTAACCATTTTGGTGCTCTGCAGAATTAAATGTGTTTATAAAGTTAGATAAAATATTGTGTCTGTGATTACTTTTTTTTTTAATCAAAAATAATTTAGAGGCAGCTAAATGGGAAGAAGCAAAACAAAATATATGAAGAAAATAATAACCAAAAAGCCTGTGACATGCTAGAAAACCAGCAATCAAACAGGAATGGTAACATAAAAATCAATAGGAAAAAAGACATTCGGAATTCAATTAACTTTGAATTGATTATAGAGAGAAAAACAAAACCAATTTTGACTGCTCTCTCTAATATTTGATCCTGAGAACAATGTCCTTATTTAAAACATTCTCATAATCAGTTTCCTTTATGCTGTGCTTTTTCCTCTGAGAATGTGCATTACACCACATTTGTCATTTATGTCAGAACAAAATAAAAATAAAAACAAGAAGCTGGTATAACCAGTTTCAGTTTTGAGAACTAAAGTAACAAAAGCACAATCAAAGAAATGAAAGGATAATTAGTAACAATGAATACAAAAATGGCAGCTTAAAGCCTATTTCAGATTTAGTAATATGTCAGAGCAAGGCTAAGGAAGCAGACACAATCAGAAAAATGTTTCTTCTCAACAGAGTGGAGGATAAATTCAGACCACAGCTAAGGGCCTAACCAATATTTCAGTTAAAATTCTTGAGGTTAGAGCCTAACACCAAGTACACAGAGGCATTTTTATTTATTCACCTAACTGCTACTTTTCTACCTTACATTTCCAGGTGATAAAATTGCTCTGACTGCTGCAAAACTTCATCAAGAAAAAGGTCCATATACAAACCTGGATCAGACAAGAGGTTAAAAAAGTAAACAGTAAGGCAGTGTCCAGACCTTTTAGGAGTTTAAATTTCAAAAACAAGATAATTAAAAACAATTAATGACAGACAACTATTGACTAGCATAATGAAAACATCTGTTCTACCTCTGACTTCTTATATTACTAGTCTTGAAGATTCATTGACTTTCTAGGCAAAATGAGGATGATGTTAGTACTAAAAGTAAAAACTCAGAAAAATGGGTAAATTTAAGATGTGCAGTAGTACAAGTCTCAGTGATATTTAGCAGAGAGAGCTCTAAGAATGCTGTTCATTTGTTTCTTATCTATTGAAATATCTATTCACGAAATGTTTTTATTAACTTACTGGGCTGACGTTAATCTCTCCTCACATCTAAAAGCTAAAAGTTGAGTATAATCTAAGCTTGTTGTCCAATTTGATTCTGTTGTGAACAGGAAACATTGGATGCCTAAGGCGGGTATCCAAGGAGGTGAAATAAATAGTCCTTTAAATGTGCTTGCTTCTCAGCCAGTGTAAAATGCTTGAAGTGCTCGTCTCACTGTTAGACAGTTAAACTTAAGTCAGAAGGATCACAGCTTGACATCTAAATCTACAAAGGCATCTGCTGGTGTCAGTGGTATTACACTGAGAGACCTGGCTTCAAAATGCTACAGTTCACAAACTCAGTAGCTTTGGACACTGTGATAAAACATGCAAATCCATGAGCATTTCTTGGAAGACATATTCCTGAAATATCTCCTCTCTTGGGTTTATTTCTCTTTTTTCTCCATCCTCTCACTCAAGTAAGGCTTCACCATGATAACATATGCATATAAAGGCGAAAATAAGCAATGAACCTGTGTAGTCACAGGGGAAAGCATGAGGAAATCACCTTTGTTTAAAAAAAAAATTATTTTGAGCACCAGAAAAACATTCTCACTTGTTAGAAGGGTGGAACTACAGAAAAGGAAAGTGGAGTTGTAGCAGTGTATGACATACTGGTGGTGTGCAACAGCAGGTCCTGCTCTGGTGTGGCCTTATCCTGAATATTGTGTGCAGTTTTGGGCTGAGGTCACTTGGCTTGTTCAGCCTGGAGGAGACAGAGGGGAGACCTCATTGTGGTCTTCAATACCCTCCTGAGGAAAACAGAGGACAGTCACCAATCTCCACTCTCATGACCAGTGACAGGACTTGAGGAAATGGCCTGAGCCAGAGTGAGGACAGGTTTAAGTTGATTTCAGGAAAAGATTTTTCACCCAGAGGGTGGTTGGGCATTGGAACAGCTCCCCAGGGAAATGATCACTGCGCCAAGCCTGAAAGAGTTCAAGAAGTGCTTGGACAATGCTTTCAGGCACATGGCATGACTCCTGGTGTTGTCCTGTGCAGGGCCACGATTTGACTTTGATGATCTTTGTAGGTGCCTTCCATCTAGGCATAATCTGTGATTCCATGATTCTATGATCTGTCAGTGAAGACCTGCAGAGAGTAGGTACTATTGGTCCAGACTCAGGATGTGAAAGGGTGATTTGGCTTGCTGACCTCTGACATCCTATTTATTACAATATTGTGAAAAGTCTTCTTTGCATTTGAAACAACCCTGAGCTTACATAGGACACATATAATGAGCTCCAGCCATATTTTATTATTCTCCGTTAGTGTTGCAGAATAAAGACCATCTTATTTCCATCTGCCAAGACTTGAGCAGGGCTGTGCATGAACTGAGGTGTTACTCAATGTATTTGGAAAACTTTAAAATGAAATATTGAAATGGAATTTAGCAAAATTTGAACAGCTGAGCAGGATCACAGCTTTAGGCTTGGGTGTCCGTGTGTTCTGTGCAAGTCCCAGTTTTGGTAAGTCCCTTTGGCTCTGCCGATGTTGTGGGATGTGAAAGTGCCTGCCGGCTTCTGCGTCTCTGAAATTGAATCTAGTCACATACCATCTGCCTTTCCTCTTCAGGCTGTGGTCTTCAGCCAAAGCATATTAAGGCACACAAGAAGACAGTGACAGCAAGTTTCAACAAATCCCCTAAATGAGTGGGGGGTTCAGGACTGGGTGAAGTAGGGTACCATCAAGGACATGCAGCACAGAATAAATGATCCCTCAGGCCATATGAGCAGAGACAATATATTCATTGTTCCTGTGCAAGCCAGTAGCGGGTATAGAAAGAGGGATATTCTGCCCTTCAGTATAGGCGTGGTCTCTCTGAATCCGGCACAAGCAGCTGCCCAATATTAAATATGCAAGTAAGTAGAACTTCTGAGGAAAATAAATGTTTTCCAATCAATTTCTCTTAGATAGCAAGATGTTATGGATAAGTAGGTGGTAAGCTTTCCTGCCAGTGAATTAATACATCTATGTCATGACCATCAATTGTCAGAAATGCGTGCGTGGTCTGGAAGACTTTTTTGCAAATTGACAGTGACTGGTCAGGCTGAAAGCAGGTGTATCTATTTGAATCTATTCTGACCTTTGGTTCATGGCATATGCTCATGTCATGTCACATTGCCTCATCATATCACAAAAGCTAAATGTCATACAGTGTCACATCCTAACCTAAGACAGCTCATCAGCCCCACTGCTGTCAGATTATGTATAATGTAACAAAAGTAAATACAATGTCCTGTATATTTTTTAGCAGTTATCAGTCACATAAGAAGTTGAATGCAATATTCATGTAAATGAAAAGATACAGCATAATTTCTTTGGAAACTCTCTGAGGCTTATTTACTGTTATTTCCATAAATAATTTTGCTGTGTATTAACAAAGATTTTGAACAATTCTCCTCAATACTCAGAACTACAAGCCCTTGGGAATCTGCTGCTTAGGACTCCCTGAATTATTACCAAGTTTAAGGTGAAAGTTGTACCTGAGGGCAACTGGCCAATATACCTGTCCTCGCCTTCTGCTTGTGGGACTGCCCTTCTTATCACACTCTTACTTTTGTCAGCCTATGACTCAAAGCCTAGTAACTTAATCAAGCTTGTGTTTATGAGGCTTATGTCATCTGAGTAGGAAACTGAAGCAATCCCTTGTGAGTTAGGGGACCAGTCACATGCCTCCAAAAATGACTGACTGTGGAGCTTGACTGCCAGGACGTAATTTGTTTAGATTAATGGCTAACAAGCAACTGTGAGTGGTACACAGATTTGGATAAATTATCATCAGCCTATGGGAAGCTCATAAACTGGGAAAGAAGTCAGGCAAAGGATACGTTCGTCTTACAAACTAGTTAAGTAATCTCTCGTAAGCCCACGAAATGCTAGTGTTTCATAAGGTTGCATGTGGTCAAAACAGTAAAGGTTTCATACTCTAAGGAGATGTAGTTGCATGCAGCTGCAAAATGACACCTGGTGGCCTTTTGGGAGAGTGGCTATCATGCTTTCTCGAGACAAGGGCAGAAGGGTGGGCAGGTGCAATTGCTTTCAGAAGACTTTTCCTTCTGGGGACTGATAAGTTGTGAAGATCTGGACTTAGCAAGTTTCAAAGCAAATGCTTGTGATTTTTCATCCATCTTCTCACACCTAGCTACCTGCGAGTACAGGCAAGTGCCATTATAATGACCATGATTTTGTCAGGCCACATGAGACAGCTTCATTTCTTTCTCTCCTCCTCCTCCCACTCCATGCTGGGCCTGTAAGAAAGGAGGGAAGGAACATGCAGGACTGAGCCCTTCCTGCCAGGTTGTGTTAGGATATTCCCTTTTCTTGTTCCTTCTGTGCTCATGCCTTGCCTGCTGTCTCACACATAGAATCATAGACTCATCAAGGTTGGAAAAGACCTCCAAGATCATTGAGAGCAACCTTTGACCGAACACAGCCTTGTCAACTAAACTACAGCACTAAGTGCTGGTTGTTTCTTGATCACTCCCAGGGGTGGTGACTCTACCACTTCCCTGGGCAGCCCGTTGCTAGGTCTGACCACCCTGTGTCAGGGTGATAAGGGCTTTGGAAACAGTGGGAAGCATTAGACTTGCATGTAGCTTACCTGTTTCAAAAGTCTGGGTGCCACCTAGTATTTGTCAGCACGGCACCAAAGAGAAATAGGAAATGACAGATGGGATTCAACAGAGGAATGAGGCTTATGGGGCAGCAGCCTTAAGGACCAGCTCCCTTACACATCAGATCCTTCTGTGGGAAATGCTGAGCATCTGTAGGCTCCTCAGTAGCCTTAAGAAACAAAAAGTATTTGTGTGTTTCCAAAGACTTGGAGATAATTTCTTTCAAGACTACAGCTCCCCCATCACTCCCTCCTTTTGCCTTCCTGTTCCTCCTTCAGTTGAAATGTCTGATACTTGCAAACTAAATCATTAACTGAGTTAAGCATTTTAATAGGCTAAGTAATTATAACCCATGGTCATAAGAAATGATATGGAGAGGGGGTTTCAATTAAGAAATATTTTCCCACCCCTGTGTAGCATATGACCTTCAATGTATAGGCCATATTTCTCACTCATTCTGCCACCCTGAGGGAACTGCTTCCCTTTATATTTATTAAAAAAATTGTTAATGGTGCACTTGTAATCACATGGCTGCATTTGAACAAATCTCATTCCAGACTTTCCCTGGAGGGTTTAATTATCCTGGTTTGTGCAGAATTACACCCAGTTGTAATTCTGTGTGTCTGACTGCAGCTGCTAGTTCATTTGAGCATCTATTCTCCCAACCAAGTGCACAAAGAAATGCGATGCAACATTCAAACGAACAGCTTAATGAACAACTGTAAACAGAACCTCTCAAACAACAACTATATGTACTTTTCTGCAGAATAGCAGATCACAATTCTGAGCTACCCCTTCAGTGCAGGAAGAAAACATGGTCTCAGTTCTTTTCATTATGGAAATTAAGTTAAGATTTTTGGGGTGCTTTTTTGTCACAGATATTTAAAAAAAGCAAAAATTGAAAAGGATCTCCTTCCCTGATATCCTCCCATTAAAGGTCTGGGTCAAAGACTGACATCTGCTACTCTTCTATAAATCTAGAGATGATACCTGGATTCCAGGGGAGCAGTTCAGGATTTGTACCAACTTCAATGAGAGCTAATTTGGCCTTCTAAATATGTAATTGTTCTTAGTGAAAAAAACCCTCAATTAATCCCTCACAGCAGTCACTGATTGTGGCATTTTAACAGTAACAGCCAGCATGATTGAGTGTTTTCAGTGCTTACTGACAGATGGTCATTGTGTTACAAAACAGCCTCCAATAAATAATGACCATATCCACATGAGAGATGGAAAATAGTTCTCTATTGTCAATCTTTTTTTGCTGCACATAATGAAGTAGAAATGTTTCTTCAATTCCATTTTATTCTGAAACTGAGAGGCAAAAACTTCAATTTGAATGAAAGGTGATAAGAATTTGAAAGCAGAAATATTTCAAGTTGTTTTTATTTGTTTGCTTGCCTACTTCTTCAGATCTAATAAACTTTGTGGTTAATATTATTCAATTCTTATTTCATAGTATACATTTCCCTTCAGGTGCCCGTGAAGCTTCTTTTGAAAGATCACAAGCAAGCTCAAGGCAAAGATATGGTTTCATAGCTGCAAGATGACAGGTTTGAAACTTATTCCTCATAATATGATGAGCATGAGTGCACAGTGGTCTGTATGACTGGGAAAGAGGCTTCATTTTAATCACAATGCTTCAGCACATAATGTGTACTAACAGTTTATGTCAACCACAGAGCTGTGAATTTATTACAGTTACTACTGATGCTACAGAAGTTATGGCTCTTATACTGTAAAAGAATCTGAAGCATCCAGTGTGTTCAATAGGTACTTCAAAAATGTTAGTATATGTCTTGTTGTACACTAGGAACAGCACGGTAGAAGTCTGAGTATTTCTGCCTGGGTAGGAAGTGAGAGTCAAATGAGGGGAACAGGTTGTCTTGCATCAGGTTGTTGATGAATAGAAGGAGTATTTTTCACAAGCACTGAGACTGACTTACTGAACACACACAGACTTCAATTTTTGAGAATAAATTGTTGATCAGTAGTTATCCTGATCTGCACTGCAAAAAGTCTCAACCATCCAAATGAGCTGAAGTAGAATGATGAAGCACAACTAGAAAAATTATTGCACAGCTATTTGTTTACATGTTGACTGCTCAGGAGTTCTAAAAGTAGCTAAACTGGTTTTTTGTCTTGAAAAGAGCAGGTAAAGATAAACATATTGAATAAACATATCTATGAAGCAAGAAGGATTCATGTCAGCTCTCAGAACCAAACTATCCTTCAGCAGTAATTTTCAGCCATGTCTTGCACAACCTACAGCAAAAACACTCATGACTTCTACCAAATCTTTATCTGTGCTAGATCTGATTTCTCACCTCTTCATATTTGCACTTCACTACATGTTAATGTTTGAGGTTTTAAACGGGATTATTTTACTGACTCTTACTTTGTAATCAGGGGAAAAAGTAAAACTTCCAAAACCACAAGCATCTTGCCTACAAAAGTTTTCAGGGCACACTTTGCTTGAAGTTCACTACTATGGAGGTCAGTGATCAGATTGAAATCAGAAACTTCTATGTGTCTGAATGACCCCTTCCAGCTGCCAGTGCTCTTGGGTCACAACCTGTGGGTTTTATATCCCTCTATGTGTTTACATGTGTTTAAATTAGGAATTGTCTGAACTAGGTTCTGCAATTAGAAACAAGGAGCTGTGCTTTTATTAGAGGCCATAATGAGTTCTCAGAGCAAGTCACTTGACCCCGAAAAGCTGTGGGAAAGATTTTCTGTGGTGGTTCCCACTTGTTTCTGATAATGAAGTAGCCTCTTCGACACCAACTAATCTCAGTAAAGGTGAGAGACAGTCTCATATCTATTAGGTAACCATTTTTAATTCAGGAGAACATTTATGAAAGCAGCAGCATGTCTTTTGTCTTCTATATATAGGACAACATTCAATGCTTAAACTAAGTGAGCACTTTTGCTACAACTTGTTGGCAGTTTGAAATCCTGTGGGGAAATGAGTTCATGGCTTCATCACCATTTAGAGAGCTATCACAGCTCGCCCTTAGCCAGCAATCTCATTGACCTTGAAAGCTGGATCATTACAGAGGTTTACCTTTTCATATTTGAAATGTGGTCTTGTAGAATCACACAATGGTTTGGTGTGGAAGAGACCTTAAAGATCATCTACTTCCAACCCCTCTGCCATGGGCAGGAACACCTTCCACTAGAGAAGGGAGCACAAATTCTTTATCCACCCTGGCCTTGAACACTTCCAGGGATGGGACACCCACAACTTCTGTGGGAAACCTGTTCCAGGTTCGTCTCAACAACTCTCACAGTGGGTATCTTCCTAATATCTAATTAAACCTGCCCTCTATCAGTTTAAAGCCATTACCCCTTATCCTGTCACTACAGTCTTTGTAAAAGTCCTTCTCCATCTCTCTCATAGCCCCCTTTAGGTACTGGAAGGTGCACTGAGGTCTCCCCAGGGCCTTCTCTTCTCCAGGCTGAGCAACCTCAACTTTCTCAGCCTGTTCTCATACGAAAGGAGCTCCAGGCATCTGACCATCTTCCTCTGGACTCACTCCAACAGGTCCATGTCCTTCCTGTGCTGGTGACCTCAGAGCTGGATGCAGCACTGCAGGTGGAGACTCACAAGAGCAGAGTAAGGGGTGAGGAGACCTTCCATCAATCAGCTGCCCACATTGCTTTGGATGCAGCCCAGGACAGGGTTGGCTGTCTGGGCTGCGAGTGCACATTGCTGGGTCATGTTGAGCTTCTTGTCAATCAACATCCCCAAGTCCTTCTCAGGGCTGCTCTCAATCTTATCTTCACGTGTCTTCATTTCAAGGCTGCAACAAAGCAAAATGGATCTTGTAATAGCAGCATCTGGATAAAAAGATGACTTCTGGCTCTTGGCAATTTCAAGACCTTTTTTCTTAGGTCTTTTCCAGTCTAAAGAATACTATGATTCTAAGATTCATTGCCATAATTCAAGTATGTCATTGTTTGTGACTTAACTGTATGAAAAAATGTATGAAAAAAGAAAAGCAACATAGAGAGAGACAAAACCACTTGCTTCCCAATTTTCAGCTGTCATGATCTTGTGAAACTACTTTCCTGTGCAGTGGTACCTTTGATATGTTCTGATTGTACCCAAACAGAGCTAAATCTTGCTTTATCTTCTCACAGAACTCTCACCCACCTATCATTTCCATGTAGGAAAAGAGGGAGACAAGGGAAGCATTATTTCTCCAAATAGCAGGATTTGGAGCTATCATGGACTGTACAGGGGAAGGAAAACATTTTTAACACGTGAAGACGTATAATGGAATAGAATTTGCAGGCCTTTTGTCAAGCTTGGAATGAGAATTGCAGTGTTCCTGTAACGGCTTTATCCGTAGTAACACCTAAGGAGAACATGTTAAGTTTACAGACAGCAAAAGAGACACATGCACACACACATTTACAAAGTGCATCTCTATGCAATACCACACAACAATACAGTTTCTTTCATGCCAAGTGCTGCGAGCCATAGATCACTGTCTCAGCACAGAGCACACAAACTCCACCAGAGTATACTCGGTTGCTAGACATGATCTTCCAAAACTGATTTTTTCCCTGCCTCTCTGGAGAGCTTTGAGTCTTGAAGCCCTGTTGTGTCTCAGACTGTGAGCATGCTCTCCTCCACTGAGGGCTAAATGAGCATCTCTTATATTCCTACACTGTGGGAGAACCTTTGGCAGTTTTTCAGCATCACTTTGAATTCTGCCCCAGCATTCTTACAGGCTCATTCGAGAAGTGTGCCATCCTTAGTTTTATATAAGTTCTTCTTGCTAACACATCTGTTCAAATAACAAATATTTGGAGAAGAAGTGGGTCTCAGATGCTTCTTCAGAAGAGATGCAATGTGGAATCTCTCCTTCCTGCAAGTTTGCCAGTGATTACTTTCTTGGAACTTCTTTTCAACCATTCTTTATCTACTTTATTGTGAACCAAGGTTGCTGTCTATGGCAGCAGCCTACAACCTTAATTGATGAAATATGATTCAGGTAGGTGGACTTCATGTTCCGTAAAAAATTAGCTGGACCACTGGGTTCAAAGTGTATTACAACAGCATAAAGTCCAGTTGTCAGCCGCACAGTAGCTTTCCTTCAGGGTTAATACCGGGGAAAATAGTATCGTTATTAATGAGCTGCACAATCAATACCTTTGTGCATAACAGACAGCAAATTCTGTGTATGCAGCAGGATGAAGAAGAGTCAATGCTTCAGTAAATCTCTGGAGGACAGGGCTGACGTGTCAGTGGATGCTGGCAGCCTGAAGGAATGGGCTGGCAGAAGATTAACATTGTTCAAAAACAAATTAAAATTTTGGATCCCCAATGGAAAATCCCTGTGCAGCAGAACAGGTTGGGGGCTGATTGGACAGGAAGCAGCTTTGCCCATGGGGACAAGAAGTTTCAATAGTCTGGCTTGGTGCTAAAGGAATCCAACCTTATCACCCTCTCCAACTCCCAGAAAGGAAGTTGTAGTGAGGTGGGGGCCAATCTCTTCTCACAAGTAACAAGTGATAGGATGAGAGGAAATGGCCTCAAGTTGTGCCAGGGAGGTTTAGATTGGAGGTATTTAAAAGACTTGTAGATATGACACTTAGGGACATGGTTTAGTGATAGACTTGGCAGTGTGTAGTTTACTATCAGACTCGATCTCAGCGGTCTTTTCCAACCTAAACAGTTCTATGATTCTCCTTTTCTCCCCTGAGTACAGTGCCTCTTTCATCATGAGAAATTTGGAGTCAGATGGAGTCAGGAACTGGAAGCCTATAACAGCCAATATGGAAACCCAGTTTAGCCCTGCCTGCCTGTCCAGAGACAAGGCATGTAAAAGGCAGGTCTTGTGTAATTTCCTTATAGGAACTGACTCCTCAGCAGGATCTGGCCTTTTTTTCCTATACAGGGATTACATAAAATACTAGATAAATACATCCCTTCTTGTTTTTTTTTTTTTTTTTTCGTATTGGCAGATCTTATTTGAATGTTTGGCAGGACTCTTGTAAACACACAGAAATAAGTAAATTATCTATGGGCTGTAAAAATCAGCTGGGGTCAAATCCTGAACTTAACTGAAGATCTTTGTAAAATCCTGGACTTAAACTAGACCAACATTCCCCAGCTACCAGTCAGCATCTCTGTTGAACAAATAAGCCTGCTACAGAGTGTTTTATTTGTCTAGAAAAGCAAGCACACCTACATGAGACATTTGATATAAAGGATCCATCATTGTGCCTTTTATCAACTAAATAGAATGTCTTTCCCACCTCAGAGAAGCTGAGGTCTGGACGTTTGTCTCCCCCAGGAGACAAAAGATGCACTCTTTTCAGGCTGTGTGGTGTCTGACTTTGCTGACTACTCATGCCTGATGAGAACTCACAGATTACATAGGACGGAAGCTTAAGGCAGAAGGAAGTCTTTAACCTTTGAGAGCTACTTTTGGGACATTGTCTTGATCTTTTTTGATATGGCATCTAGCATGTTACTTATGATAATTCTAAAGCCCAAGGAGCCCCAGTCTCGTCATGAATGTAGAAGACATGTTTCAAATGCACTTATTTCCATATTGTCTTTTTTTATTTTTTCCCTTTTCTAACTGCTCAATTCATATTACAGACATGGGAGCTACATTAGTAAAAGCTAGATGTGAATAAATACTTTCAGTAATCATGTCACTAAAATATAAATTTAGATGACTAGAGGAGTAATTTCTATTCAAGCTACTTTTAACTGCATTGACTGATTGTGACTAGATTAATTAGGCGAGAATTTAGACCAAATCTATATTCAGGCTACTCATAAGAACCATGAGGAAGGTCATGATATCTGGAAATTTCCAAAGCACTTACCCAAACTTACCCATCCACCAGTGAATGTTTTCCTATCTTAGTCCTGTCAGATTAGGCAACTCTTTGCCTGCCTATCTGATTGGTAAGGCTCAGACCACTATTTTAGGGAGGGTCTGCACTAAAACCAGCTAGAGATGGTTTTAATTCAAACAAAACACATGGAGTTCTCTTCCCTAAAGGATACAAAATCAGGTCCCCTAGTTTTTGAAATAATTTCCAGACCACCAAGTTGTACTATGTTGCAAGACAGAGGAGCTATATCTGCATAAAGAGTCATTTAATAGCTGTGGCAATTTCATTGCCACAACTTTCTAGCCTAGTGCTTTGGTCACATTTGGATAGGGAGAAATTTGCATTCCAATACTCATTTTTGGGAACACGTAAGTAATTTATATTAAATGTTAATTAGAAAGAGTCTGCAACACATTTCTCCCCTTTCTCTGGGAGTACACGACAGATTCAGCACTTTTCTTTCTGTACTCTAATGAGCATCAGGAGACAGGTGACTACATATCCAGGTAGACTGTGAAGGGGCTAGAGCCCAAATAAAACATGGTAAGGGCAGAAGCATTATCTAATAACTGTCACATGAACATTGCTATGACAGCAATATACCCATGTTTGCCAAATTTTCCCTGTTGATACTTCAAAAGACCTCAGCAATTCTCCTGCATCTCAAAACAACTCTCCATTAGTGTGGTCTTTTCAGAGAAGAGTGGATTTATGAAAAGGTATGTTTGTGAAGAGTTGAAATTATATGTAAATTCAGACTGCACCCAACAAACATTTTCAGCTAGAAAAGGTGAAAAATATGTTGAAATACTGAAATATTCTATTTTGGTATTTTAAAAGTTTTTTTTTCAAAAATTAATCATAAAGGTTATGCTGTAATTTCATTAAACAACATTTTCTTTTTTATCATAAAATTCTGATTGAAAATTAATGTAAGTTGACAGGAAAATAAAGAGGAAAGTGCTAAGAGGGGACTTTATTCACATATATGAGAACCAAACCAAGCTGCTTAAGGCTGAAATAAATACGTCTAACTAATTCAAGATGTGGTTCTTTTGTTTACTGTAATAAATCAAAAATCCTCAAAAAGTCAAATCATGACTTGACTGAACTTTTGCCTATGACCCTTCACAGCAAAACACATGATTTGACCAGATCCAGCATATATTCATGGGTTGGTGAAAAGGCCAAACCACAGTGGGGAGGACAGACAGTCTTTGCTAATGATCTAATTCTCACAGCCACAGTATAAGCCAGCACTGGGATTTATTTATTTCTTCTCAAAAGGAAAATCCTGAGTATACAGAGAACAGCAGAACTGGAAGAAAAGCATTTCCTTCTACTTTGTTCAGCTATTGTCAAATAGTTATGCTCAGGTGGTGTTTACTTTTTAAAAAGTATATATTTAAAACACAAAGCCATGAAATGTTTAATACCATTCTGGAAAACTGATTTGTACAGAGTTTAGTTACATTTATTATTTAACAAGCGAATGGCAAAACTTAAAGTAAGTTCCTCAGAGCATTTCAGATATTAGCAGGCCTTATAGAGATAAGAATAACAGGATTACTAGGGATGCCAATACTATACAGCAGAATTAAAAGCTACAATTAATATGGCTATTACTATCACTTTAGAACTATGCTACAATCTATTATGCTTTCTTAGCAAGTTAATGAAATTCTTTGTCCCACACACAAAGGATCTGCAGTATAATAAAGTTATTAACAAAAGTAATTAAAACTTTTAGAATAAAAAAGGATCACTGGCAAAAAAAAAGGCAAATGCATTTCACTTACTCAACAATCATACTATTGTTTTGTAAACAATACAAATTTTTAAAAGGCTTATCACTTCATGCTGTACACAGATCTTTTGAAAAATATCGGTGCATGTATTTCTCTGAACATCTAAATCAGTTTTTAAAAACAAAGTTTTGCTTAAAATCTGCAATAGGAATGTAACTACAGCAACTAAAAAACACCAAGTGCTATTTCAGGAGTAACAAGTAAGGTATACAAGCTTTAAAAAATTTCTCATGCCAATAGATGTTGTTTTTCTTTTATTGTGGCTCAATATGGTTTCAGAATTCTCTTGGCTTTAAGACCAATGACTTTTTAAAGTGTAATAAGTATCTGATTCCTCTTACCTTATGCTGAAGGTAATTTGTTAGGCGTTTCGGTCTTTTCACATATTAAAAATTAAGCAATAAGGCACAATGTGGAGGAGTGATTATCTGATGATAATCCCAGCATCCTGAAATTGCTTTATTGCAAATATAAATATATTTTAGATTGTTCATTGGATATTAAGGGCATTAGCATGCCCATAGAGTTTAATCTTCCCCTTTAGAATATTAAATTCATAAGGCTTTTTTTTGTCTAAGCTATTTTTTAATGTGCAAGACAGGACTTCATATACTCAAGAAATACTGTAATTGGCTGGTGCTTACTCCGCTGGGGAGATTAATTTACAAGCACTGTACAGTTCTGCTAAAACTACTTCTCAACACTTCAAAATGTCAATAGTATATTTTCCCAGCCCTGTAAACACATTTTGATACACAGTATAAACTTTAATGGTAGTTTTAAGACACCTCTGGGGGTATGGTTATTTAAGCAATAAGACACAGTAGGGTGTGAATTATGGTATAATAATTCCCTACCAACTGCATTGTTAGGAACGAGGCCAAAGGCCAAGGGACCAATGAACACAGTAGGTGTGAATTATGACATCATAAGTCACACTCTAGAGTGTCTTATTGCCATTAGAGAAATATTTAAAACATGTTTTAAAGCAAATACTTTATTCCTATAGTACTATATTTTAATGGAATATCCTGAAAAATCTTTCCAAGTAAAATGTTAGCCTTTATGTAACCTGGAATTAGAAATGAAATTGAAACAAAACAAAACAAAAAAGGTCTTATAAGTTTTTCATATTGTGCTGTGGTGACACGCTTTAAAGAACAGCCCCAGAAAATATATGTCTTACCGAAGCTTGTAAAAAATAGCACAAAGGCCTTCTGCACAGGGGATTATAATCTGCTTTGCTCATTGTCTGTAGAATCAGGGTACCTGAATCAGGGGTGTACTGGCTTCTCCCATGTAACTGTGTTGATGAAACTGCTAGAAAATCCAAATACCTTTTTTCCACACTTGTTCATACTGCTGTAATAGGGCACAATATGGACTTTGAAAGAGTAGCAAAAAAGTTCCTGAACACCCCATTTGAGCTCCTGCAGCTGAGGCTGCTCACAGTTCTAACACAACTTTTAGTAAGGACTGCAAGCAGGATAATGTATATTTATACTGTTTTCCATTTTAAACTCCATTTGAGAAATGCATTTTCTCCCCTTGGGGTACTCCCGCATTCCAAGTGCAGCAATGACATCAGCATCATCTGGAGATACACAAGCTCACCTTACAAACAGCTCGGTGACTGGGACCAAGCTCACTGCAGCAGCAGGGATTTTGACATGATCTAAACTGGCTTCTCAGTCAGTTTTTACAGCTTGTCTTAAACTTCCAGGCTGCTGTGGATTGCTTGCTACCAGTGGCTGAGCCAGCTAGTGGGCATTTGGGTTAGCAATATGATCGAGCTTATGAGAGGGCTGTTTGCCAGGCCCACTCGGGGAGTGATAAGCCTCAGGGCATGTCTGCACGTCTCAGTGCACTGAGGGGCTCAGCATTGCTGGGCTGGCTGGGTAGATGTTGTTGTGGCTATGGATACGGATGCTGTGCTGTGTAGGGATAACAGCCTGCATCCTGGAAGCAATATAGCTGCAAGGTCAGGGTAATTAGCTCTCCTGCATCCAGTTCTGGAGCCATGTAATTTCGCACTCACAGAGGGATCTCTGTTTGTCCCTGGTTAAGTGAGCGAAAAAACCAGAACCTCAGTTCTTCAGGCACAGCCTCATTCTGACATAATTGTGTAGCAGGTGAGAGTTGTTTTCTGCATAACCTCACTCAGAGGGGTTACCTGCCCCCCTGGATAAAGTCATTATCTGTGGCCATTTACATCAGTCAGAGGTAAAATTTGGAGCCTAGCGTTCCTCATTCCCCATGAAATAGAAATTATGAGTTTACATAGAGGACTTCTGTGAAGTTAACTGTGGTAACAAGGTAAAATTCTGAACTAACTTGGTGTCTCCCGTTCCTTGTCCATTCAAAACATCTGTTTTAATCTCCAGCAAGGGAAGGTGCTTAATTCTGCCTACAGATTGATGTTACTCATGGGAAACATTTGAGTTTTGCTGCTTTCCTGTATAAACAAACAAACAAGCAAAGCATGTGATTGCTTTTTGCTATTCAGCCTGCTTGAAACTTCTGTCAAACATGACAGAAAAACCTCTGACACCTCTATGGATTTTTCCTTTTCCAACAACTTCCAACAAAGAGTGAGCTCACCATTTTAGACCTAGCTTACATTTGAAAATATTTGTTTCATATCTACTTGCAAAACTGGAAACACTTTTACCTGGATCTCAATAGGAATGGGACAAACAACCAAGAAAAGGGTTCCACACTGGCTCTACATACTCCAAGAATTTAAAATAAGTAGCCCCGGAAAAATACCTTTAAATATAAATAAATGACAACTTTTAGTGGCAAAGCAGTATTTCAAAGACTGCTGAGCAATAACTAACAAGTTCCCAGCAGTATGTTTTTCATAAATTAACATTACTGCTCAGAACTCATGTACACTAACTAGAATGCTGCAGTTTCTGAAACCATTTCATTACATGAAATTTGAGGTATAAACGCATCACTGTGCTACCATAATAGGGACATAATACTTTGATATACCCATCTCTGCAAAGCCTTCTGGCTTTTAACAGTAAATCACAGACCTATTTTCATACCTCATTACCATTATGTATCTTTCCACTGACACCTGACCTTATGCATAATCAGGTATGAATTTCAAATCACACTTATAATCTAAAGGAGTGCCTCATTATTTTACATAACCCAGAATGAAATAAGATTTGAGATGTAACTGCAAAATTCACAGTTCACACATTCAGAAATGCAGGTCCATCAAAAAGAAGTAATGGTCTAATTTGTGACTGTGAACAGCACCAAATCACTCCTGCACATAGGAGCTTTGCAAGAATATCAGGATTGGATTTTAGAAAGGACATTGCCAGTTCTGAAAAAAATAACAGTGTTGAAACTGTTTGGTATGTAGTTAAATATAAACTATGAAAGAAAAATGCAAGTACTGGATTTATTACCTGTATTTTGAAGAAAGAACGACAGCACCAATTGCATGAAGTTATAAAACACCAGAAATAAACATGTAAATAATCTCCATGGAACACAGACATCTACAAAGAAATATATATATATGTATACATGTAATATAATAAACCCATTCATAAGGGAACAAGAAACATATTTTTGTACTGTATAAAACAACTGTACAGTGTGCACACAGACTTTCCTGATCTCTCTAAAATGTCTGTCAGTCACTTCTCCCTGTCATCATTTGCTTAACACGGTTTCTTCATTGTCCATGGGAGAGCTCTTTAAGTGACTGTTTTGTACTTTTAAACTGAGTACTTTTAGTGCAGTTTGTCTCCACATATATATACACATGCATACATATATATACTCACCGGTGCACACATATATGTATACATGTATATATATGAAAAGAACAAACACACACATGTACACACACACACACGTGACAGATCTAAACAGCTCCTCCATCCTGTGCTATCGAATTAGTGCTTATAAAAAATCCCTGCACGTTTTGTGAAGGGAAGAAAACTTGCTGATTGTGCAGATTGAAGTCATTAGATGGTTCCATTCCTAACAGTCTGCAAACACACATCCGAATCATATGGTGGTATCCCATATGCCCGAAGAGAGTCTGTTGCAGGAGGTATCTTCTACCTTCTTCAGCAGCGTCGGCTTCTTACAAGGGGGTGGAGGTGGGGCTGTGATTCTTTGCTCAGTATTGTGCAATATTTGCTGCCAATCTTCTCTCTCTTCACACAGCTTTCTCCTCCAATCTAGAAGCTCTTGTAGAGCCACACTCTCATTCTCAGAAAGTCTAAGCTGATGAATAACCTGTGAGAAGAAAATAATGATAACAATAATAATAATAAAGGTGAATAAAGAAAACAGATCAAATAAGCCTGTTAATAATTTGAGGCAACCTTGTCCTCCAAAAGGGTTTTAAACTCTTTACACTGGAAACAAAGAACACTAGTGATTTATAATTGCCCTATTGCAATCTCATGTCTGAAAGTCACAGAGACTGAAGTCACAGTGTCTGAAGTTGTATGAAGCAACTGCCAAAACTGAAGTAAATGGAAAAACCTTCCCTGTGTCATTAAAGGGTACTTGAACACAATTCTCTGAAACACACAAAGCAGACTGCCTACAGCTGCTGCAGGATTAGCAAGGTTTTTCCTCTAAATGTAAGTACCCAAATAGCCATAACCAAGAAATCATAAACTTTGTTGCATATTAGAACCATTAAAGCTACTTGTCAGACAGGTGTTATCCTTACAACCAGGGGCCAGTCCTTGTCTTCCTCCAGAGTATACATTAACAACTTCACCTGCTGTTTCAGTTGGCCTGAATCTATTTATAAATTCATTCTGAAGTAGCCACAGTTCTGTACTAGATTCATAATCCACCTAGAACAAACTGTTCCCTTCCATTTACCTCTTCTATTCCAGTGACTATTTTGTTCAAGTCAGTTTGAAGCTCTCATGGCAGCACAAGTCCATGAAGCAATGAAGTCCATCTCACGGTCCTTTAAGACTTACTTGACACCAATGCAGTACAGCAGCCCCTAGAGGAGGTACTGAGATCTATCAGCTTGGGAGCATTCTGTAACTACAAAGTACGAAACAAACCCATCATAACATCTAATAGCCCACAACCCTTATCCTGTTACCTTCTTCCTTAAGAACCCCACAGGAGCAACTGTAAGAGGCATCTATGGCGTGACTAAAATGCCCACACTTCACCTCGCACAATGGGCTCACATTAAGGTTGCATTTCTACTTGTCATAATGAGAGATGACTGCATGTTAGTTATGATAAAGAAAATTATGTGCAGTGCCCTTAAATGCTCATGAGACACCCCACAAATGATTAGTTCTAGCTGCAAGGAAAGCTGAGTGACATTTTTGGGCATTTTTGTCACTGATAGGCAAAGGGGCTCCTGGGGTAGAAGACTTTGCTATTGCCTGTGGCTCCCACTGTTCCTTCATGGAATAGCAAGTGCCTGGGTACAGAGGCTTACCAGGCTTTACACTGCTATTTCAAATGTGTCCTGTGCAAGTCAGACCTTTCACATGCACATGCTGTCAGAGAGAAAATGAGCCCTTACATGGATATACCTGAATATCTACAGGGAATTTGCTAATTTCTGGTTGGTTGATACTTCGATGAGAAATGCATTAACCTATAATATGTCTTAATAACAGGTATAATCAAGTACAGTATAAAGTTCTGAATTTTTTTTTTAAAGAAGAAAAATGAAAATGTTTGAAAGACTTCATTAAATTGTATCTCAATTGCATATCACTATAAAATTAAAAACCTCTTTGCTTTTTTTATTTACAAAAAATGTAACAGGGCATCTCAGCAACTCAAGTGAAAATGAAATGTTCCACAGATATTGCTAGAGGGGTATCAGAGACAAAACATTCCTTTTGTTTTTTTTTTCAGTGGTTTATAAAGGATTAGAAGACAAAAGTTTGCACTTGGAAACAACTTATCAGGAAAGACAGGTCAGGTGGCTTTATCCTATAGAACAGCTGAATAATTTGTGGGTCACCATGGCTGACTCATGGCCAGTTTCTGTAGTTTTTTGTGGGTTTAAATTAGGAGCATAATCCATTTTAGAAAACACATAGATTGGAATACAGTCTTCCCACTCTGGACACGTTATTTGTACCTAAATTTAAGACATTTCATGAACCTGTGCTAGGCATGCTTCTCAGCGAGGTGCTGGAACACACAAGAACCGAGCTTTGTTAGACGATCATCACAAGAGTTTCATATGAAAGAGTTTCAGAGATAATTAATCAAAGACATGCCAGAACACTGGAGGATAAATACAGTTACAAAAAAATAGGTATTTTGAAATTGCGTAATTGCATGTGCTCTGGTGACAAAAGTTTGGATAGTATGACTAATGAAGTCTGGAAGGATTTTCAGATTGATAGATGGACAGAGTATTTGAAAAGAGTCAGTGCCACTGCTAATCCAAGGAACATAAAAGCACATAGGAGCAGGGTGAGAAGTGAGTACATTTTGCCTGGGCAAGGAATTGACAAATGCATCCTGTTTACAGCTTATAGGCACTGAAGAAACTTTATTATAATGGCCCTGCTTATGTAAGCTGTAAATTAATATTGGGTCATCAGTTTCACTATAGAGTTCATTTTCCAGTGCATAGTAGACAAAAGTTAGTCCAGTTCACAAATAAGTGTACATATTTTATTGTACTTTCTTAAGCAGGGATGGAAAAATATCTCAAACATTTATTCATTATGAAACTGATCTGGTAAAAAAGCTGGAAAACAACCTGCACGAAGGACATGAGATGAAACTGCAGTCGAAATGAAATGGGGAAAAATGCATAAGAAGTGGCAGAGCTCTAAATGAACCAATTAATTTAATTAGATCTATTTGAATAACATACCTTTCTCTTTTCCATTTATGATTAGACCTGTGACAAGCTAAAGATCTATTATACATATTCATTATAGAAAATTTGGCTGAATAATTTTACATGAAGCACAATGTAAAACAGTAAGCCATGTTTCTTGACTATTATTCTATACCCTGAGCAGGTATTTTGTGAAGGGTGAATGATGTGTGTAGGAATTAAGTACTTTAAGACTAGTGATCTTTTTAATGGACACTAAACAAACAACTTCAACCAACTGTACCAGCAACAACAACTGTAGACCAGGATTTTCCTACTCAAAATCAATGGCCAATCAGACATGGTAAACAGCATTTGGGCCAGACCCACAAAACATATAGTATTTGAATACTTGGCATTTAACAGCTCTGCCATTGGGTGGAAACACCATCCCTGTGTTTAGCTTCCAGAGCTCTTACTGAGCAAACAAGAAAAGCTGAAGTGTCAAAGTCACACACAAAAGAAGAGCTTGTGGAGGTACCACGGTTATTAACTGGCAACTGAAACGGACTGAAGGGTTTAAACCAGATCCGTATTTTTCACTGCAAAATACGGCAAGATGGACAAAATAAATTTGCAATGAGTAGCCCAGGGAGGAGCTTTCAAGATTCATTCTTTCCACTTCACAGCCCAAACTCTCAGGCTGAAGCAGCAAGTGCTCTCCTCCTGGCATCAAGGATTTTCGTTGGTGACAGAACACAAATGACTCAGTTCCATCGTGACATGCATGGAAGGGCTTTCATCATTCTCTAGAAGTTAGAGCATATTGGGAAATTAGGAGATGTGGATTCAGCTTCTCTGTGCTGGTCCTAGCTGAGATGAAGACCATTTTCCTCTCTGCACTGGTAACTAGAAAGCAGCTATAGCACTCCAGTGTTTTGGCTGCTGCTGAGCAGAGCTGGCACAGCCTCAGCTCTGTCTCTCCAACATTCCCACCTGACCAGTAGGCTAGGGGTAGGCAACATCTTGGGAGAGGACACAGCTAGGCCAGCTGACCCAAACTGACCAAGGGGATATTCCATACCACATGCTGTCTGCACACCTATAAGAAAAAGGAGGGGGAAGGGGAGACATTCATTATTTACAAAGTTTGCCTTCCAGAACAACCTCCACATATGCTGAAGCCCTGCTTCCTGGGAAGTAGCCAGACATTGCTTGCTGATCAGAAGTAGAGAATAAAATATTTTTGTTTTATTTTTTTTCCTTTGCTGCTTGCATGTGCACAACCTCCACTTTTGCTTTAGTAAACTGCCTATATCTTGACCCATGATTTTTTTTCCGTCTTATTTTTTCCCCCTGTCCTGTTGCAGAGTGGAGTGATGGAGCAGCTTGGTGGGCACTTGGTGTCCAGCCAGGGTCAATGCACCACTGTTCTTTCAGGTTAAGGAAGAGCCCAAGTTCCCACATGCTGAGAGAACACTGCAAGTACAAGGGGTGGACTCTGAATGCAGAGCAGAAGGACTCTGACTCCTGTGCTTTGTGCTGTCAGATTAGCGTGCTAAAGTAAAACCTTCAGATAGAGTCCCTCGTGTCTTTAGTGGACAAAAAAGCACTGGAGAAAGAGCACTTTGGTTATATGCTGGCAGTCATGAAAGTCTTACAGCACGATTTTGCCTATGCACATTTGAGTATTGCATAGTCTTCGGAGAATGAGGCTCTGAACCACCTTCTGGATTTTAGCTTCTAAATTCTGCCTAGATTTCACTTTACAGCCTAAAGCAGACATGCTGGATTTCAGCTTTGTCTTAGAATCAAGATGAGTTGCTATAAGGTAAGTCAATAAATTATTTTCATTACAGTCTATTTCATATGCGAGTTAAAAGTTCAGCAAGTTTTTAATTATAGAAAGTATGAGGTTTCATATTTTAAATAATTTGTGACAAAAAGTATGCCAGATAAAATGATTAACTGGCACATTTAAAATTAACTTTGAGTAATTTAGAGATGTTGCTCTAGAATCTCAAGAAATTCATTCTGCTTTAAAAGATCAAATGCTATAACTTTATAGAGGATGTTTTGTAACATTCAGAAGCAAATAACTTATGTTCTCTGTTTGTGTGTCAAATGCAACAGAGTTTTAATCATCAGCCTATGGCTAAAGGGCTTATTACACAGTCTGACAAACAGAGATTCATTATTGGTAGATTCTTTTCAGTATTTCACCTCAGTTGGCTCCCTCACTGATCAAATGCAGGTTGTGCCTTTTAAAAAATATGTGTATACTACTTTAGTAATTTTTAAATTTGTGAGTGCATTGTTTTTACTAATATTCACCAGAAATAAAGTATTTAATTACATACAATAATTACATATTATTTAAAAAATACAGATAATTTGCACAAAATGTAGCACTTCAGGTTTTATTACAGTTCTGCTTTTAGTTGCTTCTTTAAATTTTAATAAGATTCCTGCCTATAGATGTATAAGCACAACACAGAAGAAAATCATAGCACAATTTAAGGACAAGCAAAACATATAAACCTGTGCTCCTGAGACATTTGCATTTTGTAGCTAGTTCATATTTTTTGTTTGGAGAAATAATGCCAGTTATTTTCTTCAACAGATTTATCAATGTTGGTGCTTTAAAGTAACTGTCAGTAAATGCTCACAGTTAATTATTACATCATTGATTTTTCTCCTCCATTAGTGAAGCTGAGGTCCCATCATGGAATCCTTGGGAAGATCGAGTTCAGAAGAGCAACGATTTTACCTTTCTAAACCTTGATCAGGATCTAAATTGAATTATGCAATAAATGTAAAATGTTGATGATAAAGTATCATAATTATTTTAGAAATGAAACTGCCTTGACAAAACCCGTGTTTACAATCTCTTTCAGTTTGTAGGCTGCCTAAACATGAAAGCCAAATAAATTTCAGCCAATAGGTGATTCACATTTAACTCTATTACAGCCCTCAAAAGCAGTTTACAGACCCCAGTGGATCTTCTGTGGATCCCCAGTTTTAAAGACAATAATGATAAGGATGTTCTCACCTCTTGTTTCAAAATTAAACACCATTTCATTCAGTAATTCAGAAAATAATTCTTACTGCATGCAATTATTAGCAAGAGCAACATATTTTGATTCAACTTGTATGCAACTCCCACAAAAATGTTTCTAACTCATTTTAATGACTTAACTTTTTAATTAATTTTAAAAAAATCTGATAAGCCCTTACACTGACTCTTTCCAAACATGCATGTCACAACTTTATTTCCAAACTACAGAACAGGCACACTGCAACCTCTCCAAAAATCCTAACCCTTCAGGTACCAACAGGTATGTTTGGGGTTTTTTTAAAATGTTAAAAAAAGAGCAGAAAAAAGGAAAGGATTGCTTTTCCACCAACTACTGAATCAAGGAAAATTAAAAATCTTTTTGTCTTCGTGTTATTTACCAATTTTATGTTAATTAATTAAGTAAGGGGAAAGCACACAGTAAGCCAACAGTGCGTTAAGAAGCCTTGGTAGGCGTTCAACATAAATCAAATCAATATGTAAATTTGTGTTTGATTGGGAAACCTGCATTGGCCATGTAAGACCCCAGCAGGGAGGAGAGAGCAGCTATGATAAATGAGCTTACATGCTTCAAAATTCCAATTAAAATCTTCAAATATAAATGTAACACTGGGATCCAAACTGATTCATGGGATTGTCATGTTGATGCCATGGTGATTTTTTGCTTTTTCTTTTATACCCCTTTTATATACTCTTTTATATAGCTTTTATGTATTCTTGGTGCTTTTAGCCTACATAGTTATAATTCTTTAAGTCTGATAACTTCCCTTAGGCCCAGTATTCTGTTAAGCCAAGAGACCAAACATTCTGGAAGCCCCAGACACCAAGGTCCTCTCCAGAACACATTCTGTAAACAAAGACAGGCCCAGCCAGGGGGAGGGTTCCTCTTGAGGGGTCTCGCTCAAGTCCCTCACTGGGGAATCTTTGATAGATATGCTAATTTTTGCAAGGCATATAATTGTATACACATCACATCAGGGGTGGCCATTTTTTCAGTGTGCATTTCGGGGTGCATTTCGATGTGCATTTCAGCGCACCTGAGGATCCTTAAATAAATACCGAGGTAAAAACCCTTTTCCCTCTTAACTGTGTTTAGCTCTCTCAATTTTAAAACCAGATTAAGGCATCATTGTGAGTGCTGGGACAGGCATTTTTTTTTTGCAATAGCAGACCCACTGGATGTAATAACTTGTTATGTGATATACAACAATAAAATGATTTTAGTTAATTGTTCTTTTAAACTGCTGGTGATTTTTCTTTGTGTTGGAGCAACTTTACAATGTCCAAAAATGAAGCTCTGAATGGATGTCAAATGGGTTTATTAGAAAGGAGAAAATGGCAAAGAAGACAGGTGCTCTGTCTGGTGCAAATCTGGAATTGCTCTGGAGGAGGCATGCCAGCAAAAAATTAATGAGATCCATAACAGAAAATACATTGCATTTGCTTTTTTCTGAACAGGAGAATATCTCTCTCAGTTAAAATTTCTTATTACATCAAAAGAAGAAACTTCTTTTAGAACACGTGTTGTTATATAGATGACATACCAAAGGAAGTAATAACTTGTCTGACCTATCAAAATTTGAGATAATCTTAAAAGTAACTCTGTATTTAAAATAAAATTTAAAACGGATGACATTTTTGAACAAAAATGCATTGCCACATGATTCAGGAAGAAATGTTTTCCCTTCTGACAAGCAATTTACAGCTCTCTGTTGGATTTTTTTTCAAGGGACAGATTCTATTTTCTTCCAAACATCAGTTGTGGAAAGATGCTGGAAGCAGGATATTCTCGTGTCAAAGGTTATGCAGACACAGGTATCTTTGCCCAGTCCAGCCCTCTGCTATCACATGGCACCTGGAAAGCTCTCAAACTTCATCCTAAAAAATTAATTCCACTGTTTACCTTAGTTTCACTTTCTGATAGGATTTTCCAGAAGAACTAATGAAAGAAAAATTTGCTAAGGATTACTATCCACAAAATGAACTCTGTCCCCAGAAGCTCTTCCTCGCAGACCACTGGAAACTGAGAGATCATACCTGCAAAAGGGACATCTCATATCTCTGTCTTTACCCTGCATAACAGAACCTTCTTGTTTTTATCAGAAAGACAATCTTGGGCTACCCATACCTTTACTGTGCCTCAGGCTGCATATATTACATTCTTCATCTAACTGCAATTCTATTTCTGGTGGAAGCTATCTGATTTTCTGCCATACTGTTGTGGTTTCCCATTGATTTTTTTTTTTGTTTATTTGTTTATTAGGTTTTTATTTCTTTGGTTTTTTGTTTGATTTGAGGGAGAGGGAGGTGGTTGCTTGGTTTGAGGTGATTTTTTTTTTTATTGTTATTATTTTAAGTAATACATTTTAGTCACAAAAGCTGGACCTGTCTTCCATACTTTTGTATCTTTCTTTCAGTGAAGTAGTTATCTCAATATTATCAAAAATATATCAATAGTTATACCAAAATATTATCAATGAATTATGTTAGTCATCTTCCATACAGACTGGAAGTATCTCAGCAATCAAAGATAATATATCTTTGCAAAATAAAATCAGCACTGAAAACCTGACTGCAACTGTAATTTGTAATCTGGTAGAAAATAGCACAAGGTAGGCAATGTTTGATAATATATGACAGTACATGTCAGGCACACTGATTACCTGAGCTAGGAATAGAGTTTGACAAGTCTGTACATTAAAAACAGGGGTGTACTTTGTTTATTTGGATCTTGTGGCTTTCAGGTTTTAATTTTTAATTTTTTTGCTGAGTTTCTTTCTACTCTAGATTTCTGATGTCAACTAAGAAGTGGCACATTCCCAGAGTAACTAAAACATCAACCATCAAAAAATACCGAGATTTTTCTCTAAGGTAATATTTATTGCCGGATAAACTGTTTATACAATGCTCTTTAAAGCCTTCAGAGCATCCCCCTAATTTGCCTCTGATGCTTGAGAAAAAGAATATGTTCAGGCAGCAACTGTGTCTTTCTCAAGATGAGTTCTCAAAATAAATCCTTTATCATAGAGGTTTTCAGAACAGCCAGCCTAACAATGCTGATACTGCTTTGCACATAATCTAACAAAAAATATCTGACAGACTAAGTCATGTTGCTACTTAATTGATCACTGCCTTTTTATGGCATTAAAGGAGACATTTTATTTGACTAGACAGAGACTATATTTGTCACAATGCCTTCAAAGCAATTACAAAAACAATCATCAACTCATATTTGCTGTAGCTAGGTATCATCCTTTGTTGTATAAAAACACTACACTTATGGTCAAACAGTGTTAGAGGAAAACATCATTTAACTTAGGGTCTGTTAGCATTCTAAATCTCTGCTATCTGTATGTGGCAGTGTGTGACAGCAAGACAATGAAGGGCAGAGGAGCTAATTTATTCCCTCTCACACCAGGCACTTCTAAGTGAGCAGGGCAGTCACTCTCCACAGGTGCTGTCAGTGGGGAGCTGGACCACACTCCTGCTGAGCTCAAATTTGAAGCAGCCTTTTAAGGTGAGCCACTGGCCATTGTGGCAGCCCAAGAAGGATAATTACACCCTTCAGCCAAACACCAGAGCTTGGAGAGGGCACGGGGATACTCAGGAGGTTTTGTTCCCTTCTCTTCTATAGTCTCATCTAGCCAAGGCAAATGCAGTGAGGATGAAGCACTGGGGACAGAAAAGGGGTCTGGAATGTGTAGGGAACTGGCTGTGACATCAGCTGGTTCAAAGAGGAGGATCTGTGCTCTCACCAGTGGACGTCACAGCAGTCAGACCTGGGAAATACCTGCTTAGCAGAGGGGCATCAGCCCTCCAAGAGCCCTTCACATATAAACACAAGGTAACGTACTTACTGACGAATTCACATTATGCCTTACCTCATACCATTGAATCTCTAAGGCACATGCTTTTGACTGTAAGTCTTCTAAAAATAAAACCATAATGTGTTATAGGACCTGATTTTTGTTGCTGTGTGTGACATTACAGAGAGTATTCTTTGGCATTACTGCCAAAACAATAAACAAAACACAAAGCAGGGGGATGTACCGATTCAGATCAATGATAAGTATATAACATTCTATGTCTTCTTTTGGATGTTACATGTTTACAAAGGTGTTAGTGTTTTTTTAATTACACCAGACCTGTTTGACTGTCACTTTTGGCTTCAAAGATGATCAAAGATTACTTCAAGCTAATAGGCAAACATGACAATAACAAGGAATGTTAGAGCCCAGTGTTTAGAACTGTGACAATGGGTGGAGGATAGCAACACATTGCAACACATTCTTGACTATTCATTTTTTTAAACTTTTGAACAGGCAACAAAAGAAGTGATTGGCAACAAATATTAAATCAAGTAGGAACAAAGAAGACCCTTGAAACCATAATGAATATGCAGCTCTTTTTGGGGGAAGAGACTGCTGAAAGCAATGAGATTTCATGAAATAAGAGCTATGGCTTAAGCTGTAATGAAACAATAAATACATACTTCACGAATATGAAAAGACATTTCCAATTTAACGTTGTCAGATGTTGGCTCCTATATTACTGCAATCTGCCAATCTGTACCATGGGGTTTAAATGAAATAGAAGAGATAAGACTGCAGATTTTCTAATATAACCATATGTGAAAAAATTACCACGATTTTTTTATCTCACCTCTTTGAACACATGACAGATAAAACATATTTCGGAAGTGGGTAACCAAAATCCCACACCAGGATGTGTCATATGTCTGATATTACTTGACCTACCAGGATGGCAAGCTGCTTGTTTATTTGTGTCTTGTTCTGGGAGCACTTCCATAGGACTGAATGCATGTGACGTCATCTGATTACAAATAAGCAAATATTCAGCCATTCAGAGCTAAACTGGACAAAGAGGCTTTGCATCTATCAACAGAAAATTTTATACCTTTCTTCTGAGACAACCAAATCTTCAGCAGACTATGGTTAAGACCTAACTTGCATAGAATGCAACCCTATAAATGCAGGCAATCATTACAATTATTTTTATTTTATGGTACATAAAAGATCACATTGATATGCGCATGAAAATAAATATCATATCTGGAACATCAAATAGACTTTCCACTTTTTTCCTCCTTAGTCCCTCTCTTTTTACTGCATCACCCTCTGCTCTGTTCTTGGTTCTTTCCATCCAGTTTTTATCTTCCTTTTAGGCTTCTTTTTTCCTCGCTTCTTTGGGTTGATTCCTTCTCTCTGGCTCTTCCTTCTTTCTAAATCCCTTATTCCATTTCATTACTTACCTTCTCTTCCAGTTATTTTATTCTTTTTCCAAACTTAGAATCATCCGTTATCTGTGCCTGGTTTACTCCCCACTCCCGTCTCACACACATGCTTATTATCACTCTAATCTGTCCCTCACTTCCCATCTGTTCATTATCTCCAGGTTGTCCATCTCATCATGTTACAGACAGAGCATGTTGCTTTTTGCTGCCCACATAAGAAAAAAAAGGAATCTTTTAGCTGGCTTGCTTTTCTTCATTCCGCTGTATCTTTCTTACACCACTTCCCACTTCATAGTGAATGGTAATAACAAATTTAATATAACATTGAAAAAAAAGCCAAACTCAAAACCCTGGATCTATGAAAGAAGGACAGGACCACTTAGCTTTTGTGTGAGGTACAAATATAGAGGCTTGGTTTTATTGACTCTATTTCATGTTGCTGCTGTTGCTGACATTCTAAAGAATTTATATATTTCAGTGGTCTTTATTCCCTATCTTTTAAACATAGACACTCATAGTAGCTTTTGAGAAGAGAGGAGTCACTAAAAATAGTCTGGAGAGAGCCCATTGGACTGATTAAGGAACTGGGAAATTCTTGGTGTAAAAGAAAAAGAGCACAGGAGCAATATTTTACACAGCTTTTTTGTTTTAGAGGAGGTTTTGGGTTTTAGACCCTGCTAAGCAAATTCAACATTTGTGGAGTATCCACAAATGGGACCACTTCCTAGAGTGTGACTGAACAGAAATGACTCTTAGTCATATCAGAATTTCCCACCTAAGCAAGATTATGGGAAAAATGGCCAGAAGAAACATCTCTTTCATTTTGGTGAGGTTTTTGCCTCTGGATCTGGCAGAAGAATTTGAGCCTAGAGATCCAGGCACATTTGGAACTGACAAACTGTTTATACAAATCACTGCAGCAATTTTAAACAATAATTATTTAAATAATTTTAAATCTGTAATTTAAAATCAAGTCTGGAAAAAGAAGATTCCTAGTTTTCTGCTGTTTGGGGAGCAAGAGGCTACCAAAACAGTTTCTGTAGAAGCTGAGTTAGAGGCACAGTTGCTAAGAATAAAGTTTTCATGGAAGGGTAGATTAGGATATCGCTTCTTGCAGTATCATTCTACTGTAGATATTTGGTTTACAGTTTTGACTATTTCCTTGACTAGAATGTTTTGTTTTACAAGGAAAGCACAAAACACAGGGAAGTTAGTGTGCTGGGTTGGGGAAGAGAAAATGTGTGGCTCTGCTAGCAAACAGTTTGTGGAATATCTATTGTCTGAACAAACTAAAGCACATGGAAATTTTTAATAACTGGTTTCGCCCCCAAATTCATGGTTCAATTTTCATCTTCACAGAGTATGAAGTTACAGCATTGGGTAACTATATCAGATGTTACCTGTATCAGAATTTAGGTTCTTTATGTTTTTATGGGATATTTTTTGCAACCTATTTATAAAAACACTTGGAAATCTACAGCTGTACAGCCACAAAACAACATGAAGAGAAAGGTATCAGTTTAAAAGCCCCAAAGTTTGTTGCTCTTTTGACATTCAAGATTCTTATTTCTTTTGATGTATGTTCTTTCATTTCTGGTGAAACAAAAATTAAACTTTAATACTTTAATAATTTTCTAACAGAATAAAGTAGAATTTTATTCCATAACTTTCCAATGAAAAAGACTTTGTTTGTATTTGAATTTTCCAGTTTTTTGTCCTTTTTCATTCAGTAAAAATTGCCCTTTATGTAACCACTTCCCTAGAAAATTAGCATTTATGGCCAACAATGAACCTTCTTCTTCTTTTTTTTATTTCAGCAGACTTAATTTTAAGATGATCATCTGGATCATATTTGGATGATATTTTATGCTTGGTAACTACTTTCAAAAAAGTTTTTTAAAAGATTGATCTGTATGCTGCATGTTGACAGACACTGACCTGAGGAATTATCTCTGGTGTGTGTAGGTTTGCAGTGTGCAGGATGTGTCAGGCAGTGATGCAGGTAATCAGCACCTGATGTGACAACACGATGGTACCGTAGCCACAATGTCTAAACTTAATTGCATGTATATGAGCCTTGAGATCCTGTGACAGAAATGAAATGAACAAACCCTTACTGTCACTTCAGTAAGGAACTAGCAGGGAGATATTAAAAAAACCCATAAATGCTGGAAGCCCTTGAAAGCTAGTGAACCAGTTTCCTTTAGTTGAAGTGACAGTGTCTGCCAAGAAATCCAAGGACCTACATTTTTCTCTTTAGAGCAATTAGTCAATCAGTACTTTCACGGACCTGTGAAAAAATATGTCCTGCTTCATACAGCTGGGCAAGAATTACTTTAAGTGATAAGGTTGCTACTGTGAAGCCTGGCAACGACTTTTACAGTTGGCTTGTATGCTGTTAGAGTCACTAGCAGCATGCTAAGAAATGTCAACAGTAATTAAACCCAATAATTTTCAAATATATGCCATGCTTTGGCAGTGGTGAGGAATGCTTTTCACAGTAAGAATTCTCAGCCCTGTGGAACAGAATTTTTTTAAGATTTTTTTTTTTTCTTTTTATGCCAAGGAGATTTTTTCCTTTTTCTTTTGGCAATACCATTTTGGAAGATGTTTATTCATTAAAGGATTGTATCAAAAATCACAGAACTACAGGTTTTTTCTCTAAACTTGTTACAGTTCTTACTGAGCTTGCATTTAAGGATTGTCCATGCATAGAATTCTGAGTGTATTGCATGGAATCTATTTTAAAAATTTGTGAAACACTTTGGCAAAACATCTGAAAATTTACTGAAAAGTGACATTTCAAAACACTGAAATGAAATTGTGTTCAGGTTTTGGCAAGTACCTTTGGAAAGATAAAAACCACAAGTTTGTAAATGGTTAACAACTTGCTTCTAAAATAAAAGATTTAAATGCTGCAGACTAATTTCACAGTTTCCATTTTCAAAGAAAAGAAGAAGACAGTGGCTCCCCATACCCAGTTAATTTAACTCTTTGTACTGCAGTGATGTAGTGATTTAAACATGACTGTCTTGACCCAGGTAAGCTTATTAGCAACAGCGGTGTGAGGTGCTTCAGGACAAAGGCATCTCACTGCGTGAGGTTTGTAACTGGAGCAGTGTCAGGGACTTGGATTTGTCATTTGCTAGAAAGGTCTGTTTGGCCACTCTCATATGTAGTAAGTACTTGGTTGATGTAATAAAAATGTATCAGAAACAACTGAAAACATCCTCATCCAGGATACTCATCTGGAGACAGTAGAACTGCAAGGATTTTTTTCATAATAGGGTCAAAGTCCATTTTTGAGAGTCTGAGAGGTATGGTGAGGGCAAAAATTTGTGATTGTGAGCAGGATGGATACATTCCTGGGTGTGCCAGGGCAGCTCTGGCCGGCCTTACTCAAGGGATAAGTGTAGTGCTGAGTGCTGTCTTGGCACAATTTTTCAACCCAGAATAGGCACTGTAGTTACATGCTTCTGACAGTAAGGTAAAAAACCAAAAAGTGAAGACTTTTATACTAGTTTGCTCACATATTTATTCAGTTGAAATCTATTGTTTTCAAAGTTACATTAAGACTGAGTATGATGTCGAAGGTTGAATCTCGCTCCTGCTGGAGTCAAAGGCCAAACATTCATTTAACTGGGCTAGGGACAGTATTTTGTTGTTATGAAATGTCAGCTGTCCCCCACTGACAGCAAGCAGCTTCTGATGTGATAAAGCACTTCTCTTACCTTCTGGTAAAATAGTTTGGAAATTTAAAAATTGGTTAATGAGAGGTTTCTGTTGTAAAAAGTCCTCTCAGCTCGAACTTGTTTCATCTTTGGACAATATTTAGCTTTACTGTAAACTTCTTACAGTCATTTCAAATAAATAAAATGACTTGAGACTACCCTTTTAGAAAAGTGGATTGAAGACATTATGACAACAGGAGAATACACTAATGCCATTTAAGTGAAGTAATATAGTAATAAAATTTTTGAATGCCCTCATGCCAGAATTGGCTACTTAGAAAGTAAAGTTGTCCACATTAAATACAAAATGCTGAAAAAAGAATTAAGAAAATATCTTATTAAAAAGTTTATCCCTTCTTGTTCACTTAATGCACATCAAAATTAATTATATGTTGCAATTTTAAAATCACTTTAACTCAATAGAAATTTTAAGATAACCAATGCAAGCTTCACATTACACAGAATCACAGAATGACTAGGTTGGAAGAGACCTTCAAGATCATCGAGTCCAACCCATGCCCCAACACCTCAACTAAACCATGGCACTGAGCACCACATCCAACCTTTTTGTAAACACATCCAGGGATGGTGATTCCCCCACCTCACCGGGTAGACCATTCCAATACTTTATCACTCTTCCCGTGAAAAACTTTTTCCGGATATCCAACCTATATTTTCCTTGGCGCAGCTTAAGACTGTGTCCTCTCGTTCTGTCAGTTCCTGCCTGGAGAAAGAGACCAACCCCCACCTGACTACAACCACCTTTCAGGAAGTTGTAGAGAGTGATAAGGTCACCTGAGTCCTCTTTTCTCCAGGCTAAACAACCCCAGCTCCCTCAGTCGTTCCTCACAGGGCTTGTGTTCCAAGCCCTTCACCAGCCTTGTCGCCCTCCTCTGGACACATTACCTTAGTACCTATTGCTGTTTTAACTGATAGATATTTTGATTTTATTACTTATTGGTATTTGTACAAAACTTGTGAAGACCATTTTTAAAGTCTTCATTGCTTTTATATAAAAAAGGATGATATAATTATGCATTTAATTCTACGAGGTTCATGCAAGCATTTCTGGTATGAATGAATCAATACCTTGAGAGAGATAACATCTTGGTCCTCTCAGGGTTAAGAGACATATTTCCTGCCTGAAAACAGAATCCTCACAACCAGCAAGAGTTTGTTTCATGAACTCACCCTAAGAACCTGTCAGGATCATTATTCTTCCAGAAAAAAAAAAAAGTTCATAGTAAATGCATTATTGTCTTCAGCTCAATAGAAACCTGTAAAAGAAGACTGCATTTTTCAGTGCCAATACCCAAATTTGAATCAAGAGTCAGCTTTCAACATGCACCTACTATGATCTTTTCCTGTTTTAGTGGTTCTAGTAGACCATCAATGAAATATTTACCTGACTAGTGTGGCTCTCCCTGTGCCTTTGAATCGATGAGCCTGCTGTAGTGCTGGCTGACAGTCTTGAATATTCATTTTCCTCTGGTAATCCTAAAGCAGAAGAATACTAATTTATAACCTGAGATTTGTGCACTGGTTGATTTCAAAATAAGATTCAAAAGACCTTGATATGTTTTACTAAAAAAGAAACAAAACCACCCAATTACACATTTGCCTCAATATTTACTATTTCCATGCTTATTGAAACAGAACAATTATTTTTTACGAAGTAGGGATAGCATAGATTGGTTGAAAAGAAGGAGCAATTGTAACTAAAGAGCCTGCAAACAGCACTTTACCTATACACTGGCCAGGGATTCCTCCTGGAATGCAGAAATCCCTGGCTCCTCTTCCCCTGACTCATTTTCAAGGCAGAAGAAATGCAAAGGGAACATAAACCATGCCTGCAGCATTCTGCTCTCAAATGAATATCTCTGTGTCACACAGGAAGTCAGTATTAGGTCCAGGATTCACAGCTTCATCCCCTCAGTACAGAACATGTTTTTTGTAAGTCTTATAATTATTGTGCACTCTTGATGTGGGAATTAGCTGTCCAAAATTTAGCTGGGCAAAAACCAGTCATCCAGTGTAAAACAGCCAGGTAGTCTCCTGTAGTTAAGAGAAACAAACACCTCTGCAAAGTGATCCAACAGTGAGGCTCATTGCTGGTGCTTCCCAATCACTTCAGCAGTGGGAATATCATTCACGTAGCACTACAGAGGATCTGAAAGGTGGGATGAGGGGAAGCAAAGGCAGAAGCAGAAACACAGGGAGCCCACGATAGGCATTATCAAGCACCTCACAAACCACAATCACAGACACCATGGTAGGTCTGTGTATTGGGTCTAGCAGAGCTGGAGATCATTCTTCCCATAGCAGCCCTTGTGGTGCTGTGCTTGTGGTGGGTTGACCCTGGATGGATGCTGGGTGCCCACCCAAGTGGCTCCATCACTCCCCTCCTCAGCTGGACAGAGGGGAGAAAATATAATGAAAGGCTTGTGGGTTGAGATAAGGACAGGAGAGACCAGTTACTGTCATGGGGAAAACAGACTCACCTTGGGGAAATGAACTGAATTTATTTATTACCAATCAAAATCAGAGTGGGAAAATGAGAATTAAAACAAAGCTTAAAACAAAGCTTAAAACCCCTCTATACTCCTTTTAGTTTCCCCCTCATAACAGTGCCTTCTCTCAACTTTGTAACTAGGGACAACAGTTTTTTAACATTCTTTGTTCTTCTGAATAAAGCTTGTGTAAAATATTCATAAATATGTATCTTTTTCTACATCATCTGGGCTTCCTCCGAACACACAGACAATGAAGAAGGTGAATCCCTTGTTTGCAGCTCAGGAGCCAGATCAAACCTGTGAGAGTCCAGCATTTCAGTTCTTTTCTGCTTGCTGCAGAGGGGATCTGACCCTGTTCTCTCAGTAATTGGAACTATGTGTTGTTTTGAGGTGGGATTACCACTTTTTGAAGCTGGGCAATGATATATTAGGTATATACAGGGGAAAGATGTGACATCCAAGGCCTCCAGTGTACTGCTAGTCTTATAAATTATATGTAAATTACCATTATTGCTTCCTTATCTACATTAAATTCTCTGTACCTCAACTGAAAATTCTCCCTTTGCAAGATCACATGTTTTTGGTCAAATTAAATGCGTGAAATAAAAAATACCATTTTTTGTGAACACAAAACAACCCCCTTTTTTCAAATAATTTCCTGAACTAATAATTTATTTATATAGACTCAGTTTGGATACATCTCAAATAAAGTAATAAAAAGCTGTCCAAATTTTAATGCAAAGTACCTTCTAAAAGTAGGTGCTATTCATTTAATTCAAATAAAATGTAGAATGTCATGTATTTGCATTATTCTAGACCACCAGAAATGAATAAAAATACTTTCTTAGGCCAAGCAGCAAGTTCTGAAAAATATATTGATTTTGCACTATATTAATACAATTTAGGATAGACTGTCCAGGACAGCCTTGAGCTAAGAATCAGGTTATCAATGATTTTCTGTTTATTTCTGTAGAAAGCACTTTGATAAGAGGCCTTATCAAGTAAGTAAAGTTTCCATGTACAGCAACAGCACATTGTCACAGACACGGCAAGCAGAGGCTTGGCAGAGTTTGGAAAGACAAATGGAGTAGCTGATTACGTACTAAGAGCTTTCCTTTACATACAGTTAAGTAAATATTAGGATAACACAGCTGTGCATGGAGTAAGACCTTGTTTAATTCAGTCCAAGGTTGGAAGCATCAGTTTAGCTGGGCCAGGGGCAAAATGCAAGAATCTGAGTTAACCAGGTGTTCAGTCTGGAGTGCAAACTATGCCATCTGGATTGGGCTTTCTTGTTTGGTAACTATTCTCAAGTTATCAAAGGTAAGTTGAATTCAGCTTTTTTTTTGGCAAAATTAGGTTTGCTATACATTATTGCTGCAATTATATGTGGTACTGTTTTGGGTGATGTAGGATCACAACTTTCAGCATTGCAATGTAAAAGGTTATTGCAGACTTTCTGATTACTTTGTGTGTTTGGCAAAAAGCTCTTTCTTTCAGGCTAAGAACTCTGGTAAGTGTGGAAGATTTGTGGTGGAGAAGTCACAGTCTGATAGCACAGAGCTGTAGAAAGGTGCTACTCCTCCTATGAAAAATAAATTAAAAAAGAAGAGCAATATTCATTAAATATTCATTAAACAAAATGAAAAAGCAACTTCTATTAAAAATCTGAACTCAGAGAAGTGTCATTTCCTTAGGAGTAATGCTTTTAAGACCTTGAAAGATATTCTGTCACTGCTCGTGTACTATTTTGTATTGCAATGATAAACAATTTTTCAATCACTAGTAGGGCACCTATAGCAAAGGGAGATCCTGATTTTCTACTTTCTGTCCCATTTGTATTGATTGTAGGATCAGAATCTCAAATCTCAGTCCTCCATGCCTTAGGCTGCATATAGACTTGGAGCTGAAGAAATTAGAAATTCCTCAACAGAGGCTGTTTTATTTTCTTCACATTTGGCTTTTGTTGGAGGGAGGCTTATCAGTTCACACATATAAAGTTAAGCCACTTCCAGAAACAGATATTTCACAACTCAGAAGATTCCAGCCTGACTATATCTTACAAAGCTCATTCAAGGAAACACTTCAGCAATTTTATGTTAGAAGAGCTTTGGGATTGAAAACTGCTTACCATTTGATACTGGATTTCCATTTTCAGCAGTCACAGAACTGGACAGTGGATTAGATGACTGAGTTCCATGGTTATTTGCATTTTTATCCTGTGTTTCTGATCCAGAATCTGATGTATTTGGATCTTCCCTGCTCCTCAAGTTCAGATTAGTTTCAGCACCTGGCAGAAACAGAGAAAATGATTGTCAGTTTCCTATTAACTAGCGGCTTTCACAAGTAAATAGATGAAAACTAGCACAGAGAGACAAAGTTACTTTATTAAATTAATCAAATTAATCACTAAATTCACAAGTCCAGTGATAAATGTGGAAGGTTTAAATCAGTGATTTTTGCAGGGTTTTTCTTTTTTTGTTTGGTTTTTTTTAGATTGTTTCTTTCCACACAAATATCAGTGGATACAGCTCACCGAGTGTATTGCCTCTATTTTAGACTTATTTCACATGGGTTTACATACCACTATCTTCACTGAAATGCCTTCCATCACTGCACTAAGTGATACTAGCAACAGATATAATGTGATCTCATCTTTTTCTTTTACCACCTCCCACAAGAAACAAAATGGCTTTTGAGATTAAACCATAGAAGCAATATTCCTCCTAGAAGATCCTCCCTGTGGCCATTGTTTACCCAGCCTCGGGGCTCTCCAGCCATCAGTTGTCATTTTCTATAAAGTGCCAGGTTTTCATGTCAGAGCCTTTTAGTTAAATTTCTTCAAGACATCAAGAGGAGGCCTGATCCTGTAGGAGTTCCAAAGCTCTGTGCAATGCACGCGCATCTGTTCAAAGGGAAGGGCAAACCAAAGCCCTTCTCTTCCTGTCCCTCTGACTGATTGCACATCCATGCAAAGCAGAACAGCTCACAGCAAAGTGCCTGGAGCTGGCTCTGAGCTTGCCTGGCTTTGTCAGCCCGGTGCCCCACAAGAAATAGGGCTCAATCATGGGCTGTGCCCAAGTGGCGCTCCCCACTGGCGTTCAGGGACCAGAGACAAGTTCAGAGCTGGAAGACAAGATGGATGGGGATAGCAGGAGGGACCCCACAGCAGTACCTGTATCCCTGGCTATCCCCACCCCACTCCTGTGTGACAGGGCTGATGAAATGCTGCCCTGGCAAGGTTTTGCATTTCTTAAAGGATTTCTCTCTCTTTTCTGTGGTTTTTTCTTTGCTTGCTTGTTTTGCATTTTTGGGGGTTTTATGTGTGTGTTGAACATATATGCATATTCTTTCCTTGCCATAGTCAGGTTTGATGCATGGAAGACAAACCTGAATTCGGTGCTTTCTTCATTTCAGTCTTCCTAACTCCTTCCCCCCCTCAGAGACCTGGCCTTAGCTGTGGGGCTGAATTTATATGGCTGACCCTGGTGCAGAGGTCCTCTTGTAACACTCTAAAATGAAAATTTTCCGTCTATGACAGCTCTGAAAGAGTCATTCCTTGATTTTGGTTGTCATAATGACAGCAAGAACCAATGGAGGTCAAAACACTAGCTATTAAAACCAACATTACAGCATCCACCCATACTTCCAATAACATCCCTAGCTCTCCCAAAGATATGATATATCCTTATAAATCTCCAGCACAAGGAAATTTTTCAAGGGGAAGGAAAAGCATTTTTTTTCACCAGTAATAGATACTTAACCTGAAGATTTTCCAGCCTAATGTTGACTGTGCTGTCAATTTTTCATTTTTATGCCTGAACTAAAAAAAAAAAAAAATCTACCTGATTGAAAAAGCACCAAAATTAAAACTTAATTAGTGAAATGAAAACTATAAATCCATTCTGGTTACCTCAAAATATTTCATTTAATTGAAAAGGTCTTTCCTATTTTTGTTTAGCTTTCACTTATCTAACCCTGAATTGTTCTTAATATTTCCTTGTCTAAAAAAATCTGTCTTGAAAAGTCAAAAAGTTCCTTTTCAAAGTGTAAGATAAAACACTTCCATGTTTGTTTGGTTTCTGTCCCTCCCTCCCTTGCCCTCATTCTCTCATCATTATTTTTTGCCAGATCTGATTGGATTGTTTCAGTGACACTGTTTCATAAAATGCTTCTTTAGGCAAACTTGCTATGCATTGAAAAAATTAGGCCACCTCTACTCACAATAACTGACTTGGGAGAGGCCGAGATGGCAAGTCTGAGATGGAAAATGCATACAGTACAATTATAAGAGCATGCCTGATTTAGCTTTTGTACGAGCAAGTTGACTGCAAAATGCATCTTTGCAGCTCATTTTAAATTTGTCTGAAAAGGAAATGTCACTTTTAGATGTTAATAGTCAGTGCACTATAGATCATAATCCACCTACATAATTATTGTGCCACCTTTTACATAAAGTTTCGTGGGGAAGTGGCTGGGATCCTTGTTTTTCTTGATATTCGAAAGATTTATTGATTTGCCTGACATGTATAATTCATTTGAGAATGAGCATGTAGAAAGAATTTTTCTTGCATTGCTGTTTGCAGAAGCCTTTTGTTTCATAGGTACATTGATATCTTTTCAGGGCATTCATGAAGGGCTCTTGGAAAAAATATTACCTTTTCTTCTTTGTATCTGTAGAATGAAATACTACAAAGAATTGTGGATAGCTACTATTAACCTAGAATATCATACTAAATGGGCAGAAATAGTAGTGGAATATATGCAGCATATCTTTGGGGACAATTATCTAGACATAAATTTGTTATCCCATTTGCTGTATTCAATCATTGTAAGAAATGCACACCTTTATTTTCTGAACAGAAAACTATATAGAGAAAATATACTTCATAGTGCCTTATTTAGCTGATCTTGGGGGTGGGAAAGAACCCTATATTTTATTTCAAAATAATCTGGATTATATAAAGGTACTTGAACTAATTTCCTATATATAGACATCTTCAGCTCCTTATCGGAGCAGATTCATGTGTCTATAGAACAAGTTTAACTGCATACATCAGCAAACTTCAACCAGATGTCAGGAGAGTGCCCCTGAAACCAGCTCTGCCCCACACTGGACAAGTCCCCCTGCCCCAGCCTCTGCTCACAGGACCATGCACGTACTGTGTCCAGTTCTGGGCTCCTCAATACAAGACAAACAAGCTACAAGAGAGGGTCCAGTGGAGGGTCACAATGATGATGAAGGGTTTGGAGCATGTCTCTTGTGAGGAGAGACTGCTGGAGCCAGGCCTGTTGAGTCTAGAGAAGAGAGGACTGAGAGGGGATCCCATCAATACCTAGAAATATCTCAAAGGTGGGTGTCAAGAGGATGGTGCCAGGGTCTTCTTGGTGGTGCTCACCAACAAGATGAGGAGCAGTGGCCATAAACTAAAACACAAGAAATTTCACCTTCCACCTTCTGAGGAAGAACTTTTTTTATGTTGAGGATGGCAGAGCACTGAACAGGCTGCCCAGGGGGCTTGTGGGGTCTTCCTCTCTGGAGAAGTTCAAAACCCACCTGGACACGTTCCTGTGTAATCTGCTGTAGGTGACCCTGCCTTGACAGGCCTTTGGACTGGGTGATCTCCAAAGGTCAATTCCAACCCAAACAGTTCTGTGATTGCTGGAGTAAACTTGCTTCACGTTATCAGCGTCTTACTACACTGGGAGGCACAAACTGGCCTCAGTACCCAGATGTGGCCTGACAATGAGTGCTGCGTGGAGGAATGACTGACACAGCCCTGGATGCTGCTGGCTGTCTCTGCTGCCAAGGCTCACTGCCAGCTCCTGTCCAGCTCCCAGGGGCCCCAGCACCTTTTTCCCAGGGCTGCTCCCCAGACAGCCTGATCCCTCTATCATGGTAGGAGGTAATACCTTTCAAGGTGCAGCACTTTGCATTTGCTTTTTCATTAAACATGCCAGGAGGTCCTGACTTTATCTTCTGTACAGGGGTATCCCTCTCTGTCCTGCCTCCTTACTATTCAAAATATCCCTGACCATAACAAAGGTGTCTCCTGACATTTTATCATAATATTTCTATTTAAAATTCCTACTGATTGCTATTTGTCAAGTATTGGTCTGAAGTGCACTTTCCCCTCATGTTTTCTTAGTCACCTAACATAGAAGTTTGGACTTTTCTCTTCAGTAATGTCAACTTGCTCCTGCTGCCATTAAACCTTGCAGATAAAAAAGATGCGGTGTTCTCTTACCCCTTATCAATGTCCTGAAACCATCAGAAATACTTTAGGAGACAGGAAAAAAACCCTTTATGGTTCCTACATTTGAACATCTTCACGAACATGATAAATCTTAGCTTTTGGTTCAGATTTGTGAACTGCTGTTCTCACTAGATGGATGGATTATTTACCAAGTTTCAATATTTTTTTTTTTTAGGTAACAACATCTTTAAGAGTTTTCAGCTTGTAATAAATGTTTTTGGAAGAGTCATCCATGCCTACTTGCAAGAGACTAGCTGTAGAGAGGTATCAGCTATAGGAGCATGGTGGAAGTTCGTGATTTTATAATCACGAGGAATACAAGCTTTAAGTGAAAACCTAGAGTCTGCAAAAGTGAACAGTATTTAGATTATTATTTCAGTAAAATGACTTTGCCAAAAAGATATCTCTGACTCAGTAAAGTCCTCCTCTGACTAATCTTGCAGTTAATGAGGATATATGGACTGAAAGAATGTGTGGATGTTTGGATTGAGGGCATCATTTGTCCCTCAGCTGTAGCATAGTTACTAGCTGGGAGCAATCACATGTACAGTGCTTTTAATCAGAGGATGACAAATCAAAATGTAACAGTTATTTCCTTACAAGCAAGCTCCATATTCCAACAAATCCACAATTAATTACATCAGCATTACTTGAAAAGTGCAAGAGGAACAGTATGAAAAAGAGGCAGCTTGTGAAATCCACAGTTGCTCATTATTGCTGCTCCTGGAAGACACTGAGTTTAAAGCTTAAGATAAGGTCATAAGGTACAGGATGGACAGAATTGCACTTATTTTATAAAAAATATTCAGAATATGGAAATGATGGAAATTAATGTATTTGCTTCCCCCCCCCCATTTTTAAGTCATTATCTCACTTTTTAAAGAAACTAATACACTGAAAGCCTACATGCTAGAACTTTTTCGTCAAAAGAATTACTTAAATTCTTTTAATTGAGCTATGACTTCCAAATATCCTATTATAAAACTCTTTTTTTTCTCAAACATAAAATGTATGATCCTAAGCATCATAGTTATTTCATAAGTAGTACTTAGGCTGAACTAATGCTTTATCACCAAATTAGAAAATTAACCAGTATTAGCTCTATTCATATGACAGATTAAAGCACAAAACTGAAACATTTTGAGATACTATTAGTTTTCTAAGGAAATCATATACTTAGCCTATTTTATAAAGTCTAAAGACAAAATATAAATCAGTGACTGATATCAGCATTTAGGTGCAATCATCATAGACTTTTTGCGCAGCAAGATATGAAATAACCGTATATTATTAAAGGCCCAGCAGTAACTCACCTGATAGGGTTGTATTTTACTTTTCTGTCAAATCCCTTGTTTTGCTCTCCTTTCTTTAAATGTAGGTATATCCAAAATGTATATGGATACATATGTGCCCATATATTCTTTTTCAAAGGCTTCTCCTTTTAACATTCAGTGCTCATTTTCAGTCTAACTGGAAACTCATTAATAACAACAGAAGGCTCCACTGCTTTCAGCAGGTTTTGGATCCCATTCATGCTTACCTTGGATGCTCTGTGCAGCACTGCCAGAGCACCAAGGGACTCATAGTACAGGGTAAGTGCAGAGGGCCTCTTGCTTTGTCTATCCTGGTTATTCAAATGTGATCACAACTGTTCTCTGGCCCCGAGGCAAACCGTAAGAGACTCATATCAGTACTACTACACTTTCCTTGCCCTCCATAGCAGAGAGGCTGCATCCAAATCACCTACTGGGAATAGTCCCTGGGCTATGTCTTTTCCTGAACCATGACCAGATCTGCCTGGAAGGGAGCCAGCCTGCCAGGTCCCAAATAATGCTGGGGACTGCTCTGCACTTCGACTGTGCACAGGAGTGAGCTGCGATTCCAAGGACATTCCCTGGCACTGGCTCCTGTAGTGAAACAGATACAGCCCTTCACTTTGACAGCACTAGTCACCACAATCAAAATTCAGTGGTCAATATTAATCTATCTCAGCAAAATCATATGGGGCTAGTGGAGCACTGAACTGTTGCACAGTTTCTGCTGAAGCCACATTTAAATGTTGCATCCTGACTGTATAGGGAGAGCAGATTCTCCCTAGTTCTGCTCTGGTATAAATGGAGGTCAAGCACTCCCCTCAGTATGATTTGATATGACCATTCTTTCAAGGCACACATTTCTTTTCCTTAATTAAACAGAGAGCAAGGATGAGTTTCCAGCTGAGGAAATTCAGTGTCACATGCTAGGCAGGACATATCTCAGTCCTAAAGCTGAAACAATCTCAGTATAAAATCAAACATTATTTCTTCATTTGCAGAAAATATGACTTTCAGTAACTAATGATCAATACACAGTTTTAGGTATCAAGATCCATAGTTATACATTCTGTATCAGCAACTATGAAAACAGGAAGACACATAAATTCTGGCAGATAAATTCATGCAGTACAGGAGGAGAAGCTTTTTGTACCTGTGCTACCATGAAATGTAAAAGCTAAATAGCTGAATTTCCTTAGAACCTATGGCGGGTATCCTGCAAAATGTAAATTTCAAATCAAGCAGCTTGTTGTTATACATGTGAATAAGAGAGAACTGATGGACCCTATTAACCATATGAAAGACAAGATATTGCAGACAGACGGGATTTCTGATCTGTGCTCTCACTCTTTCTTGGTAAAATCAGGAATACACTGAATCCTGATGGCTGACCATGGATATTTTTTTACATTTACTGTGGCAAGGGGATGATGTGAAGTGAGTGGAAAAAAATAAAATATGGTGATTTCAGGAATTTTGCAGGTTTTTTTTCATGAAGGAAAGGAAGTTTAAATAAGAACAGGCCATTTTATTTTGGCTCAAATTTTTACCCCTGTGTTTTGTTGTACTTTTTCAATTAAACTTGGTGTTTCCTGTTCTGCTCTGACTTACTGTTGAGACATTCCTTGTCTGTGGCATTTGCTAGCTACCCTCAGTACATGTTGTCTTGGGTGTCCTTTTGCTGGATAAATGCATACTGCTTCAGAGCAGTTCAGTTTACTCATAAGAAGTCACACCGTGACCTGCTGTAACATGACTGTTTACTTTGTCTGCTGAGAGCTGGAGGCAAACAGCTGCATCTTATTTGCTGAAAGAAATGGAGCAGGCTGAAAACTGTCAAGACAGGATTCCCCCAGCCTATTAGCATGAGCTGCCTGTCTCTTTTAGCTGTGCTGCTGGCTGCCACTGCCATCAGAGGCCATAATTATTCAATGATTTATTTCACCTCACAAAGCCTACCCTTACAGCAGCAATTGTCTAGGATTCTCCCCCCACCGGGGATGCTCCTGGGATAGCAGCAATGAATTTGTACTGTCACTTCCAGCATCCTTTCTCTCTCAGCTGTGTAAGTGGAGCTATCAGATGGCGTTACAAGATACACCAGAAGCCACACTCTTTGATGGAGCAGGTAAATACAGAAATAGGTCACTTATTTTGTCTGGGAAGCTGCATTCATGGAAGCTCTGTGTGAGCACTGGAGAGCAAAGAGAGGAGACACAGGCCATGAAGAATATCAAGTGACAAAACTCCCTCTCCTAGAGGAAAGAGCTCCTCTGAAGAATTTTGTGTTACTGTGATACCAGGCAGCCAAATTTCAGAGCATGAGGCTGGTAGTAAGAAGGAGGTTGCTGAAGCGGCTGCAGGAACTCCTAGATCTGGTTCAGCCCTAAGAGCCATCTGCTCAATTATTATTTTCTAAATCACAGCTCAGGAAAGTACACACCTAGAACAAGGAGATCTCTTCTGCTTTCTTCTCTGATGGATTTGTGCTCGTAGAAAGACAGTGCCCTTTTTTTACATTTATTTCTGTGTCATTCATTATCAGCTAAAAACCTTTCCCTCTTTCCTAGAAGTAATGTTAGGGACATCCCTGGTTCAGGTAAACTCTCAGAGCTGGTGGGGGGATGGATAACATAAGTGCCTTTTTTCCCGGTCTAGAGGACTCTGGATTGTTTGAATTAGGTTTTTTTTTTTCCCAACATGAGACAAGGAATACCATTCTGAAGTGGAGAAAACAGCCTTCTCAAACACTGGTAAAGGATGAAGAATATCTGGACAGGCTGCCACGTCTCCTGGCTGACATTATCTGAGTAAGAACTTGGAACACCTTTTTAGTACAGCAAGTGAGGTAGACTCCAGCCTGTGCACGTGTTTCAGAGACTGGGGATTTCATTCACCACATCTTCTCTAGGAACTAATCTCTGCAGGCTTTTCTGAGGTCCATAACAAACCACACAGGGCAGGAAGGAGGGGAGCACTGCTTGGGACAATATCCTGCCTTAGAAGAAACATACATTCCCTCCATGGCCCCATGTTCCCCAGCATTTCAAGTCTAATATGGGAAAGAAGTAGTTGATTTTACTCTGTTAATAGTTTTATCTACTGCTAGGTGTGTTGACTGGCTGACCAAAGGGTCTACTTTTTGTATTCGTGTGTTTAAAAACCTGCTGGTGTGCCGGAAAAGGAGGAGACAACTTGCTGAGAAACACAGCTTCCCTTTCTTAAACTGTTTTCTTCAAATTTGTGTGGATACAGCAGTTCTTCTTGAAGGCAGACATTTAAGTCTGTTTGTGTGTCTGTGTGGTGTCTCATTAACAGAACAGCCATTACTGCTGGGCTTCAGCTGCTGTTGAAAGAAGCTGTGTGACAAGACACTGTCTCAACCTTCCTCGTCCTCAAACACAGTTTCAAATATTGTAAAAATAAACAAACAAAACCACAAATGAACAAACAAACAGAGAGGGATTTGCTACCGCCAAAAGCATCACATCAGTTCTATTTACTTTTCCCAGAATGCTTCTACAGAGATTTTTCAGGATGTCTCATACCAGCTCTGGCACTGACTGCAATGCAGAAGTCTTGGCGTAAGTGACTGCATTGAGTAGATAATTGTTTGAGCAGATCCTGAGGAGCAATCCAAGGAATATTTTTGGTCCACCTGTACTGTAATACTGCCCACCAAATAGGGACAGCTGTTCTGGAAAACTTCTCAGACAACATTCACATTTTCCTTTCCAAGTGAGCTTCTAAGACAAAAAATGAATTTAGGTATCTGTTTAGGTGGTTTTAAGTTCATTTTGAAAGGACAGGGTGATGGTCAAGGACACCTTCATTAACCTCAAATCATGAACATATGGCTATCACAGATGCAGTGTGATAAACATCCACACTGCGCACAAATACAGACAATGAGTGGCTAAAAACTCTCAATAAATGCTACTAGTATGTCCGGATCATTCTGCAACCAGCCCCTAAGGAAAGATCTCAGAGGAATAATGAAGTGTAAAACTTCAAGCCTAATTTAATATGTTTTTTGTTTTAAAAATTTCACCATACAAAGGATAATACTCATTTTCATGCTTTTCATTTTAAAAGGGAATGAAAACTCAAGCCAAAAGAGCACTGAACTTGAACCATATTTTCCCATTCACTAGTGGTGCCAGGAAGAAGGCAGATGTCCTTAACTGCTTTAAATGCTACTCCCACCTCCAGTACTCCACTTCTAAGCACTCTTCTACTGTCTCTCAGCAGAGTGTAGCCATGTGGAGACAGCATGAGGGTCAAGGTACCCAAGTCTTTTTATCAGTCTCAATTGTCTTCTCTTGCTTCTCCATCCATCCCCACAAAATTCCAGTGCAGGAACTGGAACATAATCCACACATCCAGGTCTATAGAGTTTCAGGGTTTCATGATGAGCTGCATGAGTCCTGCCAATAACTTTGGGTCATCACTGAGGGGCTGGAGTGCACGGCTCTTGGATACCTGAGCCAAGAAGTTTAGAAATAGCTTGGCTTGTTTATAAGACAGCTTTGGTTGTCGTGGAGTCATACCCCTAAATGCCAACCCAACCAGTGTTGAAATGACTGCTCTTGAACTTATCTAGGTTCAAAAAATGTCAACACATTTAGCTGTTAACATTTTCAGTAAGAAGCATTTTACTGTATTTGAGGCAGACCATTTCAGTACTTTACAAACATTTTTGAAAGCCTGGGCATGAAAGAATATTTACTTCTGCACAGAATTTTAGAATGGTTGATTTTCATTACAGGCCAAACCAAAAATAAATGTTACAATCTTGACATTTTCTGTGAAATGGAATTATTGTTCTCTACTGAGGTTCTATGAAAAAGATAATTTAATGCTGAGATGGATGTAAAGAAGTTGAAAATATCTGAAGAGATTTCTCACTCAAGCTGAGAATTTAATTAGAGACTTTCACTAAAATGTGTGTCCATATTTCAGTCTTCATTATGTTTCAAATGCCAGAATTCCTGTAAAACGGAGTGACATGACATTTACTGCCAAATACCCATATTCTTCTTTGGTATCAGGAACACAAGTAAGCTACAAATCAATTTCTTTCTCTTAGATATGGCTAATTTCTCACAACTGGTTTACAATTAATGATGTAGTGGTTCCTAAACAGTCATTTGCGGTTCTGCATCGTGAATTACAAATAAAATTCTTACTATTCAAAGAAGCCCATAACACTCTTAGTAAAGAGACAGCTTTCTAAACCATTACTGAATTTGGAACCACGATGTCACATCAGATATTGAAGAAAAGACATTTCTATGAAAATAAAAATCCTGTAAATGTCTACCAGAATGATCCAAGTCACAATTAAAAGTGGGATATTATTGAAAATTATGGTTTTGAAATGCACTAAGCTGAACCAGTGTAGTGTAGTTATTGTATTTGAGTATCAGACAGGATGAAGGGGGCACAAAGTAAATCCAACTCAGTGGGAAGAATGCAAAACAGAGTCATTAATTTAAAAGAAATGCCTGCAGTTCTCAGAAATGGACCATATAAAAAGAACAGAAAAGTCAGTGCAATTACTTTTCCTCAGCATTCCTCCTCTTAAGCAGCGACTTGGTATGAATATGAGAGAGCCTGCAGTGAGTCAGACCAAGGCACTGCCTACTCTAGGATCCTTTTCCAGTAGCCTTAGATAGTTACAGTATAAGGTCAATGGAAATCAAAAATGCAGTGATATTTCCTCGTGATCCTGGGGCTGCATAGTCTCTTCAACCTTTATTTCACTGATAAAGCTTTGGAAATGTATGGAGGAGTGCTAAAGACTTGACTGTATTTCAATACAAGCACTTAAAATGCAAAATAAATATTAATTTTTATGACAATACCCATTTTTTTTTCACCTGAAAATTAGACTTGATTTGTTCTTCTAATAATTCTTGGGTTAAAATTGTTTATGGTAATCACATACAAAGCCTCTTTCACACGTTGGAACAGATAACCAAAGCAAATTCCATATTACATGATTTGAGGCTGTAACAGCAAGCAGTGAAGTCAACCAGAAACAGAAATGCTTTCGTGAAAAAAAAAAGCCGTCACAGAAACCCAGAGCAGTCTTCAGCAGTAAAATATACTAGTTTTCAGAGATTCTGAAATTATTCTTGATGCATTGTGTTTATCCTGAAACAACAGGTCTTTTCTGTGATATATTATCCAGGTAATGGCAGACTTATAGATCAGGAGAAGTTCGCAGATTAAAGTGGTATCCTTCAGGGTGTACAAAAGTCCACAGCTATTCTGAAAATAGGAGTCGAGTGTACTTTCTCTAGAGTCTTCTAATCTTTTTCTGCTGCAATAATAGAAACCACAATTATATCCTCAGAAAAATCACACAGCATGGGCTGGATGGCAACTGTATTGCCAGCAGTTCTGTCTGCTCCTGTGTAATTTTCTGTACAGGGCATCCATGGCTAGCCAAGAAAGGGCATTTCTGTAACAACTCACACTGAACTCTTACTATCAGTGCTTCCTCCCACTTTTCTGCACCTACTGGCAAGGGATTCAGATTGAGAGTTGCAAGTAGTGCACAGTGAATATGTAAGTTTGCTGATGACACTAAACTGGAAAGACCTGTTGACTCCCTTGAGGGCAGAGAGGCCCTGCAGAGAGAGATGGACAGCCAACCGTTTTATGAAGTTTAACAAGTGTTGTATTCCACACCTGGGATGGGGCAACCCTGGATGTACAGACTGGGGAATGAGAGGCTACAGAGCAGTGCCGCAGAAAGGGACCTGGGGGTCCTGGTCCATGGCAAGTTGAACATGAGTCAGCAGTGCCCTGGCAGCCAGGGGGGCAAACCCTGTCCTGGGGGGCATCAGGCACAGCATCGCCAGCCGGGCAAGGGAGGGGATTGTGTATCAGGGAAAGGTTTTTCACCCAGAGGGTGCCTGGGCACTGGAACAGGCTCTGCAGGGAAGTGGTCACAGCACCAAGCCTGTTTCACTTTTAGTGTTTAGACAACAGTCTCAGGCATATGGTGTGATTCTTGGAGTGTCCTGCACAGCACCTGGAATTGGACTCGATGATCCTGATAGGTCCCTTCCAACTCCACATACTCTATCAGAGGTTGATGACTCTCCTGTGTTTAGATATCTGATCTGAAAATTAGTCATGGAAAGTCACTCTCACCCCCTGTTAATTAAGGCAATTATGCAAACAGATATTAAACTTTTTCTGAGAAGTGTCGTGAAGCTTAATTGACTAAAGTTTTAATGATTTCAGAATTCTACTTTAAAGATGTAGAAGTTCAATGCCTTATACAATCATTCCTCCAGCATTTACAGGTAAAAGATAAAAGTTGAAAACACAGCTTTTTGTATTGCTCATGGTTTGTAAGTTGTTAGCTTTTGCCACAAAGAAAGTATATCTATTTCACTGTACAAATAGGAAGGAGATGGAGATATGATTATTACCTTTATTAAGTTGCTTAAGACGAAAAGCTGAGTGGCTTAGAGGGTAAAGGCCTGGGATTTCATCACAGGAACACAAGTAGGGATTTAATTTGCAATCCACTACTGAGACATTAGAGCTGCACAATATCTTGCTCTATCTGATGATAAAGGAGAATAATTTACCAGCTATCAAAGGGATACCTGCCTTTGACAGGACAGTACTTTTCATACATATGCATTACATTTTGTTGTTCTCCAAGTCTGAGTCAATCTCAATAGAGAGTATTTGGCCAGCTTTAGTCCCAAGGTACATCTGAATATCTGTATTATTTGCCAGTTGTAACTATTTTCCTGTGACTTTCAATGTTTAAAATGGAGAATGTGGAATAAGACACTGATATGTGAAGCTACCTGCCTTGAAAATACATCACTTAGGAAGTAAGTAAAGAATGGATTCACACAGTGGATGTCAAGGATACTGGACAAACAATAACAGTATTGATAACAATAAATTAACAATCTAAAGTTTGCACACCTTTGCTGTTGTCACTATATAAGTAAACAAACTGTTTGGAAAGGAATAGGCCACTGAAGAGTGGATAGACTTGAATATACAGATTTACTTTTCATGAAACACTAACAATGTTTCACAAAACTTGATGCTTATACATTGGTGATGTACATAAAGGAAGTGTTTGTCTAATTTTACTCCTTATGCAGCTAGATGTGGGGTTGCTAGCCTGTGTATTTTCTTTTGCTCAGACACAGAAGTTAAGTATCTATGTCAATTTTTTCTCAACAAGTGGGAAGAAAACATTGTGCCTTCCTCTCAATAGACTAATGGTAAGAAACTCACCCAGGTTAAGATTCTTTTGCTCCTTCCCCTTCAGAATCCACATGAATACTCACTCTGCCAATCTGAGCATGGGTGATTGTTTAGGATTTATTCTGCCTTTTGTTCTGAAAGTGAAATGATTCCCCTTTGCATGGAATAATTTAATATCAACTGTACCAATTAAGAGTAATAACATCACGACCTAGCAAAATCTGAGTATCATTCCCCAGACTGAGGAACAGAAAATTCTGTCCTTGATCATAAATATTTAATATGAAATGCTTAAACATGTGATTGTCTCTTCCTTACATAAGGAATGTCTTATATTTTGAATAGTCAAAAATATTTGGATATCCTGCTAATGAGTGCTGTTTTGTGATTAAGGGATTGAATTCAATTTCATGAATCTCAGGTCTTGTCTATTTGAGTAGGGGCTTTGCACAGGACCATTCACTTTCAGTCTGTCTTGCAAGCTAAAGTTTTCACCCCCAGAAATCACAGAGACTAGAACAGATTTGTGTGTGTGTATTATCACTTATCTGCACTCAAATCTCATTTTATATGGCGTAAAAACAAATCCCTGTGTAACAACACAGCTGCAGTTTTCATGACAACTCTTTTCAGCCTTGGAGAAATCACCTTATCTAGGTTCTCACCTGTTACAGGTTTGTTTATTTGAACTATAAGCTCTGTAGAGCAAAAGATTTCTCCTGTTACATGTGAAGCATTTTGCATGAAATTGCATACTATTTGATCCTGATCATTGTTTGAACCAGCAGGGGCTAGTGTTGTATTAAAAAAAGGCCAGGCTCAACCACGAGGTAAAGAAAGTTGTTGCCATTTGATTTTTTTTTTTGTTGTTGCCCTTTGGAAAGACAATGTTCTCAGTTCAGTTCACAATAACTCTTCAGCGCATCAGAAAACCACAGATGTGTTCTACTGTAATTCTGGATGAGCTTTTCTCACAAAGAGGTCAGGAGCCAAAAGGACATAAGTGTTCTGAGGCCTTGAAATTACTCCTCCAGGCGAGAGGGTGGCACACTGGGGGATCTGTCTGTATTGCGCTTATATTGGAAAGGAGGCTTTCATCTCCAAGGCTGATGATCCCATACAGAAACTCCCTGATTCCCATAGGTAACCCTCCATGACTTCAAAATGGCCCACAATTTTAATTCTACGTTTTAGTTAAGATTGTTGGTAGGTTATAACTTCTGAAAACAAAGGAAACATTACAGTGTGCTGTTCCAGGCCATGTCTTCAACTTTAAGGAAATTCTGTTGAGTTTTTTTTTTCCACCATATCATCTCCAATAAATAAAATACTACAAATGATAAAAATAAAGGGAGGAGTCTTCTAGGAACTTAATATGCATCAGGCAATAGGTGATGAACATATCAGAAGGTAACATATGACGACTTCTAGTTTTACACAACTTGAAAAGAGTCAGCTTTGATGACTGCCATCTTATTACTTTGCATGAAAGGTTAAATAAATTTTTTTCCAGCTGTTACCCTAGAAAATAGATGAACACATGAAGTATATGAAAAAAGGCAAATTGTAAAAACACACATGTATTCACCTGTGTTTGTTACTTTCAATCCATCTACTTATCATTGAACTATTCATATGTAATTGCACTTAGGATACAGTAACTTCCTAGCTCATAAAATATTGATTCAGGTTTTTTATCATATATCTTTCTTGAACTTTGATCTTTCATACTTAGTGCTGCCTTGATGAAATATTTAGAAGTACATTTTCCATGTGAAAGGTAAATTTAGAGGTTTTTTATGGTAGCCTCTGTTAATGCATTAGCTTCAACCCACATGAGACCCAAGCTGAACTCTATCTTGGTCACGTTTAGTTGATCATTGCATTTGCAAAAATCTTCCATCCCAAAGCAACATTTTTTTAAGGTAAAGGTAATTTTTTTGACTTTGTTGGAGTGGTTTACAATACTTCCCCAGCAGGTACATTGAGAGAGCCTTGAAAAGATACATCCAAAGAACTAACTTCAATAGTTACTTCCTAGCAGATAAAAATGTATAACCTATATAATAAGACAAGACTCCCAACTTAAAAAAAAACCCAAACCAAAACAAAAAAAAAAAAAGAAAACAAAAAAAAATCAACCACAAAACCATCAAAAAACCCAAAGAAAACATTCTACAAATATTTACAGGCAGTGAATGTTACTGAGTAATTTTGCTTCTCAAAGCAAGCAAAACTACTGCAATAACTCCTGTACCAATGTCATCAATTAATATACTTAGCATAAGAAAAAAGCATTCTGGTGAGGTTGAGAACTGATGAAGCCTCAGTTCATAGCTCATTCAACATACAGGATTGAATTCAGCATTCAAGAACAAGCAAGGTCCAGCTAAAGCTTTTTCAAGGTCTGGACGACTCACGAGGGTTCTGATCACCATAGTTTCTCCGATAGCCAAATGTCTCTTTTCTCCACCTAGACACTAACTTTCACGAAGCCTGTAGAAACTCAGTTAATTTTGAGACCTTTAGCTCCTTGCTGTATTTGGTTGAAAGCAATTTTGGCTGAAGGCTGCCATGGTTCTTAGGAACAGAGATGTAGGGTGGCAGACAGACATACACGTATACAGAGCAAGAACAAACACCTGCTTCTGTTATGGTATAGCTGTGTAAATTAGGATATGATACTAAAATCAGTGGAGCAGTATATATTTAAGAAAATGGACTATGAATAATAAGAGAATCCATCCTGTTCTCTACTGTTTTGTTTTGTATTTCAAAAGTATGACTTGGGCTTCTTCCCAAAAAGGTGGCACATCAGTAAGCCAATGGAAGTACATCTACACCAATGCCTGCAGCAAGGGCACCGAACCGGAGCAGCTGGAAGACACTGCGCAGCTGGAAAACTATGATATAGCTGAAATCATGGAAAGTGTTTGTTTTTCAGTTGGACTCAATGATTTTAACATTCTCTTCAAACTTAAGTAATTCTATGTTTCTGTATTGCCTATTTCGTATATGCTGCACACAGCTCTTGATTAAGACAAGCTGTTTGGACAGATAGAAATGAAGAAGCAGAGAAAACAGTCTAGAGATTTTCTCACTCTAAATTTTAAATTCATAAAATTTTGTGTTTAGGAGATGCTGCTATGGGGAGAGATTTCTATATAAAGCATACTGAATATTTTCAATAGGAAACTTTTTTTTAAATCAGGAAAGTAATGTGAAGACTGGAGTCAGTGTTGTTATTGAGATGCAAAACCAGGATTTACTTTAACTTTTTAAATGTTGTTCACTGCATGACTCTCCATCCAACCTTTATTTATGGGAGTAAAAAAGACTATCACCAAATAAAGAATTTCATGGAAATGAAATGATGAAATTTTAAAAGACAGTCTTCAAATTAAGTTACATCTACCAGCCATCTAGCCATATATTTAATTCAAAGTATTTTTATGGGTTGATAACATAAACTTATTTTTCACACAACATAACATCTGTGTTTATTTTAGTGAGACAGCTGGAATGTTAAAAGAACATTTAAACTTGTGTCATACAAACATTTTGGTAAAAGAAAAGTTGATATCTCAGACAGAACCTAAAGACCTATAATTTTTATATGCAATTTATATTCTATATGTGTTTCTTATGACTACAACAGACCTTCCTTAAAAAAAAAAAAAAATAAACAAAAGAATCAAAGTTTTTATTCTGTACTTTTGCCCACTCTCTCAGTTTCCAAAGTAAGAAAGTTTTGACGCAGAAAATATACACAATACAGAAGCACAGAGAACTGTCTTACCTTCTGGCTCCCTGATCTTACGTCCTGCTGCAGATTTTCGTAGCACACTCCTTCCTGAGTTGAACAAGCTAGTTAACTCATCAAGGGGACTGGTCAATGACCTCGAGTTTGTAGGGCTGTATGGAAATGAAGATGATGAATTTGAGTTCAATTTCCTGTGATCTGCTCTTGCCACTTTTGGGGAGTAAGGCAGTTTGGAGAATGGAGAAGATGAGCATCCAAGCTGAGCAGGATTGGGTCTCTGAGGTACTTTTGACAGATCTGAATTTGTACCTGTTTTCCCAGCATTAATCAGAAAACTAGCACAAGTCTCCGGAGGAGATGCAAAATGTGTGGAAGCCCGGTAGGAACCAGGAGGTGGTACAGGAGGAGGGGGCGGTGGCAGAGGAGGAGGTGGTGTGGAAGGAGGAGTCACTTTGGTGGAAACACTGAACACAATCAAGCCTGGAGATACTGGTCTTTCATTCTCCCCTTTCTGGCCTTTGGAGTACTGGGGTGATAATGGACTTGAGCCTTCTGACTGCACAGGGTATTTTAGGTTGGTTTCCAAAACAGGAAGCTTTTTCACCTCCAGTGGTGTTAAAGGTGATTCATCAGAAGCAGGTGAACATGTGACAGGGGTTGGAGGGAATACAAGAAGTGGTGGTCTGTGGGGGAGCAAGTTAGGGAAAGGGGCTGGAATGTCACATGAGTCTTTATAGATCAAAGCTGCTTGACTGCTTCCATCCAATGTTCCATCTTCAATGTTAATATTTTTTTTGCTTTCAAACAACAGAGGAGGAGATCCAGTCACTATTGGAATTATTCCATTACCATTGCTTCCTTCTTCTGGTAGAAAATACTTCATTTCTTCATATACAGACTCTCCTTGTTCCGGACTCTCTGCTTCAGCAGAACTGCTTTTCACTGCATTCCCTACCATTTCAATATAGACAGGCTCATTTTCCTCCTCTTCTTGTGACATAAAGAGATTCAACACGCCATGTTGTGGTCCATCAGTAGAAACTGCTCTCTGTACTGTCACAGTGTCATAGACACCTGGTTTAACTACTGTGCTTGCTTTTTTTACATCTCCAGGCTTTTGGCCAGGTATTTCTTCATAAGAGCCACTAAGTTTTGTATTTGGACTTCGTTTTGGTTTCCTGGGAGGTATTTTTTTCATGGTACTATAGTCATCACTGTGCGGCCTTGGACGGGTCAGTACTAGGAAAGTGAAAAAGGTCTGTGTTATTAACAAGTTAAAGTCAGTTTTTTCTCACACTGGTCTAGTACATTAAGCCCTAAAATTTTACCCATTTAGTTGTACAATGAGAAGCAGTCACGAACACAGGAATCCAAGCAAAAGCATAAATACTTCTAGGAATAAAATGCAGAATTTTCAGCTACCAAACCACAGGCCTTTGCTACCTGGGCAAATATGCTTTAGTAATGTCTACTGCCACTAAAAGATGAGAACTCACACCTGAGGAGGTATATTTTGAATCCAAATGTGCCCTGCAAGATCTGTAACACATGGAAATATGTATTTGTTTCTCCTTTTGTTCCAAGGGAGAGGGGCAAGCTTTTGGCTAGGAGTCAGCACAGTGCTACTTTGACATATGTGATTGCCTCTAACTGAAATACCCTTTTATGCAATATCTACAAAACTCTAATTATAGAATGATATTATGCCCTTCTCTTTTTTGTACTGCAGGTGTGGAAATAATTTATAACTTCAGGGAATCCCATAGCCTAAGGGCAAATCCCCAAGTGAGTATACATTTAACTAAACTAGATGTCTCTTCATAGCCTCCAGGCATGTATGGAGTGAAGAGACTAGATACCTAGATGACTGGTCTTTTAAGATCAAAATTAGATGGTATAAATCAGAGCTGGTTTTGGACAAAGACTCAGGAAACTAACATCATTCTTGGAAAACGAGTATATGGCAGAGAAACTTGCCCTCTTGTTTCATATGTATAAGAACTCCAAAATTGTTCTGTGAGAACATGCAAGCATTATTGTTAAGACCATGAATACATATATAAATTGTTGTTCTTTCTAAACACCTCTGCTAGAACTTCTTGGTTAAATCAATAATCTCTTGCAGATTTAGACACAGAAAGGTGAAATGACTACAGACCTCCTTAAACCATACTGGTTTAAAAGTATGTTGGGCATAGTTCGTGTCTCCTTGCATAGAGCTTGAATGAGCAAGGAGGAGGTTAAGAAAAATGGACTTTCATCCGATGAACTGGACACGAGAACAGTAATTATTTTGAGAGAGGGAGCTGCAAAGATTTCTATCCATTGTATGCAGGACTAGGGAAAGGTTATACAGAGCTTTAAACCCAACCTGAAGAATCTTCCTTGATAAACCTTGAGAATCCTTTACACAAAACATGACAAGTCAGGCTTATCAAGGAAAGCAGAATGCAATCCTTTCCTCCATCTTCTACCCATGCATTTCAAGGGTAAAGGACAATAGAACAAGTGAACTCAAAACCATGCTGTGTGCACCATAATGCACTGAGACACTTTGGGACACTTGCAGCACTTTCCTTCTGAACAAAAACCACTGTAACCAAATTATGGCAAAAAAACCCCAAACAAACAAACACTGAATGCATAAGTTATTCATGTAAGCATAAAGAAAAAGTAGGAGAAAGTTTAAGTCTGTGAAATTCAAGGCTCTAGCATTCTGCTTTAGTGATGCAAGATATTCTAGCAGTTTAAAAGGTGAAATAAAATGGCCAGTGGGGTAGAATAGCTCATGTTTACAGATTATTTGTTTCTGGCGGGAGTTCTACAAATAGGTGTTGGCTGTTGACAAACTAGGGAATTAGAACTCGTGAGTATTATTTGCTGCTTTGGGAACAAATGACAAATTGGCTAATTTTATTTACTGCCACTGAAATATTTCAAGGAAGCAGGACCTCTCAAAGGCATTTGACTGTGTTTAAAAGGATCAAAGTGAAAAGAATAAATCAATAACTCAGAGTAACATTTGCGACTGTCTCTGCCTTTATGCCTAACCTTCATTAGCGGTTTCCTTAGAAGCTGCCGACAAACAAGCACTAACAGCCTCATACGAGGCACTCAGTCGTGTGTTGGGGTCCCTCTTTGGTTTGGGAGGAGGCTGTTTCCTTGGTGATGGCAGGCTATTGCTATCGTCCATGCTGAAAACAGAGTGCAGGGAGGGGGATCTGATGGATGACCCCACCGCAGAATGTACCAAGCCGTCCACTGCCATGGGGACAGGGACGGAGCTGGAGTGAAAGTGCTTAGACATTCGACAGCCGGCAAAGCTGTCCTCAGAGACCTTCCCACCCTTGTCTTCAGCTCTGAAAACACAGAAAAGAGGCCCAGATGCATTATTCAAGCAATAACAATGAACCTGTTCATGCAAACGTAACAACAGCTTTTTGGTAAACAATCTCACAACTCCCCTGCTGTGTCGAGGGGATGTGTGTAGTAATCTTCTGACAAACAAATCCAGATCAAGCTGCTAGCTTTCTTCCATTTCCTGTTCCATGATAAATCAGGACACCGGCCCTTTTTCACACAAATGCAGCCTTGCTTAAGCAGTCTCATATTGTTGATCAGACATTCACTGAATGAATTGTTCACACTTTGATTGCTACACACAATCAAAAGCTGGGTTTTTCAATCTGAATGATAATTTCTGGGAAATCCATTTTAATAGAAAGTTACTGAGGCAGCAAATACTGAGCCTTTATCATTATTTTCTAAAAAGACAACTATAAATTCTATTTAGATAATGCAAATCTTTAAAATATTAGATGACCTTTTTAACCAGCTACATTGTCTGAGCAGTTCCACCCAGATACCTATGTATCTTCCAGTTTAAACTTAATTATTAGTTATTAATTTTAATGACAATTTTTATTATTATGATGTTATGTTTAGTTGTTTCAATTACAATTTAGTTTTATTTTTTCTTTTTTATTTGCTATTTGAATACATATTGAGAAATAACCTTCCAGCTGCTTCCAACAAATTGATTTTTAGCAAAAATTCTAAAATTTTATTCCTCCAAGAATCAAAACATTGAGACCCTCTTAACTTAAAGTAGTAATGTATTAGATGGAAGATGTCTATACTGACATTTTACAAACAAATCCCCAAGCATTTGTCTTTTTAAATTGTATTTCTGCATGGCAAATCACCAGCAGAGCTGAAATTCATGCACAGGATATAGCCAGCTGCCCATGTAGTAAATGAAATAGCAAAAGATGAAAGCATGGTGCTCAGTGGATAATTTGTTTTCACTGTAATGTTTAATTACAGTCTTTCCTACAAAGGCATTTCCTCCAATATGTAATCACTGGGATATTTGAAACTAATTAAGCAGATGCACTGCCATTTTCACTTTAATAAAAGTCACTGACAAAAGCAATGATAGCAAAGGGAGTTGTTCTGGACGAAAATTAAGTTCCTATGGAAAAATAAACATTTATATGTCCAGCAAGTTATAGACACATTCTTTCTATTGACACATGCCGGTTAACTGCTAACACTGCCCATTCAGCTCTCTGAGAGAGAAGAGATCACAGACTCAGTTCCCAGAAATGGCTCTCCAGCATTTACTGGATTTGTAAAATAGGTACTCCTGAAAACTCTGATACGAGTTAAAAAAAAGCGCCCATTTTTAAATAAAAGCATCCTCCTCACAATCAATCTACTTGGTTCAGTGAGAAATCAGGATTTCTTAGTCTGGGCTTTACTGTATTTTAACACTTTCCTAGCTGTTTTTTGTTACCTTGGTGATTTTTCAGTGTTGGTATTTGAAGTTAGAGGAATTTTTCTTTTGCTTGTTTGGTCTGATGGAAGTGTCTCAGAGACTTGAATAAGTTCCTCTAAGCTCAGTGTCCCCTGAATAGGATACGGTAGTTTCCTTAAGTTTCTAGACTTAACTACCTGATACACAGGGAAAAATTATGACCTAATATTGATCTGGGATGAGCATATACTTGAGAATCGTTTTGCAATCCCTCAGTAATTTCTGTGGTTTTCTAAGCAGAGAAGGAATTCACAAAAACTGAAGAGACCCATTAATTCTTCCCAGCAGGTGCTTCTCATCTTACCTTTTGTGGCCTTCCTCTGGCCTGTTTCTCGCCTCTCCCTTTTCTCTGTGGTAAGCAGCATTCATCTCATTGCGGAGCCGGTCATTTTCCCGAGCAATGTCAGAAGCATTTTGAATAACCAAGGCATCATATGTTCTCAATCCCATATCCTCAGCGTTCTGCAAGAAGCTTTTGATTGAGGTGACCTCTTGCTGTTTGATGCTCATCTTCTGCAGCAAGCGCTGGCGAGCTAGAAATCCTCTTACAACTACCATAGCAGAAGGAGAAAATATGGACCAATGAAAGACAGCTAATTGGGGAATTAACTTAATATCACTGTGTGTTCTGCTGTAAACATGAGCAAGCCAAGTTCAGTCAATATCTTGTACAAATCAGGAAAGAAATCTGATGGCATAAAAATAACACAGTAAAATGGAAGTCTTTCCCTTTCCTGCTACTAGTGCTTAAAAAAAAGTAGTGATAGTAATTTCATAAATTTGAGCAATCAGAACTCAAAATGTTTACTTTCACTGAGCGTTATTTTTTATTACACTACAACAGAAACATAGATGTGTACTACAGATTGTGAGAGCATACATTTACACTGCAAAGGTCAAAAGACAGTTTGTTTCAAAATAAAAGCCTGGATAAATTAATTGCATTGAATGCAGTAGGAATTAAACAATTGCTGTTGGTCAGCTTTAAAAAATACTTTAATGGTTTCAATGTACCTAATACCCCATCCAAATAAAAACCAACACAAGATTTTTTTTTTGTTTGACTTAAAGACCTTTCACTGCTCACTTCCTTTCAGCTAAAACAATTAGATTAATTTAATGCAAATTTCTCAAATGTATCTGTCAGATCATGTCTGCATTTTTCAGCTAAAAGTTTTCATCTACATTGCATCAGCTTCATGTATCTATTAGACTTTTTCTTCACACTCTTTTTCAGCTTTGTGCTGGGGGAAGATTCTACTTCATCTCCTATAATAGCTTTCTGTACCTCTTTCCTATGTATGTACATTCATTACAACAAATCCTACCCAAAAACCACCCGGTACCCTGGATTTTCTGAAGTACAGTTGATCAGAAACACAAGGTAGAGGGTCCTCTGTGGGCATGATAAATTGGGCACCATTTTAATCCCTGTGCCTGCAACAGGTGGTGTCAATAGTCTCTGAACCTACGTTTTGGCTTAAACGGAAGAAATGTGCTAGCTGAATGTACTGTATTTGTGTGCATGTGCGTGTTTTGGGGTTTTTTTAAGTTCCACAAGATCATGTTTCCTTGCAGATCTAGAACCACTGCTGTGCATCTCACAGGGAAGAACCTGTTTTAGAATTATTTATCTGTTGCCTGAAATACTGTTGGTTTTCAGTAGGTTTTCATCACTTTACATGTATCAAAACCAGGTCAAACTTCATCATGGCTCTTATGGTTACTCTCATTCTGGTCAGCTGAAAGTCTTACATAAGTGAAGTCAGCAGACAATAGCCTGTGTAAGATGTTTGAGTTTGGGGAAAGATACCAAAAATGTTGATTGCAAGATAAAAAAGTTAAAATCCATTAGGTATTTAGAACAACGTAACTAAGTTTCAGATTTAGGATCACTGCAGAACATTAAATGATGAAGTGCCAAGCTGAAATAATCTAAAGGAAAAGTCAGCAGAGAAAGATACAATTAATCTTCTATGAATATAAAATATTGAATAAAATATTGACTAAAATAACATAAAATGTTGAATATAAAATATTGAATAAAATAAGTAGCATAGGGTAGTGTAAGGTACTTTCTATCATCTTCTAGTGCCTTGTTTAGACACTAAAAATAAGATTTCTTTTCTAGAGATGCTCAATGCCCACCTGACAAGATATCAGAAAGGCTAATGCTAACATACTATCCAAAATTCACTGGGTTTGAAAACCTTCGAGTTTAGATACTTTGAAATCCTTTCTAATAATAATTTATGATAGACGGTTTTGATGGTTTATACTTTTATAACCACAACCAGTCAATGCCTTTAGTTACATTCCATACAATCTGACTTCTTTAAACCTTGAAACATAAATGCACTTACCCAATTCACTTGAAAAGGAAATTAATAGTACAGTTATTGCTGACAATTTTATGAAAGTATTCATAATAAAGATGTTACTGAGTCTGAATCCAAGGGTTACCAATGCAAAAAGAATGAACACGTGCATAGAATATTATCAGAGTTCACTGGTCACAAATATAAAAATTGTGAAAGAGATTAATTAAAAAAAAATCCTAAAATATTCTCTTTAAATCTATCTTCTGCAGAGCAAAAGTAGTTAAGCATCAAATCCTGGTGACTTTGGAAAAAAAAAAAATCTGTATTTTAAAGTAACATTTTTACAAGAGTCTGTGTGTATATATGTGCTTTTAACTTGACCAAGAAAAAAAAAAAGATTCGTAACACAACCAAGGTTGGTTAAAATAAAGAAATTCAGAGATCAGTTCTCTGACGTGGTTGTTAGGAGGCATGAATGAGCAGCTTAGAGTAGCCTGCTAGAATGGTCCAATAAAATGAGATCCAGCAGAGCTAGCTGCAACATTTAGAGGCTATACAGCTACACTGAATTATGCACTTTCACCAAAATCAATAAGAAACATTCAACAGAGTTTTATTAGGAAGAGTTGGCAGACAGACATCCCTCTTTTGCACACATTTTCATAAACTGAGTAGTTCAGATTTTTCATTAAATGATAGACATTTCTCCACACTTCCTTCTCTATGAGAACATTTGAAAGATTTTGGTTTTGGTTCAACACAGAACAATTTTATTACCTAAAAAACTGCTGTGAAATGAAATTGTCAGTTTCTAGACCTTTACTACTCAGTTTCATCTACTGCTGTTGGGTACTGGGTACTATGATTGCCTTGCAAATTTGCTCCTCATTTATGTAGATCTAAAATAATTCTCACTTATGCAAATTAAAATAATTGAGGTTAGCACCCACAAGGCAGAAAAATATCTACTTCTTTAGAGTTCATCTAAGGATAAGGATTAGAATAATCAAAATTCCAGTAGACCATGGATGTGGGTTATGTGAGAAATGTGCTAACTATTATGTATACAATATATTCAAGTTAATTCCTCATCTACATGAACTCTGATGGAAGAACTTCAGCATGATTGCCCTTCCTACAGGTACAAATTTCACAGTGATTCAGGTCAAAAAGTACTGTATGTAGCTCTCATACCTGTGAAAAAAATATGACAAAGTCTCTAAACTCACAGATACACTTTTAAGTAAAAGTGTTTCTACACAGACTTTCACTTTAGTTTGACCCCTGTCTTTGCTTGTGTAAGATGAATTTCAGGATACCAGAAAGGACTTATCTGGTTTGCTTTGTTTTGGGTTTTTCCCCCCAAATTTAGAAGAAGGGATTGCTAGTTAGATAGAAGTAAAAAAGTTGATAGTAATTTTGGGCAAGACCTGTTTCCCCTTAAAGCTAAGCCCTTATCGAGGTATATGATGCTACTTTTAAAGCCTGACACAGATATTAGAATCACAGAATCAGAATATCCTTAATTGGAAGGGACCCATAAGGATCATAAAAGTCCAACTCCTGGCCCTGTACAGGACACCCTAAGAGTTACACCATGTGTACGAGAGCATTGTCCAAACACTTCCTGAGCTCTGTCAGGCTCGGTGCTGTGACCACTTCCCTGGGGAGCCTGTTCCAGTGCCCAACCACCCTCAAAGTTTCATGACGATCCCTTGGGTCCTGTCACTGGTCACCAGTGAGAAGAGATCAGTGTCTACCCCTCCACTTCCCTTCATGAGAAAGTTGTAGGCTGGTATGAGGTCTCCCCTCAGTCTCCTCTTCTCCAGACTAAAGAGGCCAAGTGACTTCAGCTCTCCCCTCTACAGCTTCCCCTCAAGGCCCTTCTCCATTTTCATAGCCCTCCTTTGGATGTTTTCTAACAGCTTTATTTCTTTCTTATATTGTGACTGTTGACTAGTTTGGCTTTTATTCAATATGTTATCAGGAGAGATCTAGCTTCCAAAGTCCTCTGGATGTAAAGGGTGAGGGGACAAAAGTGCATCAGGACTGACATCATTACTCACTGAGAATCACTATGCCCGTGCAAAGTACATGGATACCAATGTTAGATTATGTAAGAACAATCTACTGGTACCCTATTCTATTCCAAATCTGACAGAACTCTTTGGCATGCTAATTCTACAAGTTTGCAACTCCACCTGTTTGCAAAAGGCAGCTTCTTTCACGAAGTAATGTCATGAGGTCGATGTCTAACTACTGCTTACTCATCCACATCCCTGATTTTCTCAGGGTTCCCAGATCATAAAAAGCGTGCAGATGAGCCATAGCTTTAAACACACACTTTTCCTGAAAACGACTTTTCAAGTTACCCTAATTAAGGAGGATAGAAGCAAACCCAAGAAAAATATTTTGCAAGGAGCCAAGAAGACCTATTATCTTCATTCTTCAGGCAGGCTTTGACGATCTGTTCTCTTACTTCTGCAAAACATGGACATATCTGAGGATGTTTTAAATTTTGGAGTAGGGTTATACTGAAGCATTCGGTTTGCAAAATGGATTCGGCAAGGTAAATATTTCCTTTCTTTGATAAGTCAGCATAAGAAGGGAAAGAGGATAAACTGTTATTGCTTTTCAAAATGCAGAAATACAATAAGGTAATTTGCATTAAAAAATCAAGCCCAAGTTATAAACTCAGCTGAACTGTTGTGTCTGTTACCTCTCATTCTCCACATTCATTCCTGAACTGTTATTATTTGGATTTCACTTGCTTCAGGTTTTCTCTTGGTTTCCTCTTTTTCACTACATGCTTACAGTGAGGAACAGATAACTAAAATGAAAGAGGTTTATATTTCTTAAGTCTGAAATATTATGTGTCTGACAAAAGAAATATAAGACTTTGTCTTTTTAATTTCCTTTAAATAGGTGAAAATGAGAATTGTTGCAGACATCAGCCAATTAGGTAAATAATGAATGGTGTGAAGGAAGCTTCTTCAAACAAAGCAATATTCACATTTTCAGCAATTATTTGAGATTCTGATAGGAAATAGAGCATAAGTAAGAGGAAATTAGGAGGCAGTGGACAGTACCTCCTTTTAAGAATGTGCCAAAAAATGTCAGTGACCTTAGTAAAAATGCAGGCATAAAATGGGGAAAAATGCCTAAACATAAAAAACCAGCAGTCTAATATGAAAGCAGTAAGAAAAAGGGAAAAATAAGGACAACTAAACATACTAACTTATGAGATTTGTTTTTAGTGTCAGTATATATGAAAACATTCCAATTTTGCATCACTGTTACAATATTTGATTTGCAAAAAGAAATTAAAGGTGGTACAATGCCTTGAAAAATCAATGAACATACTTTAAAAAGAAAATATTCAAGATCCTCTAAGCTTTAATTACATTCAATAGTTTGTCATAAAATTATGATTGACAGACAGAAAGTGCAAAAATCACCAATGCCAATATCTTCTCAAAAAATCTGTATATATCTGTAGGGAAATGTATAAAATACAGCAACTATTCAAGGTGGAGAAAATCTCTTTGCTATACAGTATTCTGCTCCATGTACAAAGCAACAGCTCAGGAATATTTGTTCTGTAATTGTTACCTTTTTGGCAGGTTATAATTTTCTTCTGAAGCTGAAGGCACAAATCGTTGAGATGGTCAGCTTGCCAGTACTTAAGAAACACTTTTCGGACTCCTATCTAGAATACAAACAGCAGAGAAATCATCAACAAAAAAGGCCGAAACAATGACAGGTAAATAGAGATAGAATGTTAACAATGCAGCAAAGGGTTGAAATAATATCTGCAATTTAGCAACAATACAATGCCAATTCTTGAACAGAAATGCAGTCATCACTTGGTTGAATAAAAGATGTATTTGTAAAGGATGAACAAGCTGTCAGACAGATAGTTCCACTTCAGTTCCAAAAACATCCAGAACAAGTAGTACAATCTTCAAGTTAAATACAAGTTGGGAAAAAAAGCACTCTGAATCTAATTAATGAGTTAGAAAACATAACAGAAAACAAGGCCTAACTCTTGTAAAGCAGAGGGGTGTGCACATGGAGAAAGGTGACAAGACAAACCCATGTGGAACAGAAAATGGTGAGATAGCTGCCATCTGTGGAATAGGAAGAACTTAACTGAAGTTGGAGGATGGGAGAAATTCACTGTCATTAGAGACAATGATTCTTAATATCCAGTAAAATTATGAATCCTAGTTCCCAGCCTTGCTTACTGAAGCTGTGCTGTGGGTCTCCTTTCAGAATCAAAGCCAGAGACAGAGGGACTCATTTGTGAAAAATAATCTCCTAAGTATTGATTCTGGTGCTGTGTAGTATCTTGGTTTAATTCATCTAGTTCTTGAAATAGCAATCATTAGATGCTCTTATCCCTTTAGAGACAAATCTAGCTAGTTAGACCAAAACAAAATACCTTTCTTTTGATACCTTCTGAACAAGCTGAAACAGTCCTTTAAAATGCTTTTCTGTATTGTCTTCAAAAGAATTCCTTTCTAATAGACTTAAAAAACCACATATAACCTAGCAACTCTAAAACCCACAGACAATCTAGAAACTCTAAAACCAGCAAGTAACTGGAAAAAAAATTACAATAAAACAGTTTTTTTTTCCTCAGGAATCTTGTAGAAGTAACTTTTCTTCACTTTATAGAAACAAAAGGAACAGTGCCAGAGAGCTGTGCTACCCAGATTCTAGCTTCTGCCTAACTCTTAATTTTTTCTGGCAAATAGGCTTAATGATTAATTAATACAAGTCTGGCTGAAATTGCAGAAATTCATTCCAGCTCTTGTTTGTTTCCAGCTTAAAAGCTCATTCTCTTTTCAGCGAACCATCCTGCTCCACAGGTGTTTTTTAGTTTAGATCTGAGAGACAGGTATCCGGAGGGTTATTTGCACACCCTTTCAAATTGTTTTTAATCCAAACACTGTCAGATATACATCCTGGTAGTGTTGGACGACAGAAAGTCAGAACATATATTTCCTGTCTAAACTCCATTAACTAAATTCAGAAATGATTGTGGCAAATTTTTGGCCCTTGGCTTCCCTTTTCTCTAGTCTAGAGAGCATCTATTTTGAATCTGATGTTTTAAAACGTCTGCAGTCCTGAAGTTTGAGCCAACAATGATGGTGCAATTGTTAGTCTTTTAGTTAAAATAAGATGCACTCAAATGGCAAAACTGGAATGCTTTATAATTTATTTTTTTCCATTAGTATCTCTTTTCCCAATAAAATAATCCCTTTTGAATTATAGCAAATTGTGTGGAATTAAGGTGATAAAAAAGACGTTTTACTTGTCTCACCATTGTAGAAACTCAGAAATAAGGAATAGGCTTTCCTTGCATGGTGGTTAATCCGAGGCAATATCCCTGAGATCCAATTGTGCACTCACACACTGCTCTTAGGGACATGCTCGCATCTTCATTTTCTCGACTGATGACTTCCAAGAAAATTTTTTACTTCTCTTCCTGAGCTTTCAAAATTCTCTATTTGCCTGGTTATCTTAACCCTTTGCTCACTGAACAGTTTTTTCCCCATCCATCTTGTCAAACCATACACTGAACCTGCCTTATTACTAGTTTTGGCTACTAATATCTTCATCTTCTTGCTTACATTGCCTTAAATACAGAATTCTTCTGTAAAAAATAACTGAATTATTATTCATATGGTTAACTGTAATTAAATTATCATGTGGTTATTATAATTACCATTTCATCGGAGCAGCTCTCAGACAAAGCCTGAGCACAAATACTTAATAAAATTATATTCCTCTACTCTGATTATTTTTTTTCTTTATACTCTGCCTTTCCTTTCCACAAATCCTCTACAACATTCTGGAGTCTTTTTTTTCCCCTGTCTCAGGCCTATGCCAAGTCATCCACTTTTTCCTCATTTCTGCCCTTTGTCCTTTATTAGTCAGAGTGCTGGCTTCTCCCCTTACTACAGCAATATTATGATACTCTGATAGTAGAAAAGGAAATAAAAAGTTGCATTTTCAAACCTTAAAAAAGCCCTTATTACTAGCAATGCCCATGGCAAAATTAACAACCCCATTCTCAATTAGTCTCATTATTGACACACTGGTTGTTCACACTTAGGCTCTATTTAAAATGTGTAACTTAACTAAGCAATGAGCTGGAATTTACTGTGCAGTCTGCAGTCACAAAATCACAGTCAAGACAATTGCTGAAGCTTTTGTTGGTTTAGCTACAAGTGTCTGGCATTGCAGAGTCACAAAGCATTCTAGGGGACATGCGAAGCCTTATTGCTCTTTTCCCTCATCCTACACCCTAGGAACAATGTAAATGGAGTTATTGTGGCATCACTTATGCTATAAACTTTATTAGTAGGAGCCTGCTACAATTTTAAGTGAATGAAGAAATACAAAATGTCAATACAAATCCATTTTTACATTCAGATAAAAGCTATTTATAGATTTTTACATCATATGCCTGGTCTACAGAGAGCAGAGCTCTAGACAGAAGCATGTATAGCAGAAACTATACACGTTTGATTATGTTAGTACAGATAGAAATAGAAATCTCTGTTTCTTAGTCTTTGAACTAAATCTGAGAGCCTCTACGGCTGACCAAGAGAACAAGGTACTCTCACTGCCGTCTACACAGTTCTGGTGTTCAGTGAAAGCAATAATGAAAAATGTTGGGATTTCACATGTCACATATCAAAACAGTTTTTGAGGCTGCCACCTGTCTTCATTCTGGTCTCTTCTTTAATCACAAAATGTTTCCTGCTTGCCTAGGGGAAAAAAGGTTCAAATGTTCTTCCACTAAAACACTCACTTTTCAGTATTTTTTCTGGACTACAAAGTGCTCTCATCTGAGTCTGAAATTTTAATGTCATTCAGACTCTTGTAAAAGTAAACCATCTGTGAATTACAGTCATAGTTATTTTAATTAGGAAAGCATTAGGGTTTAAAATGTTATTTTTCAAAATGACACATTTTTAAAGACTAAGTAAAATTGTCATTAATGACTACTAAAGCTTCAATTGCTGCTACAGCCTCTTTTTT